>ML681967.1:6295697-6474887 GCA_007922195.1 Podocnemis expansa | reverse complement strand
AACTTTGTGAAGGGGGCCCATAAATTTAGGAGGATTCCAAGGCCTGCCAAATTATACTTTAATCTCTGTCACTGAGACTGATTCTGTAGTGAACAAAAAAAGTCCCTCCACCCCCACCCCCCTTTTTTAAAAATAACTTCCATTTACCCAATTACTGAATGTTTGTAAGGACTGAACTACTCCTTCTGCTCTAGAAGTGATCCATTCAGGTCAAAGATGAGTTACATTAGTTAGAAAGATTGAGTAAGTGTTCCAGGTTAAGCAGTATGAAAACCTCCAGAGAGTAAGATTTTCTTATGAGCTTTTCCTGTGCAAGCAAAATTTAATAATCATAATCATAATAAAACACCTAAGCTGAAAAGTCTCTGGTTACTTCACCTTCATGAAGATGAATAGTCTTTGAAAACCCAAGTAAACAATGTCTACAGAACAGCTTTTCTGTCCACAGAGCTCCTTGTCTTGACCTCCTAGGCAGGAACCCCCATTTGTTTCTGCCCTAGGAGAAGACAGGCAAACTTAAAAACTCTGAGCCTGTGTGCAACTTAACTAGGACCTGGGTTACACTTACCAGCAAATTCGGTGGTAGTCGATGGGACATACATAAGCTATGTAGAGAAATGGGTTCCTGTAGATAAGTGTTACTCTTTCTTGGTTGGGGGGGGGGGGACGGACAGTGGATTTATTAAATTAATTTCCAGATTGATTGAGTCTTCTTTTCCACTCAATCAATTCCCCCCCCCGCCCCCAATCAAACAGCAGGCAGCGAATTTGCTGTCGTCAGTGAAGACTTATCCTAAGATGAACTGAAGGTATGTGTCCATGTGAAAGTTGCAGTGGTATATGCTTCCTTTTTCTAGAAGAAATTGCCTTGTGTACATGCACCTACACTCAGTCTAAATGGGTTTACGTAATTTAAATTTAAATAGTATAAATAATTAAACTATCTTTTGTACATTCATAGATGGGAGGGGCCATTGTGGTAGTTTAGTCTAACCTCCTGTATAGCACAGTCCATACAGCTTCTCCCGAATAATTCCTAAAGTAATATCTATTAGAGAAACATCAAATCTTAATTTTAAAAATTCAGTGATGGAGAATCCACCATGATCCTTGTTAATTTGTTCCATTATGCCTTTTTTCCAGTCTGAGTTTGTTTAGCTTCAACTTCTAGCCATTAGGATCATATTATACCTTTCTCTGCTAGATTGAAGACCCTATTATTAAATATTAGTTCCTCATGTAGATACCTATTAGCTGTAATCAGTTCACGCCTTAACCTCTTTAAGCTAAATAGAATTGAGCCTCTTGAGTTGCCACACCATAAGGCATGTTTTCTAATCATGTAATTCTTCTCATGGCTCTTTTCTGAACCCCTCCAATGTAGCAAAATCCTTCTTGAATTGGGGGCACCAGAACTGGACATGTGTTCCAGCAGTGTGTGTACCTATGCCAAATATAGAGGTAAAATAACCTCTTGTGCTCCTACTAGTGATTCCCCTTGTATGCATCCCAAGTTCATATTTGCTACTTTAGCCACAGTGTACACTGGAAACTCATGTTCAGCTGATTATATGCTGTAACTCTTAAATTGTTCTCAGACTCAGCACTTTAAAATCTTGTAAAGATGATGTACATTCTTCACTCCAAGATGGATAGATGTATTTACATTTAGTAATATTAAAATGCATGTTTTTTGCTTGTGTCAAGTTTACCAAGTGAGAGATTACTTGGAGTTGTTGACCTGTCCTCTTCATTATTTAACACTTACACAAGTTTTCAATCATCTGTAGACTTTATCAGTGATGATTTAATGTTTTCTTCCAGGTCATTGCTAAAAATGTAAAGTAATATAGAGCCAAGATGGGGATAATTGATCACCGTAGGACCCCTTTGGAAACAGACCCACTTGATGAAGATTTTGCATTTGTAGTTACATTTTGAGACCCATCAGTTACTCAGTTTTTAATCCATTTAACATGTGCCATATTAATTTTATATTATAGGTTTTTAATCAGAATGTTGTGTGGCACCAACTCATACACTGTACAGAAGTTTAAGTGTGTTACGTCAGCACTATTAACTTTAACAACCAAACTTCTAATCTCATTTAAAAAAAAATCAATTTAGTTTGGCAGGATCTAGTTTGCATAAACCTGTGTTGATTTGCATTAATTAGATTATCCTCCTTTAGTTCATTATTAATCAAGTCCAATATGCATTGCTGTGTTATCTTGCCAGGGATTAACAACAGGTTGAAGGGCCAGTATGTATTCAGATCACTCCTTTAATCTTTTTAAAAATTGGCACCACATTAGCTCTCTTCCAGTTTGATATTGAAAATCAACATTAATGGTTCAGTTTTGGAATCAACTTCATATGCAAGTAGGAAATTTATAATTTCTTTCACTTATCATCAGCTGAGGGTGGTGTTTCTTGATAAGATCCAGAGCCCCTGCTGGGATTTAACCCCAAAATTTCCATGCCAAAAACTAGCTAAGCATGGTATTCTCTATGGGATGTCATTGGAGCAGAATGCATCATGTAAGGGGAGTAACAATGGAAACCTGATGGTGCCTGCGTATGTATATTATATATAGTGGGCCTATAGAACACACAGAAATAAAAATGCCCAAAAGCTGTGGTATGTTTTTCATGCTGAAATTGTTGAGGGGATAATTAGTGGATTTCCGTTCTGGCACTTTGCACAAGCACTACATTTTGTTATTGTTTTTGCTAAAGATCTAGTTACTGTTTCTGTGTTGTCGTCAAGCTTTGACTCTGAACAACTTTTTTTTTTTTTTTTTTGACTTTTAGAAGCACAACAGCGTCTCCTGTTGGTAACTGTCTTTGCTCTAAGTGTACACTACCAGCCTGTGGATGTCTCCTTGGCCATTTCCACTGGTTTACTTAATGTACTGTCACAGTTGTGTGGCACTGACACAATGCTAGGACAACCACTGCAGTTGTTGCCCAAAACTGGTATTTCCCAACTCAGCACTGCTTTGAAAGTTGCTAGCACAAGATTACTTCAGATTCTTGCCATCACCACGGGGTAAGCGTTGAAGATTTTTTTCCTAGATGATAATCCACCTTCAGCTCTTTCAGCAGTGCCTTTTTAAAATAACAAAAGAAATCAGAAGAAAGATCTGTTCGATGAAAGAGCAGTCCTTAGAAGTGCAGTAGCTAAAAAAGAAACAAAGGAATGAGACTACAAAAATTTTGAACAAGTTTTAATCAAATCAGTGTGTACCTTTTTGATAAAACAGCATAATTAACTGCTATACAGGGATTTGACTTTTGGTTCAGAGTGTGCTGTTCCTTCAGAAACTACAAACATCGCCTTTCCGATCTTCCCCATTTTCCCTCTGCCTTGGCCTTGTCATGATTTCTTAATTTCAGCAAAGTTCCAGAGGGGCAGCCATGTTAGTTTAGTAAAGCAAAAAAAGCAGGGAGTCCTGTGGCACTTAAAGACTAACAGATTAATTTATCGCATGAGCTTTCGGGGGAGAAAATCCCACTTTGTCAGATGCTTTGTGAGATTTTTCTCCACCGAAAGCTCATGTGATAGATAAATCTGTTACAATCTTTAAGTGCCACAGGACTCCTTGCTTTTTTTAATTTCAGCAGCGGCTGTTTCCTATAGCACTCTGTGAAGACTATTTGAGCTATTCAGATGCTAATAATGAGCGAATTACACAAGTGGGAAATTCTGTGCTGCTTTTGGGGTCTATCAGATTTTCCAGACCATGGCTAACATTTGCTGCTGGACTAAGAAACAAGAGACCAGCCTTACTATTACTGAGTTAATTTTAAGTGAATAACTACTAATAAAGAAAAACAGTGGAGAAAATAATGATTTATAAGTTTGATCAAGAGAATTTCTATTAAAATATTCAGTATTTTCACTTTATTTAAATATTTATAAAGTGTAACCACTCTGCTGCCAAGTCAGCCGTTAAAGAGCATGGTTGTGATGGTGAGGTGATTTTATGCATTGGCGAGTTGATCCAGTGCCCACTGAAATCAATGGAAAGGATCCTATCCTCTAATGGTAATACAATTGAATTTTAACAGTCTTAATTTCTTAAAACTGGGGTTCAAATCCTAGTTTGTCACAAATGAAGATGAGTTGGCTGTTTGCCACACCATGAAACAGTTAGATAATTCAACGCATTGACATTCTTGCTAAAATGAAACTGAGGAGTGGAATATCAGGGGTGCCAAAGTTAGTAGTGAAGTTCATTGGCAGAATGACTAGGAAAGGAATAGAGGTGCCCACCTGTGCAAGAACGGATTACAGTGTGTGCTATGATGTCATATTTTCATCTGTGATAAATGCGCACATAATAAGAGTTTTGTAATTCACGTGTCTTAAAATGATCTCTACTTGAAATATGTCTGAAATTTTTCAATCTTTATGTTTTCCTCATAGAACTTATGCTGACAAATTGAGCCCCAAAGTGGTCCAGTCTTTGCTGGATCTGCTATGCAGTCAGTTGAAGAATCTGTTATCACAAGCTGGTGTAATGCTTATGGCTTCCCTTGGGGATGGCGAAGGTGAGGAAGATGAGGAAGAAGAAGAAAAAAAGTCAGATTCAGATGGTGATAATGAGAAGAAAGACTTCAGAGGTACCATGTTTATACCATTTTTGTTGCTTTAGAATTAATCTTTTCTTTTAACCAAAATAAAAAAAAAAAAAAAGAGCCTTACTTGCCACTTCCTTGCTCTTTGTGTGGCCATTTCTATCTGTGTAGAATCACTTAAAAATTATTTGTTCACTCAAATGTTACATTTGCTTTGCACATAGGTAAAGAACTAAGTAAGATCTAGGATAGTGGAGAAATAGACCCACTTCCTTAATTTCGATGTTTAGGAAGAGAATATTATTTCTCTCTAGAAAATAAGATTGTTAGAGTGGTTATGGTTTGCCCAATTATAATTAAAGAATCCAAAGTTTCCATATTATACACAGAATTCTTCTCCATGTTCCTCACTGATGCTGCCATGGAACAGTCTCCACTGATTTCACATGGATAATTTCTGTAGCTATTGACCTATTTCATATTTTGAAGAGAGCTGCAATGTGAGTTGATGTGACAAAACTTTATAGTCTAGGGTATGTAGTTGATCTTTAGGCAAAGATCAAAGTAAGAAAGTGATAAAGTTATGTTTGTCCTTTAAGAAACCCATTTTTTATAATATACAAAAATATTTAATTTTGGGGAAATTGTGTTTTGTTTTTTAAAGTTTATGGAATTTTACTTAGTTTTAGGCATGTGTAAGGTTCCTTTGACTACTCACTCATCTTGATTTTTTTAAGTAGTAGTTTTATAACTGATAGATTCGTAACATAGATGAGTACTGTTAGGTTTGGTTTAACATAGAAAACAATTTTAATGTTTTCAGTTTTCTCAGTCACCAGCTAGTTAAGATATGCTTAGTGTCTGTGAATTTTCTGATTTTTATCATGATCTAAATATTCTGTAAATGTAGTTTGTTTACTGCAGATATATCGATCAATTAGTTGCGTAGAATTTTTAATAGCAATTTCTCTTTTATCTCCAGCTGCACTCCGAAAGCAACATGCAGCAGAATTGCACCTGGGAGACTTCTTGGTCTTCCTACGACGAGTTGTTTCTTCAAAAGCCATTCAGTCAAAAATGGCTTCTCCAAAGTGGACAGAGGTGCTTCTTAATATTGCTTCTCAAAAATGTTGTTCAGGTATGATCTGTTCAAAATGGATTTTCTGTGTATAGGCATGTGTATTTATGCATGTGTTGTTTCTGCCATACCTGTTATACTTATTCAGTGCTCAATTAAAATAAGTAATTGATTTTAGTAAATCTATAATAGTAATCGTTACTGTAGTTTACTCAGTATGTTTTAATGGTTGTTAGTAACACTGATGATGTCTTATAGGAGTACCCCTAGTGGGCAACTTAAGGACCAGACTCCTTGCACTTCATGTACTAGAAGCTGTGTTGCCTGCTTGTGAATCTGGCGTTGAAGATGATCAGATGGCCCAGGTCAATATATTTTTAAATAAACTTTAAAGTTGTGCTTGGTTGATTTTTTTTTCAGAATTTTGACTACTTGGTGCTCATTATATTTATTTACTTATGAATACTCACTACTGTTCTTGAACAAGTTACAGAATAGACCAAAATAATTGAAGATTTTACTATTTGTCTTCATAAGTTTAGGACTGAAATGATCTGAAGTATGCTCTTATACAACAGGTTATTGAACGATTGTTCTCACTGCTGTCTGACTGCATGTGGGAGACACCAATAGCTCAGGCTAAATATGCAATTCAAATGAAGGAGAGAGAACAAGAAATGAAGCTGCAGGTAGTAGACCTTTTTAAATTTTTCATTAAATACAACTGAATTATATATAATTATGAAGTCTTTATTTTGTTTCATTTCTGATAGAAGCCTGGAGAATGTGAAGAGGAGGATGAGAATCTTCCTATACAGGAAGTGTCCTTTGATCCTGAGAAAGCTCAGTGCTGTATAGTAGAGAATGGACAGATTTTAACTCATGGCAGTGGGGGTAAAGGATACGGACTGGCATCCACAGGAGTCACTTCTGGGTGTTATCAGTGGAAGGTATATGGAACAAAATGAACGATTTTTATTCTGTTTTCAGTTCTCTTCCTTTGCTTCAGAAAAATACTGTTTTAGATAGAAGTATTCAAGAACACACTGTCATGTGGAAGAAGCAAAACCTAGTGATGAAAGGCACGTTCTCTATCTAAAATAAACTGAGTGGTTCTTTTTATGGTGTCACTAAAGCAGATCTGTAACATGCTGCTATGAAATTCTGTGGGTGTTTTTGTTGTTGATGGTGATTTTCATTTAAATCCACAGTCAATATGAACATCAATTTAAAACAGCCTTGCAAAATTTTCTTTCCCCAGTGCAAGCAGGCTCTTAGTTCTTTCTGGAGGTTGGGAAGAACAAATTAAATATTTTTTCTTAATCATTGATCATCATTATAAGAGAGGTGAGCAATCTGCCCTAGTAAATTTTCGTGGCTGTATTGCAAAGCTATTTTACATTAATCCCATTTTTCAGGTTATTACGCCTAATGTTTTGAAATTGTATTTTGGGGTGAGACTAGACTTTGCATTTGGAATAAGGATTTATCCCAGATTTATGTTCCCTGATAGTCAAAATCTTTGTGTCAGCCACAGCAAAATTGGATTATCCATACTTTGCTCTTGCCAAAATCGTCTCTAAAAATCACCTCAGGTAAAAGAAAACGATCTTTTAACCTCCTGTCTGGACCCATCAGTCAATTCACTCTCTTCAACACTCACATCTCAGTTCCTGGTCTCATTCTTCTATTTGATCTGTCAGTGAATAGCATGAATTGTTCTTCATACTCTTCGTTTCAGAGTTTGACCTTTTTTTTACTGCCTAGACATCTTAGGTCACAGTTACCTCACCTGAATATGAATTTATCTCATTCAGACTTACCTCACAGTTATTTACCTGACTTACAAATTTATCTCACAGTTACTTTACTCAAACAAAGGTCTATTTTTAAGGAATGTTTAAGGATTACATTCCTAATCAGTCCAGAATTCACCCTTGAAGTTTTACCTCTAATGCTTAATTATTGCTAACCTTTTGAAGCTTTTTTCCTTTTCACATTGTTCAAAAGAGCTAGATTTAATTTACCTTCTCTTAATATGTGAGAACACAGGTTGATGCTATTTAATTGCATCCTGATGTCCAAAAATCTTGGCTAATACATGGCATGCTTTAGATATTCGTTTTACTCTTCCTCCAAACAGTAGAGGTTGCAAACTCAGAAGCCAATAACATGAGTTCCCGCCCCCCAAATTGAGTTCCACTGTTCCTTATTGCAGCTCAAGAGACCTTTCTTCTTAAGAATATCCTATGAAGTCGTCTTTTCTCACTGTTTATTAACTAGCTGAATGCCAGCTACAGATTATTGAATACTGTATTTAATTTCCCTGACCTTTATCTAAATCTATCTCCAGACACTCAGATGGGACTGATTTGGTACCAAAATACTTGAATGATGTCTGCATTTAAACACACAGAGCCAGATAATAGTGGCTTTGCTCACAGTTGGCAGTATCTTACTCTGCAGATAGTCCCCTTTGAAATCTGTAGAACAGCACACAGAGTAAGATCCCTTTCTGTATAAGCAAAGGTGCTGGAATGTGATCTTTTGGTCTGGACCAGGTTAGTGGCTGTTTTAAGCTGGCCAGTGTGACATTTTGGCTGATGTACGGTTCTGAATTCTGTCTTTGCACAATCCTTCTACTGAGCTTCTTTCAGATGTCCTTCTGTTTTTAATCCCCATCATACATTCTTGTGATAACTGTCAGATGTCTGAGGTTAACAGCCCTTGAATACAGGCTCTCCAAACATAGTTTATCAATAGGCTGTACTCCATACTTTGCCATCTTTTATTCGTTCATCAGTTCCCTACTGACTTTCACTATGGATAATTTGTTCTTTTCAGTAAGGCTGATGGATGCTTCCTCTCTCTCAGTGTTGGATGAACCATAAACTTCTATGTAAATAGAACTAGCTTTAAAAAGCCTATCCTGTTTTACCCACATCAAGGTCCCAGGAAGTTCTGCCAGCTTCTGGATGAGAAAGGCAAACCTTTCCTAAATCAATTACAAAACCCTGTTGTGTAGGCTTCCACTGTATGGTATAGATACATAGGCTCATGCAGTGGTTTTCAGACTTAGGGTTGGGACTGAGTACTGGGTCGCAGACCCTCAGGTACTGGGTCACGGCACCCCCTGCTGCTGCCCAAAGACTGGAATGTGTTGCTCAAAGATGCAGTTGTTGGGTTGCAGGCATAAGTGTTGGGGGTTTTTTAACTGGGTCCTGAGGAAGAAAGTTTGAAAACCACTGGGCTAATGAATATGCCCTGTATAGTTTCTGTTCTTTAAGTAGGACCACATTGCCATATGAAAGGAGTACTGCACACCAAGCTACATAGATGTGAATTTCTCCACTGAGAGAATACATAATTTTTCTTCCAGGTAAATGACATTTCTCAGTTAGACAAGGTCTCTCTGACAAATCATCAAGAGTAGCTCTGTTCTATAGGGAATTTTTCTTTCTGTCTGTCTGTCTGTCTGTCTATGTGTCTGTCTATCTATACATGCCATCTCTGTGAGGATAGAAACTTCATTTGCCTAGATAAATCATTCACTTTAAACTTGAGTGAAACTCATTTATTTTGCTAATTAATATCAATTCAGCTGTATCTTACCTCCTAAACTTGTAAATACATGTATAGACTTCTTAAATTGAAGGTGATCTTGTATTTGATTTCTATCAAAAAAAGTTTAAGATGAACTCTTGAGACGTCTGTTGGTGTCCAAATATTCAGTTCTAGTCATTGCTACTAGACCAAGATAAAGTCCTCATTAGCAGCTGACCCTGTCATTGGAAAAATATAATATTAGAGGCAATAAGAGTGTGTTCAATCAGTGTGTTAAAGGTGTTAATTTATGAAAATGTTGCTAGCTTGCACATTTAAAAATGTCCTCAAGCACTTGCTCTAATTATATATTTCTTGACTTTTTTCATGTAATAATTCCTATACTCAATATTATACTGGTATATTAAACTATGACATATTTATCTTTTTAAAAATCCTTCCAGTTCTATATCGTGAAGGAAAATCGAGGCAATGAAGGCACATGCGTAGGAGTATCTCGCTGGCCCGTACATGACTTTAACCATCGGACTACCTCAGATATGTGGCTGTACAGAGCCTACAGTGGTAACCTCTACCATAATGGGGAACAGACTTTGACACTGTCCAGTTTTACCCAGGGCGATTTCATCACATGTGTATTAGATATGGAAGCTAGAACTATTTCCTTTGGGAAAAATGGAGAGGTATTTAACTGTTTTCCATGTTTGTATTCTGTTTAATATTTTCCTGTAGTAACTTTGACTGTATGCATTTGGTAACTTATGCATGATGCTAAAACTGCAAAATAGTTAGTTTTTTTTATTACTCACAAAGATTATAAAGAGGTAATAATTACTTAAAATTATCTAATTCTAAATTTTTGTGTTTCTCATCTTGTTTTTAACTAGGAGCCAAAACTAGCTTTTGAAGATGTGGATGCAGCAGAACTATACCCATGCGTAATGTTCTATAGCAGTAATCCAGGAGAAAAGGTAACTGAAAATTATATCTTTGTAGTAGTAACAGGTCGTATGGGCTAATTTTTTGCTTCCTGTCAAACTTCATGGAAGTGTGTGAATGCTTTTTAGCTGATCTGGAGAACTCCACTGATTTTTTCATTGTGCTATATAAACTTTTGGGTTGCTGCTACACTGCTAGAAAATTATCTAGTAGACCTTAGTTAAATTCCTATAGTTTACAATCTATTGATAAACCTGAACGGTGTCCTATAATTCTCTGAATCTTGTACCCAAATATCTATCAGTAGAGTGGTAGCAAATACCAGTATTAGGAATATTTTGCATTACCTACAGTTCCTTTCTTAGAAGCCAGGAATTTATTTAGTTCCCATATTTCAGTTTTATTGAACTTGGTTGTAGAGGTGAAAGTGTGTGTTTTGTTTGTTTTTTTTTGTTTGTTTGTTTGTTTTTGTTTTTTTTCCTTCTGTAAGAAACATGGTACATTTCATCGGGGACTGACACAAAAAGACAAAAATGTTAAAATAGTATTTCAATAAGCTTTACAAACAAGTTGAGAGCATTAGTTTATGAAACTTTTTTTTTTTTTAAACACTAAGGTAAAAATATGTGATATGCAGATGCGTGGCACACCAAGAGACTTGCTTCCTGGTGACCCTATCTGTAGTCCTGTTGCTGCAGTGCTGGCAGAAGCCACTATCCAGCTTATTCGTATCCTTCATCGTGCAGACCGTTGGACTCACTGTATCAATAAAAAAATGATGGAACGGCTGCACAAAATCAAAATGTGCCTTAAAGAAGCAGGTCAAAAACTTAAGAAAAGTCGCTCGGTCCAAAGCCGAGATGAGAACGACATGAGAGAAGAGAAAGAGAATAAAGAAGAGGAGAAAAATAAACATTGCAGGCATGGTCTTGCTGACCTTTCAGAATTTCAGCTCAAGACACTGTGTGTAGAGGTGTGGCCTGTGCTTGCAGTAATTGGTGGAGTTGATGCTGGTCTTCGAGTTGGAGGCCGATGTGTACACAAGCAGACTGGACGTCATGCCACTTTACTTGGAGTGGTCAAAGAAGGCAGTACATCCGCTAAAGTCCAGTGGGATGAAGCAGAGATTACTATCAGGTATAGGTCATTCAGTTATCCTTTGCACCAGTTAACAATTTTTGTACTTAGAAGACTTAATAAGTAATATATGTTAAGTATCTGAAGCATGAATTTTTCAGTCACTAGTTACTTTGTTTAAAGTAGATGCTTGGATAATCACTTTGAAGCAACTGTTAAGAATTCTAATTTGCAAAACAAATCAGTTGCACTTCGAGGTGAGGGAAGGAAAATACACCTTGTATATCCAATATAAGATTGTCATGTGGAGAACCAGAATTCATCAGCATGCTTTAGATAGTAGTTTTCAAACTGACTTTTGACTCTGCATGTCTTTATTTGAAGATATTATGTGTTCGTGAGCTACATTTGACATCAGTGTTGCTAATGTTTGAAATTGTATAAGGATTATTAATAAGTTATCTTCCCTGAATTTACAGCTTTTTGGATACAAACTTTTATTGGATAACTTGCACTTTTGCCTTAAATAATGAACTAGGTTGCCTTTGGAAGTGTCAGGAACTCTTATTTTGGTTTATCAGAATTGGGAGTGGTTGGCTACCTGGGTCACTGGAGAAATGCATAGGGCTTGAGGAGGGATCAAGGCTAGCAAGTGGGATGGTTATTCCTTCTCAAGGTAGTGGATAGCCACATCTAATTTAATGCCACTTTGAAGCGGCATTTACTTATGCTCTAGTCTGCCTGGGAGGACTAAAGAAACAACACTGAATTTGGCCGTTCATCAAAGTGGGAGTTTCCCTTTCCAGCAGATTCTTGGAGTCTGTAGGTATGAGGGGCTGCATCTGCTGCTGCCTTCTTTATAGACCCTGAAGTGTCTCCCTTACATGGAAACAATTTGAAGAAAATTCTGTGAGGAGAACCTCATGGAATTTTCTAGCTGCTCTGCCCCACCTACATTTATCTTTATGCAAATTGGGTGAGTGTTTTCTGCAGAAAATTAAATTTCCCTATATTCATATTTTTTGGAAGTAGCTTGATTCCCAATCTTCTAAAGAAATTCATCACCAACATGTTTCTTTTGATTCTAGGCATAAAATTTCTTTTGACTCTAGGCATAATTACATTTAAAGGTTAAATTCTTTTTTGAGATGAATGGAGGCTGTTCGCACTTCTTAGAACTGTTATGATAGCCTGACTGTAGATGAAAGCCACATCTATTCGTAAAAGTTGTGCCAGTTTAGTTAAATTGATTTCACTTAATTCAGTTACCAAATTAAATCAGGTGTAAACAGATCTGAGTGAGTCCACAGAAGGGCTTATGCCTGTTTTAAAATATATTAAAGCAGGTCCATTATTCATTTGTATATAAGAAGGTCTCAGTAACACAACACTGTGTTGGGTGTTTTTAGGCAGTAGTTTTCATCATTAGGCTTAGAAACTGAAGCTGTTCTCTTTTTAAAGAAATTCAGATTGCTGAAGAAAATATTGAAGATACCAAAAATCTTTAGGGAAGGTTCTGGATTTGTAAATTTGCTAGATTTGTGGAAAATCTGTGACTGCAGATTTCTTCTGTTTGTCCTGTTTATGATGGAGGCAGTGACTTATGTGGTCATGTTTAAAATAAGAATGTGTCACTGAGGGGTAGGCACTCGTACATACATAGTACATCTCAGTTGAATTTTCCATCATTAGGATGCAGGAATGGTTGTTGTTGACCTATTTAAAAAACCTTGACAGATTCATAGTCAGTGATGGAATTGCTCCCTGCCTTGCTAGTGATGCTTCTGCTGTTGGTTATCAATTCGAGGCATCTTGTCAGTAAATAAACAAGCAGTAGAATGAAATTGATAAAACATTGGCAGCAGCTTGAAGTTAACATTGAAAAAATAGAGGAGTTTTCACTGTTACCTGTGTCCTTCATAAACTAAAAATAAAATTTGTCATAAATCAGTTATCAGATGCTTAATTGATAATTATAGGAAGATATATTGTAAATGTCTTAAAACATTTAAAGTAATGTAGCAGAAACTTGTCATTGCCTAAGCGATTGAATTTTATGAAGTTTCTGGGATTTAACGTTCATTTGTCAAAATTGTGCATGTCTCACTGCCTTTGCGTTGAGTATCATATCTCCCTGTTTTCTCATCATAATCTCATTTCTTTTCCCTTGTTTACATTTAATTTTTAGACTCAGTTCATTTATTTTATTAACTATAGTTTACATCTTATTTTGCCTACATTATTTCCTGTACTTTCCTCTTGTCTATCCCTCACTTGCTTCTTCCTGTGTCATTCTGATCTTTATTAAAGCTTCCCAACTTTTTGGTCGCCTAGTGATACTCCATTGTATAATCTGGAGCCCTGTGAGCCACTGCCTTTTGATGTTGCAAGATTTCGTGGACTGACAGCTACTGTGTTGTTGGACCTTACCTATCTGACCGGTATTCATGAAGACATGGGAAAACAAAGTACCAAAAGACATGAGAAAAAACACAGACATGAGACGGAAGAAAAAGGGGACATAGAACAGAAAATGGAGGGGGACACTGGATCAGATATGCGATCACTACTAAATGCTGATGATCTCAAAGGACCTATCACTACAAGTTCCAAGTCAGAAAATGAAATAGCTTCATTCTCTTTAGAACCATCACCACTAGGTATGGAGACCCAGCATCAACCCATGGAAGGAAAAAGAAAGAATCATGAACATATACCAAGAAATCATGATGTAGTACAGTCAGAAATCAGAGCAGTACAGTTATCCTATCTTTACCTTGGTGCTATGAAATCACTTAGTGCTCTTCTTAGTTGTAGTAAATATGCTGAGTTACTACTGATACCAAAAGTCCTTGCAGAAAATGGTCACAATTCTGATTGTGCTAGTTCTCCGGTTGTTCATGAAGATGTTGAAATGCGTGCTGCATTGCAGTTCCTGATGCGACACATGGTGAAACGGGCAGTCATGCGTTCACCAATAAAGAGAGCTCTAGGACTAGCAGATTTGGAACGAGCACAAGCCATGATCTACAAGTTAGTGGTTCATGGGCTGTTGGAGGACCAGTTTGGTGGCAAAATTAAACAAGGTACTTTTTAAAGTTATGATAATGTATAGAATTGTTAAGTTATTTAAAGTTAACTTAAAATTAGCTTCAATATTGGACATAGATAACAAATCAGCTTATAGTTCCACAACAGTTGAGACTTGTGATAATCTCAACCGAAAAAATTAAGGAAGGTAGCAAAACGTATCCATTCTGTAGAAGTGATACATTGATGATTCTTGTCACGTTAGCTTAGTTTATTAAAATAGATATTAAAATTTACTTCCAGAGATATATGCAGAAGGAATGTGCATCACTCTAGAAAGAAATACAAAACAATTTTTTTCTTAACACCTAACTTTGAAAGAGAGGTCCTCCCAATCTACATTTATCAGTACAGTTTTATTGTGACACTGGTCTACCTGATTTTAGCATGCCTGGCTATGCTTTAGTAGTCAGTGTAGACTAAGAAGAAATGTGTTGAATATAATTCACTAATGATGTTAAAATGTTGTATGAACATGATTTTTTTTGGCATTAGCTGAAGTGATTCTGACTTTGAAGAGGCAAGGAGACGATACATATAGTATTGCTCTTAGTCTTAGAATCTGTCCATGTATGTGGAATGACATCGTAGCAAATTCAGGGAAGCTGCTTATTGCTGTTCCATGTTGCAGGCAATTAAATAACAAGATTTTGAACCTTTTTATTCTTTTTTTATCTAAAAAAGAACAAATACATGAAAAATGGCAAAGAACCAAATGACTTAGTTGTAGAAACCTCTTTAATATTCTAGATTCTTTTGCTGTGGGACACTATACAGTTTTTGTTTTACATGTTAATTTCTGTAAATAACTGCTTCCACACCAGAAATTTCTCTTAAACATAATCACTCAGGCCAAAAGGAAAGTTAAAACCTAACTGTTGTTGTATAGCATCTATAATAAGATCTAATGAAGAAAGGAGATTTTGCTGTCCTCTTTTCCAATCTTACTAAAAAGATTTTTTTCCTACTTTTCATCATTATGAAGATAACATGAGCTGACCAACATATTTTCCTAAGTCAGCAAGATATTGGGCAGAAATATTTCTGTAAACTGTCTGCATCTGGGGGTGTGGGAGGGGGTGTTTATAAACACCACTATTTCTCATTTCTAATGAGAGATTTTAAAGGGAAATGAACACAAAACTTAAGGCCTAAATAAATCCATTCATTTGTTCTCTAGCATTGTCTTAATGTTCTTATAACATCCTTTTTGTGTTGCAGAAGTAGATCAGCAAGCAGAAGAAAGTGACCAAGCTCAGCAGGCCCAGACACCAGTTACTACCAGTCCTTCAGCTTCTAGTACTACATCTTTCATGAGTAGCTCTCTGGAGGATACAACTACTGCTACTACTCCAGTAACAGATACTGAAACAGTGCCAGCTTCAGAATCACCTGCAGTTATGCCTCTTAGTCTTCTTAGGTAGAGTGCTTGACATTTTTAAGTACATTGGGTTTCTTCTGTGCTTGCTCAAGTGGGTCTTTTTTTATTTATTACTTCTTAATGTCTTTGTCCTGCTCGTTGGCTTTTTCAGTTTCTGATACTTTTATTCTCCATCATGAATTGTTTCTTGAGAAACATATAGCCTGTATCTAAATAAATCTAAGAAGCCACTGGACTTTGAATAGTTAGGGGACACTTGTACACTTAGGATCTGAGTGTTCTGGAACTGGAAACTGTAAAAATATCTTCCCTATATCCTCCTTCATACTCGTCCTCATGTCCTGATTTTTGTTTGTTGGGTTGTGTTTTAAATAGCTGCCAGCATTTAACCTTCTAATGCAGGCGTGGCCAAACTGTGAGCCGCATGTGGCTCTTGAGTGAAAAAATGTGACTCGCGGAAGAATGTCAGCAAGTCAATTTAGCATGTAAAAGTATATGGCTATATGCCTCAGTGTGGCTCTTGAAGGTTTAATAAGCAACTTGTGTGACTCTTGAGTGCCATAAGTTTTGCCACCTGTGTTCTAATGAATCATCTCTGATTCTGGAGCTAGACCAGGGTTTGATTCAATAAAGTTGTCCTTCAGTTTCTGTGTATTGAAACTCTCCTCACTTGTCATTGGGTAGCGTGACACTGCTAGTTATCTCTGACAGGGTAGGTCTTGTGTTCATGATGGAGCAAGAAAGCTACTTTCATTAAATGGAATTCAGTTTTGAGTTATTGCTTTGTCAGATCCTCACCAATCTTCCCTCTTAGGGATCTTTAGGGGCTACTTTGATGCAGATAGTAATTGGGGTAGTATTGTGGAAGGCTTCCTGTTTTGGAACATTCAGATCCTAAAGGGACAGATTCTCTGGTAACTAAACAGATGTTCTAGGAAGTTTGAAGGAAGAATACTTGTGATGGTGAATCTCCTAGTCTAATCCACACCCTGACCCTATTCACTCCTATGTGCTCTTTTACAGGGGCACACTGCAGAACTGTGCTGTCCTACCACAGCATAGGACTTATGTTGTCCCTGGAGGGCCTTCCCCACCAGAATTATGCCCCCTAACCTTATTAAACTGCAGTGGTTCTGCTGTCAAGGTAGCATGAGCATTTGCCTTTAACTATCTAACCTCTCTTTAGTACTAGCTAATGGTAGGCATGATGCAAGACTTTCACAGTGTGGAGATGTAGTATAGTTTAAATGTGGTTTTCCTTTTTTGAAAGGCAAATGTTCTCCAGTTATCCAACCACTACAGTACTTCCAACACGACGTGCACAAACTCCTCCAATATCCTCCTTACCAACGTCTCCTTCTGATGAAGTGGGAAGGAGGCAAAGTCTGACCTCTCCTGACTCCCAGTCTGCAAGGCCCACCAATCGTACAGGTATACTTGTAAGCAACAAATCACTTAGTAGGAAGTATAGGAGTTTCATAAACTCACATGTGTTCAGTGTAGGCTTGTAAGGCGTCATCAACTAATTCAAAGCCTACATTTTGATAGAATTAAATATGCATCTCACTGGAAAAAAAAAAAACTTACAGAAAAGATCTTGGTACTAAAAGCCAGCAACTGCATGCTAGCAAAAGTTAAAATTGTTGTTTGTAGAATAGATTGCATACTGATAGCCATGTACAAGAATGAACAGACAGCATTACTGACTACAAAAAATACCTCTCGAATATTATTTTAGTCTGTTTGGTGTTTGCTCACAGAGTTGCTTAATAGAACAGACCTCAAGTATGATTCACCACAAGCTACAATATATCACTCCTATGACATTGGAACATATTGTTCTCTTATCTGATATCCATCATTACTATCTATTTCTGAAACAGTCTCTCCACTTAATCTTGCCAATGAGCTACAGGGGCAAACTTCTATTTTGAGTAATATATTAAAAATGGAAACTGAATGGAGTAGTTAAATAGCACTGATTTTTCTGACTATTTTCCTCATATCTGAGGAATTATGATATCCAGTTGGAAGCACCGTTGTTAGAATTTAGCAGAAACAACAAAAGTCCTGTGGCACATTAAAGACAAACGAATTTCTGTGGGCATAAGCTTTTGTGGGCCGCAACTCACTTCATCAAATGCATCTGGACTTTCATTATTTTTACTTCATACAGACTAACATGGCTACCCCTCTGAAAATTAGAATTTGCACATTACATTAGAAAATCCCAAACTGGGGTGCACCCCTCTAAGGGAGTCCAGAAGCATCTGCAAGGGGCATGGTGAGGCCTGAGCCAGCCTCCTTGGGGGTGGCAGTGAAGTGTCACCCACCTCTGCTCTGCTCCCACCTGTTCTTCAGCCCTGCCTCTTGGCTGTGACACTGCTTTTGGCCATAGGCCTGTGTACCCTGGCCCCCATGCCCTGTTCCTGGCTGGTCCCAGTTCCAGGCTCCATGACTGTTGCTACAGGATCCACCCTGGCCCCAGCCTCAGCTCAGGCCCCTGCTTCCAGTCCCTGTCCATGACTTTGGCCCCTCTCCTAATCGTGACTCCTTAGAGGGCCTGGACAAGGTGGGGGGGGGTGACCCCAAAGTTTGGGGGCCATTGCTAATGCTGCTACTTATAGTATATCGTGGTGTGATCTCATGAAAGTTGCTAATTCTCTTATCTAAATCCAACCAAGCTGAACTTTAGTCCAATCCATTTATGAGTAGTTTAGTAAGGTTTCAAGTGGATGTAAAAAAATAAATTGATTCAAAATTTTAAC
Source organism: Podocnemis expansa (assembly GCA_007922195.1). NCBI lineage: Eukaryota > Metazoa > Chordata > Testudines > Podocnemididae > Podocnemis > Podocnemis expansa. Next base: position 6,456,406 of record ML681967.1, on the reverse strand, counting down.
ATTGCACTGGCCTCAGCAGACATATAAATGTTTATATAGGCTTGGAAATGGTCATCTGGCCAGTAAAAGGAAGAGGAACTCTCTCTGGTTTTGTTACAGGTGGGAAATAGGTAATGCGGTACTGAGAACTGTTGGAGATGTTAGAATGAACATTATTGGGGAACAAATTTTCTTTAATTCTTAATCCTCAGCTAATAACAGGTTACTGCTAATTGATGAAAGAAGCCTAATGAAGTGCAAAAGACCAAAGAGAGACAAAAAGCGTATTGGTGATTTATGCAGCCATTGGTTAACACTTTTCTTTCTTCTTCTCAGCTTTGTCAGACCCAAGTAGTCGACTTTCAACTTCCCCTCCTCCACCTGCTATTGCGGTTCCATTGTTAGAAATGGGATTCTCTCTGAGGCAGATTGCAAAAGCTATGGAGGCTACAGGTGATCTGTTTGTTATATAATACCCATTACACTTGAAAACACAGTTTAATATGAAACACATTTTGTTAATGGCACACTGTATGCTGTAAGCTTTGAACTCACAAATATCATGGACATTTCTGGAAAGGGTAAAGGGATTTTTTCATCAAGAGCAGTGCAAAATTGTAAGATATGAATTTATTCTTTTCAGGTGCAAGAGGAGAAGCAGATGCTCATAATATAACAGTGCTGGCTATGTGGATGATAGAGCATCCTGGTAATGAGGAGGATGAAGAGCCCCAGTCAGAAGGAACTGCAGACTCGCATCATGGGACAATAGTTTCTGGAAGCAGTGGAAAGTCGAGTGACCAATGTTATTTGCAATCACCAGGAGATATCCCTTCAGCTGATGCCACTGAAATGGAGGAGGGTTTCACTGAAAGGTAAAACGTAGTTTTCTTCTGATTGCACAAACCCTAAAGGTCGTATTACAAGAGCTTGGCAATTGCCAAAAAATGCTGGAAAATAGATCTTGGAATGAATTTTGTAATACCACATACTCACACAAGTGGAGTTGTCAGTAAATTAGTTTTTATATAGGCTTATTTACACTACTGTGTGTGTTCAGGAAAAAGTAAACTGAATATATTGCCCTCCAAGGCAGTTTAACCATATGTTAATGGTCTGACTACAATGAAAAGAAAGAGTTTATTCATTTTTTAAAATGTTTTTCTCATGCATGTTTTCTCGTTAGGCTTTGTAATACCGCTGCATTCTTTATTTACCATTCCTTTTTAAGACTATATCTACGCTTCACTGGCAGACAGCCGACCACTTCCACTGACAAAAGAGGCAATGTGGGAGAGCTGAGAGGTCCCTGTAGGGAGCCCAGAGGCTCCATGCTGCCCCGATCCTTGCTGGGGAGGTAGGCACTATGTGGGATCTCCAGCAGCAGAGCAGCTGGGTCTCCAGAGGTCCCGATGGGAGCTCAGCTTCAGCTGCCAGGCTCCTGGTCCCTGGCAGCAGAGGAGGCTCCTCTGTCACTGGGGTAGCCATACTGCCACCAGGGACCCAGGTGCCCTGGTAGCTGGGACCTTGGTACCGCAGAACTTCTCCCACCAGAGACCCTGGTGCCCCAGAGGTTACTGCAGGGGACTTGAGACCCTGGCGGCTACCTCTGTTCCCAGGGGTGGGGAAGGAGGTTGGCTGCCAAGCTCCCTGATCCCTGGCAGTAGGGTGGTGAAGCCACTGGCAGTGCAGGGGCCCCAGTGGTGTGGGGGCTCCTCCATCTTTGGCAGCAGGAATGGGCACTGAAGCTCCCGAGGCTCCTCCATCCCCAGTGATGGGTGGCGCTTAAGCCTTGGGGCTTTCCAAGTTGCCGAGATGGCAGCCACCAGACTCACAGCCCTGGCAGTTCCCCCCTGGGACCCTAGGGAGACCCAAGCAGCTGAAGTCCTGCTACTGGGGGATTCCTCTTGTCAATTTCACTGCTCTAAGGATACCCTTAGTCATCAGTTTCAGTGTTCTGTTAGAGCAGTAAAATTGACAAGTATGACAGCTCCCCACCAGTGTAAGAGGCAGTGTGTCCACAATGTCACTCAGCTTCTTTACCTTGGCCAAAAAAGGCTCTCTACCTCTCATCTGTGAGGTTTTATTTTGTTGGCAAAGCAGGGCAGTTTTGCTGACAAATGTGTCATTGTAGTGTGTACACAGGGATTGTTTTGCAGGCAAAAGTCAGCTTTTACCAACAAAACTTTCTAGAGTAGACAAGGCCTACACTAGAGGATAAGTTTTGATACTTGTCAGTCATTAGCACTTTCAGGTGTGCTGATACATCAGTCTGGAACTAAATTAAAATCCACAATGTTAGTCACACTCTTGACCTCAGACATAGGTAAACTCTTGTTCTCTAGAAAGGAAAGAAAGGTATTTTATTTTTTGTTTCTCTCGTAAGAATGATTCTGAGCTTTAAGGAGCAGATATAGCAAATTGGAAGGGGGGAAACCATATATATAGAAACAGTTATGCTTGTGTCATAAATCCTAGGCCTGTTTATAAATCGATTCAGATTTTTATTAGTAGGAAGTATTATTTGTGTGAAAACAGTCAGGGGAGGGGGGAGACACAAACTGCTGCTGGGCTCTGCTCAGCTCCCTGCGAGTGAGACCTGTCCAGCTATTATGGTGCAGGAGCAGCCACTAGGCAGCTCTCATTTTCTTAATCCTAATTTGATATGTCCATTGGTGTCACAATTACTGGTGCTAGAGATAATTATGATGTCAAGAGACTAACTTTTGGTGAAGAATAATTAGGAGTAACATATTTAAAGATTCCTTTTCCAAATATCCTTAATTTGGTCAAAAAGCAGCAGTGATTGAAGAGATAAATATATATTGATATTGTTCTCAGTTTATGTTGCAAGAGGTTCCTGCAATATTTAGGCAGTGAGGAGCAAAGCCAGAATGGATCCTTCCAGGCCTTTTTGCACTATTTAACCATTAAACATTGTTTTTAAAATGTTTAAATGGATTTTTAATTGACCTGCTTCTTTCATCACTAGTTCTGATAATATGGATCATGCAGAGAATACAGCTTCTGGAAGTGGACCCCTCTCAAGAAGTCGATCAGCAGTAACAAGGAGACACAAGTTTGACTTAGCTGCCCGGACATTGCTAGCACGTGCAGGTGAGTAAAGTAAACTGGTTCAGATATCTTTGTTTGTTTAGTAAGTTTACAAGAGGAAGCTCGTATCTAATGTGAAGCTTTAAAAATACAAACCCTGCTCCTACATACGCGAGTACATATTTAGCTTAATAATGCGTAAAAATATTAATTTTACTAGCATAAGTATTTTTAAAAAGCTTTAGATCATGGTATCTTTTTAATTTCATGCAAAGTAAAAAATGTTTTCTCTTTGATTCGAGCCGGATTATACCGCTCTGTACAGGCTCACAGAAATCAGAGTCGCAGAGAGGGAATATCTTTGCAGCAAGATCCAGGAGCCTTATATGATTTCAACTTGGATGAAGAGTTAGAAATTGACCTTGATGATGAAGCAATGGAAGCAATGTTTGGACAGGACCTGGCCGGTGATAATGATATTCTGGGAATGTGGATCCCAGAGGTATTGGATTGGCCTACCTGGGTGTGTGTGACTGCAGCTGGGGCTGCTTTGACTTACTTACTGCTTTTTGCAAAATCATATTTTTAAAACAACATGTTGCATTAATAGCTTTCTGCTTGGGGGTGTAATGAGTTACTAAACCATAATGGTGCTTAAAGCCATTTGATGTCTAGTCTCACTTTATTGAGAAGAGAGCTGTACACAACTGATTTATTCCTTTAATTCTTGCTGTGTTCTTCTGCACATACTTCATTAGTTTCTTCCTTAAGAAAACTGATAAGTGTTACAATAGCAAAATTATTTTGGTCATGACAGCCATTCTTAGAAAAATTCCAAAGGAAAGCCGTGTTAGTCTAGTTCAGTAAAACAAGCAAGTAATCCTGTGGCACAGCTATTGTGGGAGAAAATCCTGCTTCGTCAGACGGTTTGAAGATGGGGGAACTCTTCAAAGCACCTGACAAAGTGGCATTTTCTCCCACAAAAGCTCATTCAATAAATAAATTTGTTAATCTTTGGAAACAAATGCATGTCCTAGATTGCTAAATTTATGTGGGATAAACTAGTAAAAGGATAAATAAATTACTAACCATTCTTCAGTTAGAACAAACAGAGCAAACAAACAAAGGACGTACTGTTCACTGAAATGGAGTAAAGTTTCTTTTCATCATTCAGTTGTATCATCTTTATGGCAATGGAAGTTTCTTTTCTGCTTTTAGAGGAAAACATTAGTTTACACTAGCCTTTTCTATTCAGTGTAGCCATATGAAGAGGATTGAGAGGTTTTGTTGTTTTGGGGAAAATGTCCTATAATATTGTTGCTACATCTAAGTTTAGCAAAGGTTGATACAGTTGGCTCAGTTCTCATCTCATCTTTGTAACTCCATTCATCTTCAGTAGAGTTAGTGCTGGTTTACAGTGGTGTAATTTCTGGGTGAATTAGGTTTGCTATTTTAGTGTAACTGCGTTCGGTCTTGCTTTAGAGGTAGCAGTAGGTTTTGTCTTTGTTATATTGTCAGTGTTCCCTGTAATTAGAATGGGATTGGTAAATTTTAATAACTGGAGTGTACTTAAGTGTTGTGTGTGCAGCTTTCTGGACTGATTTTGCAGATTAGCATGCCCAGTTCAGTCTTGTGAATTTTTTATGCCCAAATTGTGAAGTTACTCTGATCTGCACATTCAGACAATGTGCATGTATTTCCATGGGTCGTGTCAAAGGCAGAATTTTAAAATACAGCCATGTGTATTTAAGTTCCTAATAAGCCTGTTTAAATTGGTGGTCTGATAGTAGTACCAGCTTGTAGCAGAATTGCCATCTCAGGAGCCATCAATTTTCCCAGTTGACTGACTGGGTCTGTGAAGACTCGTTCAGCCAATCAGGAAATTAGTTACTGAAGACCAGCTTGATAAGCAGAGTAGCACTGAGCTGAAGGAAAGTATTTCCCTTAGACTCAGTGCCCTGAAGACACGCATAGTTAAGTAGGCAGCAGGCAGTCAGAGGGAGATATGCAAGGTATTATAAGTACTTTGTGTATCTCCCTTCGACTGCCGCTGAAGTCCCACTGTCATGTAGGCCTGCCTTTAGATCAGTGAGTTCCAAATTCAGGCACATTGTTCTAAAGTATGTGTTGACTTGAGCAGTAATCAGTGTCACTCACTGACTAGAGAAGCCAATAATTTGACAGTTGTTATATTTTTTTTCTCTTCTGTATCCTGACCTTGCTAAATTTTAAGGCAGAAATGAATACCTCATGAAGACAGTCTATGGCGGGCTGGAGCAAAATGATGCTTGAGGTCTAGATTGTAATGAATTTAGAGGCAGAAGTTCTGATATTAGAACAGATTGCCCCTCCTTTATTTTTTTTAAAATCATCCTTTCTATACTTTGTAAAGCACAAAACGAAAGATCAGCTACTGAAGTTTGTTTAGAAGAACAAGTTATTACACATGAGAAAGTCTGGCTAGTTAAACTGTACTTGAACAAGGGGAGGGAGTGCACAAGTATAAGATTTTTTTTTTATGACAATGTTATACTACAGTAAAAAAGAGAGAGCTCCCCTCTTCCACAGACTGACTAACTTACCTCTTGTCTGCTTCCAAATAAAAGCAATTGCACAAATACTATCGTGTTTTCAACAAATGAAGATAGAAAAGCCTACTTAGTAAAAATAGAGGTATTTTTAAGTCTAATATGAACATATTTATTCTGTACCTAGTAATTTTTTATGAAAATCATATTACACAGCATGTTTGTGAGTCTGAAGACAGAGAAGAAGTGGTAGTTTGTGAATTGTGTGAATCCAGTGTTGTCAGCTTCAATCAGCACATGAAAAGAAATCATCCTGGCTGTGGCCGCAGTGCAAATCGACAGGGCTATCGTAGCAATGGTTCCTATGTGGATGGATGGTTTGGTGGAGAATGTGGAAGTGGAAATCCATACTACCTGTTGTGTGGCAGCTGCAGAGAGAAATATTTAGCCTTGAAAAGTAAATCAAAGGCAACAACATCAGAAAGGTACAGAAGAAAATTATGGTTGGAGATTTCATTATGTATGGAAAATTTCATGGGAGTGGTGGAGGAGGGGAATTGAGAAGGCCCATCAACATATACATCTTAAGAAGAGTTCCAGCATTACAGTTTGTACCAGAATTTAGGGGTACTTGCACTGTATTCTTTTTCAGTATCGCAAAATGAATATTTTTGAAGGTATTATTCTATAAATCTACCACTTGTGAGAGGGTTTTTATTGAATATAGACTATTGCTCCTGAGTAGCAGTCCTCAGAAAACGTTTTGCATGTTACACAACTGTGTAATAAAATTCCATTTATAAAACTATATGTATATATCATGGGGGGGTTGAGGAATTTTGTTACATAGTGTATCCTCTTAATAAAATATTTTTGTTGTTTGGTGCAGGTACAAAGGCCAGGCTCCTGACTTAATAGGCAAGCAAGACAGTGTTTATGAAGGTATTTTTTTTTACTCTGAGTTTCTGAAGATTCATGTTAATTTTATGAAATATTTATGTGTTTTTCAATTTTTCATAAATAAACCACTGGTTGTAACATGGCGCACTCCTAGTGTGTACAGACAATGGTCTCTTGATCAGAGACTTTTGTCAGTGTCCATGAATCCATGTCTGCACCTACAAACGCTCATGCTAAGGTATGTAGGGAAGGGTGAACTTGCTGCCACTCCAGGTTCTTTTCAGTTGCCTGTGGCTTGAGACTAAGTATTGCGGTGTCCATTTGGCAGCCATGTGGCTTTCTGCACCTTGCTTAATTGTCTCTTATTACTTTCTCTTATTTTTTTAGTTATTTTATTTATGTTTCTGTTATTTAGCACAGTTTGTGCTTTAGCAGGGCTGCATTCCCACTTTCTCCTTTTTTCGCCTTAGGCTTTTGTGGACTTTTTTTTCCAGGTCTCAATTCATGGCCTCAGCTATGGGTTATGGCCCAGACCCCAGGCTTCAAACCCTGCCAGATGAGGCACAGTTTTTCTGTCTATTGAGATGGATACTCAGGCTGCCTCACCTCCATGGGTGAGACTCCAGTCTCCTCTGAATGTAAGATAGGGTCCATGCTCTCTGGTGTTTGTGACAGTTAACAGCCTGAACAGGTAACATCAATCCCATTTAATCTCATACAATAAGGAGCTAAAGCAGTTGGATCTTTGGGACCACAAGAGTTACTCATGGCGTCCTTGCAGTTCAGAGTAACTAAGTGTCAAGTCTTGATGGCAAATTATAACTTTGCAGTCCGTTCAAACTTCTTGTCTTTTATTGAGCATGTGTCTTAGGAGTAGAAGAAACAATTTCAGGCCCTCGTTACAGAAGGCTAGACAGTTGCTAAAGAGTTTCTCTAGGCCTCACTTGATGTTGCCATATAGCTTCACATTCCAGGGCCACAACAGTGTATGTGCACTGAGCATCTTGACTGCACTCTTCTTGCCTCTCCTGAAAAGTACAAAAAACTGTCAAAGATCTTCCCTTTTGATAGACCTGAGTTTTTTAGTGATGCTGTGGATGGGTCCCTTTGTTCTCTTAAAGACTCCATGGTGGCACTACAGGCTTTGGACATCTGTACAGCTTTGAGAAAAAGAAAATATAGTAAATCGCAGGTATCTCACTGGTCATGCCCAATACACTATCAACACACCAGACCAGCTAAACACCTTTTGGAAAAAGCCAAGATTTAGTAAGAAATGACTCTCTAGCTGCCACACTGTCTCTTCCCTGAAGCTCTCATCAGTTACCTTCACCAGTTTGTTGATGCTTCCCCTCAAGATATGACTACCCTGTGACTCTCTGGCATAGAACAAGTCTGAAGTTCAGAGTGCTGCTCAATAGCAGAAAGCTCACAGTTAGAAAAACACACACAAGTGGAAAGTCTTTATGACACTGGTCCTGGGTTCTTAAATCCATTAAAATTATGTCTGTGCACAAACACACTGTTCCTTAAAATGCATGTTGCATTATTGCACAGATGACAACTCTAGTTTAGACTTTGTGCCTAACACTAGTTTATTTCTCCAACCCTAGAAGATTGGGATATGTTGGATGTTGATGAAGATGAGAAGCTGACAGGAGAAGAGGAGTTTGAGTTACTGGCTGGACCCCTGGGGTTAAATGACCGCCGTATTGTACCCGAGGCAGTTCAGTTCCCTGACAGTGATCCACTGGGAGCATCGGTCGCAATGGTTACAGCCACCAACAGCATGGAGGAGACTTTGATGCAGATAGGTAAACTAGAAAAAAGTAGATCTATTTCACGTCTAATTTGAAGTACAGACATTTTGTTTCCTTCAGTATATATTTAGAGATCCAATTGCAATATAATGGGTCAGACAGTCTGCACAGCCTCCCACCTCTGGAAATGCAATAGGGCTTTAAACTTTTTCCTGTTTTCTAGAGAAGCTGTAGTGATGGAGAGATAAGACACTTAATGTTGACAAAAGACTTAAACTTGTGATTTTTCTGTTAATACTGTGGTCTCAGTCCTGCAATAGTCTCCACTAGCATGCACACCTGAGCCCTGTGAAGTTCCATTACCTTAAATGAACTTCTCAGAGAGGGCCACGCTAGGAGATCAGATTGTAGTGATGAGGTCTAAGTCTCTGAACCACTGTTTTGAGGGGGTTTGGTAATTCATTTTGGCTGTTGTCATGTTTGTTCCCCATCTGTAGTAGAAAATTAGAAAAGGCTAAATCAGGTGTAGAACTTTAGGAATATACAGACAATACTTAGTTTTTGTAAGGAATCACAGACTGAAATCTGCAAAACTTGTATTAATTTGTATACAGTAGTTTGGTGTTTAATATTACACTAAAATCAGCTATCATTGTCTTATTTTATTTTTATTTTAACACTAATTCAGATGTGTTCCTGTATTAATGTATTATTACTTTCAAGGTTGTCATGGCTCCATAGAAAAAAGTTCTTCAGGCAGAATAACCCTGGGGGAGCAAGCTGCTGCTCTAGTGAATCCACATGACCGTGTTATGGCACTCAGAAGAGTGACAGCAGCTGCGCAAGTGCTTCTTGCAAGAACCATGGTTATGAGAGCACTCTCATTATTGTCTGTCAGGTTTGTGATATTCTTTATTTCCTCTGGCTTTAGTTATCACCTTCTGTTTGATAGAGATTCAGTTTTGTTGTCTGATCGGACCAGTGTTAAACATTTTAAATAATCTGGTGTTGTTTTTATGAGGGTTTTTTTGTTTGGTTGGTTGAGTTTTTTGAGCCCCATCTCTTATCCAGTCTGCCATGCTTCTTCATTTAGGGGACCCAACTGAGATTAGTGTCTAATTGTGCTGTTATACCTTGTAGAAGCACATAATATAATATACTCCTTGCCTGGAGCATTATATTCCTTACAGTCTACATAGAAATGCAGATGTTAGAGTGTCTGGATCTAAGTCATTAGTAGAAGGTTGGTCTTGTGGTTTTGGCACTTATTTGGACTCAGGAGTTTGGGGTTAAATTCCCATCTTTGTACAGAGGTCTTGCATGGCTCTCATACATAGCACAGGAGTGTCTAGGATACAGGTGCAGATGTGAAAAAGTTACTTAGTCCCCACTCTAGCATATAATTATCTCTGTGGTTAACTTTAAGCATAAATAGTCCCTTTGATTGAAATGGAACTGCCCTCATTCTTAAAGTTAGCACGCTGGGGTTTTCAAGATCAGGACACTGTTTCAGTTCCCTATCTGCAAAATGGAGGTAGTATTTTCTTTCTCTTACCCTTTTACAGGACAATAATTTCCCACTAATCAAACAAGCAATATTTTCTTTATTACTAAACTTCACTAATATTTATATTTTAGGCATGATGAAATTTCCTATTATGTACCTCATATGAAAAAAGGCCAGAAACTGAAGCTTTTTTTTTCTCCATTTGACAGTGGGTCTAGTTGTAGCCTTGCAGCTGGTCTTGAGTCCTTGGGTTTAACAGATATCCGAACTTTGGTCCGATTAATGTGCCTGGCTGCAGCAGGGAGAGCAGGCCTCTCCACAAGTCCTTCCGCTGTGTCCAGTTCCACAGAGCGTTCTAGAGGAGTACACAGTAAAACAAGCAAGCCTATTTCTTGCCTGGCCTACCTGAGTACAGCTGTAGGCTGCTTGGCGTCAAATACTCCTAGTGCTGCAAAACTGCTGGTACAGTTGTGTACACAGGTAGGATTGTTGTTTTTATACAAGCATTTGCCTAAAACTCTGGTATTTTACCTTTTCAGTTTTTATATGTGATGTCAAATGGTAAATTTGGTGAGAAATGGTTATAAAGAAGGAAATAACATGTCAAGGATATTGTATGTGCCACCGTGCCATATACAAGTGGACGTGAGAAGTTTTTTTCCAAAATATATCTGAAAGTTGTTCATGTTTATCACCTTTCTTTTGAAAAAGAATCTAGATGAAAGTAAAATGGAAAAGATTATGCCTTCTTTGTAGTTTTCCCTCATGCTTTAATACAAAATTATGTTTTAATTTGATAATTTCATGTATCTTTTTTGGGTGCTGTGGACATGTATCTGCTGAGGAAAGGATCAGTCTGCTTTGTAGAAAATTGATGCTGCTTAAACCAGTGTAGCAAGGTGTCAATGGACCTATCACCTTCACGGTGCCAAAATCATCATTGATTTTGCTTCTAAGGACTTGTGGAGCGAAGGAATTAGAACTATTCTGAGATGGTGCACTTGATTTTATTGCATATCTCATTTTCACTTCTCCTGCCCACAATTTTCTAGGCTTTCAAAATTTTCCAGGAGGTTAAATTCCCTAGCTGACATTGATGACAATAACAACACATTAAATTCATTATCCCTGAGCCTGCAAACAACAAAACAACTTGTTTCACAATGGCACAGGGGTCTGTTCAGCCCAGTCAGTTTGTGGGATAGAGGCCTTGAATTCCATTTTATATGTATTTGCATGATATGAGGATGCTGATTAGCAAATGATAATCTTTGCAGGTAATAAAAAAATTCTGTAAGTTTACCCATCTTCGAAGCATCTGACAAAGTAGGATTTTCTCCCATGAAAGGTCATGCGAAAAATAAATCTTACTCTTAAAGTGCCACACGACTCCTTGTTTTTTTAATAAACTGCAGTTCTTGATAAATTTGTATGCTTTCAATTTTAGTTTTGTTTGACTAAAACATTTAGATTAATTTTTTCATTTGCTTGCCTTTCTCTTAGAACTTGATTTCTGCTGCAACTGGTGTAAATTTGACTACAGTTGATGATCCAATTCAAAGAAAATTTTTACCAAGCTTTCTGCGAGGAATTGCAGAAGAGAACAAACTTGTAACATCACCCAACTTTGTGGTAACTCAGGCACTAGTAGCACTGTTGGCAGACAAAGGGGCCAAACTGAGGCCAAACTATGATAAAGCAGAAATCGAAAAGAAAGGTATTTTCTTGTATTTTAAAAAACAATTTGTCAGTATAATTCTCAAAAAATCAGAGCTTTCTCATTTATGGTCCCAGACAGTTTTCTTAAACTGGTGTTGCAAAATATAAAAATCCTTTAACAGTTTTGTAATTCTTAATAAAAACACTGTGTTTTAAACCAGGAAATTTCATCAGATTGGAACTTGAATTTTCATTGTCACCTTGTTTTAAAAAAAAAAAACAGATTAATTTAAAAAAATGCAGCTTCTGAGAGAGCACTCTTTAAATAGTATGTTCTGAATTTTTAAATTCTTAAAGATTTCTGCACCCATTGATATTTACAGGAGTAAAATTGCAATTGTTGGCAAATGCACAGACTAAATTAATGATTAAATATTTTTTCACTAATTTATTTCAATTAACATAATCTTAGGTATTATTTAAAAGTTTAGTAAACTCAAAATTTTCAGACAGAAGTGTGATTTTTTTTTTCCAAGTTGCTGGTGGTCCCTTCAAAAGAAACTCAAATATTTGAAAATATGAAAATCTGGAGCTTAGGCATTCAATTCTAACCCTACCCCTGTAATGACTCAGTAGAGGGGAGAGAAAAAGTTCTTGAGTGATTTTATTTCTATCAATACTTTCTCTTCAGGGACCTCAGAAAGTAAATTTTTTTTATTTATGCCAATCAGTGATAGCACCAGCTACAGTCTTTTTCATGGTCATACATAGTCCACAGTAAAAGACGTACTTTACTAATTCCTGATTAGACAGATGGCATGTTCAAAGCAATCATTCCCTACCTTTCATTATCATTCCATATATCAGTGATCATAGAAGTGTTATGCCTTAGAACTAAGGATTGAAATCTCCTTAACACAGATGCATAAAATTGTCTCTTAAATGAAAGAACTAAAGTTAGAGTGGTGACTAGCATCATACCTTAATAATTATCAGAGACATTTGTATACTAATTAATTATAAAATCAGTGGTGTATAGTTCATATTCTTGATTCTGTCTTGTGGGCTATCAAAATACATTCTCATTTCCAGTTCCGTATCAGTCTGCTAGAGTGGACTTCTGTGCACACATGAAGTGTCAGTGAATGCCAGTGAGGCTGCATGTGGGTTGAAACATTCACACTCATAGATCCCAATGCAGAATTGGGCCTTAAAAAGCCCTATGTTTTAGGATGAAATCCTGGTCCACTGGAGTTCATGAGAGTTTTGCCATTGACTTTAACAGGGACAGGATTTCACCCTTAATTTAAAGGACTTCTGAAGGGTTTTTGTAGGGCAAAAAAATGAAGATTAGAGGATGACTAGTTTTCCCTCTGTATTAAAACTGTTTTTCCAAATTTAAGATGGCTCTGTGGTACTTTTAGTTTAAAAAAAAAAATGCTGAATTGTTATTTCTGGTATTTGTGGGTTATGTTTATTGGCTTGTTTTATACTATCAATATTCATTTGGGCATCATCTCATTGTTTTGTTTAAGCAGGTTTAATTGCCCATTTGTATGCCCATCCTTCCTATGATCCTTCTGCTGTAGGCCCTCTGGAGCTGGCTAATGCCTTAGCAGCTTGCTGCCTTTCTTCAAGGTTGTCTTCACAACATAGGCAGTGGGCTGCACAGCAGCTTGTGCGGACTCTTGCAGCACATGATCGAGACAACCAAATTAGTCCTCAGACCCTTGCTGATATGGGTGGAGATCTACGAAAATGCTCCTTCATAAAACTAGAGGCTCATCAGAATAGGGTAACCATTATTTCTCCTTTAATATATATTTTTGTGTATAATTTATTCTTTATTGAGCTTTATTTATAACACAGAAGAAGTGCAATTCAGTTACTGAGTATGTAAAGCAACTGACTTCTGGTGTTGTATAGAAGTGTTTTCGCACAGAAGATGAATAATGGTTTATACTGATAAATACTGTTTGGGAGAACAGTTTATACCACAAAACATATAACTGGTTGCTGCTGTGTAGTTGACTTTTATTTAAGGTTTTGGTCTGATGTTAGTGATTTTGTTGTTGTGGCTTCAAATGTTTTAAAATTGCTTAATCCCTCTTTATACTATAGGAATAAATAGAAGGAGGATCACAATAAGTTATAAATCCCAAATGCAAATTAGATGAGTTGGGGGCAGGGTGAGGAATAAGGGTGACTACTTTTCAAATTCCTTATTTTAGTTTCAGCTTCAATAATTAAAGGACTGCTCTTGCAAAAATGGCTTTGCATGAGCAGCATGTTGTTGCCATTCCTGAAACTCCATGCAGGAGTATCTGCCAACATAGAGCTAGTTGCAGAAATGGAATCTTTTGAATCTGTAGGATTCATGGAACAATTTAAATACAGACACACAAAGTCAACTGAATTATTTCGAGTCTGTTTGCATACATTTGTTTTAAAAGCACATGTATATTAATTTGTTCTGCCAAATAATTCACTATTCTGTTTAACAGTGGCTTATGGAAGATGATTCACAGCAGTTACACTAATAATACATCTGGTTATGCAGTACTATATGAAGAAAGCAAATTTCTTCTTGGGCACTGTTGGATTTTGATTAGTATAATTGATTTAAATAATACAGCTAATGCTTTGTCCAAATCAGGCAGACTTGATTAATGTCATCCCTTAAATTTTAAATTCTAATTTTACACTTCTTAATTCAATCTCTGCAGGTGATGACATGTGTTTGGTGCAATAAAAAAGGACTTTTGGCAACTAGTGGGAATGATGGGACTATAAGAGTTTGGAATGTAACAAAGAAGCAATATTCATTACAGCAAACATGTGTATTCAACAAATTGTAAGTAGCTTCTTTACGGAAGTCCATTACTAATTGGTCCACAAAGGTGATTGATTGTATAGGGATCCCATGGGCACAGGGAACTGCCTGAATAGTGTTCTTTTTTGTGATATTTATTGTGTTTAAAATAACATAAATAATGAAAACAAAATGAAGTGACTTAAAACCTGAAAATAGAATGTGAAATTGAAGATGATAGGCCAAATAAGGGGATATTTAAAAAAAAAAAAAAAAAAAAAACATAAAACAAAAAACTTAACATGAAAATGTTGGTTTGTCATAATACATTTAACCATAGAAGCAAGCAAATACAAGCTTAAAGAGGGATTGTCATACTGATAGAAACTTAATATATATTAACTTTTGAATAAATTTAATTTTTTTCCCTAATTACTGTGTGACCTTGGGCAAGTCCCGGAATCTTTTAAATGCTTATTTTCCCTTATCTGTGTCATTGGGATATTAAAAAGTCCATCTCCTGGCCTGATTCCTATTCAATTAGTGGGAATCTTTCCTTTGACTTCAAAGGACATTAGATATGGCCCAAAAATATATTTATAATGTGCTAAGTATTAAGGTAATTTTGGGGTTAATTGTGGGAATAGAATTCAGGACCTCTGGGCTGGTATTCCATTGTTTATTTCGGTTATTTGGCCTCTCCAGAAATGATACTCCATTCTGCTCATTTAAGGGATGGGGGGGAAGCGGAGTCCTGTGGCACCTTATAAACTAACAGATTTCTTCGGGTATAAGCTTTTGTGGACTCCAACTCACTTGATGGACTCCAACTCACAGATGCATCTGACAAAGTGGGTTGGAGTCTGCAAAAAGCTTATGCCTGAAGTAACTTGTTAATCTATAAGTTGCCACTGGCACCAACAGCTAATGTGGTAGCAGCGTTCAGGCATTCCCTTAGTTGCACCCCCTGCACTTGTCACAAAAGTGGTGGTTGTAAGAGTTGCTACAGCAGTTGTGCACTCAAGAATCTACTTACACTAAAATGATTATACTCTGCTTTGGTAAACTGGCATCAAAACAGCTGTCCCAATGGAGGGGAGAACAGGGGAGAGTTGTCAGGTGGAGAGAGTGCTTCTAAGTTTTGTTCTTAGATTTTCTAACTTTGGTGTTTTATTTCCTTCAGGCTTATCAGAAATCTGTTCTGGCATAAGATAAAGTTTGTGGCATTTCATGCAGACTTGTTTAGTCTGACAAAGTTGGAAGTAGTCAGAAATAAAAAAACTAGCTTCAGTATTTAACTATGGAGAGAGTCTCTTTAATTTAATAGGGGATGAGGTGGAACAAAAAACTGAGGAAAATGCTTTAGTTGTGTATTTGTAATAACAGCAAGGGGATTACAGCAAATGACTCAACACTTCAATAGATTAAACTTTTTCTTGTTTTCTCTAGATTGATTGATTAATTTAATAGAGTAAACTTTTTCTTGTTGGAAGTTCCATCTTTAAGTGTATTATTTTATTTTAATGTAGAGAAGGTGATTCAGAAGAAAGTCTAGGGTCACCCAGTGACCTTAGCTTGTCTCTTGTCTGTTGGAGCATCAGTGGCAAGTATCTGGCAGGAGCTTTGGAAAAGGTGGTCAACATATGGCAAGTCAATGGTATGATGCACATGTTTTATTTTAAATAATATAACTTGTTTCTATGGTAGCCATTTAAAACTGCAGAGAAATGATACTTTTGTATACATAGGTGTTTTAGCAGATTTACTTGCCGGTAATTTGCTTACAGTTCTTCATTGGGTACTCTGAATCTAGCCATTCACTAGAATAGTGTTTCTCAGCTGGTGATTCAGGGAACACCAGTGCTCCGTGGACATAGTGAAGGTGTTCCGTGGCTGACCCCAACCCCTGCCTATCAGGAGTATGCAGGGGTGAGTGGGGAAGAGGTAATGAGCAACATGGTGAGGAGAGGTATGCCTCTGAGATTTAAAATATCCCAGCCTCAGCAAAACTTCCAGGCATTCATTGAGATCTGCTGCTGCCTTGCTCCTTTGCTGGAGCTGGGGAGTTTTAAATTTCGCACCACTGTTACCACCAGCATGAAAATCACTTGGACATGACTTCCATGCTAAGACTTCCTGTGATGAATGTTACTCCAAGAATAGATGGACTTCATTTGAACACGCAGGCCCAGAATTCCCATTATTACTTGGGTAATATTCAGTTTTAAGTTGTGCGCATCATCATTATGTATCTATTTTTTTAGAAATAAATGAATTTTTAGAGTCTTAAAATTGTATTATATGTCCTGAATCATTTTCTCAGGAATGCGTAATACGCAGATATTGTGAACATTACAGCCAGTATGTACTGGCTTTTTCAAAAAAAGTTTTCATCCAGTATTCCATGTAAAGTAATTAATACCTTTAGGTGTTCCTTGGTCCACTAAAGATTGAGAAACACTGCATTAACCCTTAGTGCATCTTTGCAGCACTTGTTATAGCATACGCATTGAAAACTCAGTAGTTAATATGAATCCTTCTAACTTATCACTGAATCAGAAAAAAATCACAAAAATTTATGCTAAGCTTTATCATTACCAGTTGCAATAGCAGCAGTTGCCTATAACTAATTATTTTTATAGGTTGTGAAATATATTTGACAAAGTATGACTAAAACTTTGTAAAAAAAGAGTTTCATTAAAAAGCAGTTCAAAAGGGTTCCAACATTTGCCTTCCACACCATGATACTCAAAATGGTAAGTTTTAGACTAATTCCGAAAGGAAGAGCATTATTCCTTTAGGCAAATGTAGAATCCCTATCTAACATCTAGTGTTTACAAACATCACTGCTTACAATCCCTGACAATCTTTTGGATGTCTCCACAGAGAAATGTTCCTAAGTGCTTGACACATTCTTGGTTGACTATATTGGTTGATTTATATGGTTGTTGGCACTTCATAGGCGAGACAACGCTGTTGTCCGGATACTGCAGTCTTTCATAAAACGTATGAATTACCTTTTTCTAAAGGCATGTGTTTGAAGATTAGTTGTCTGTATGAAGCTTTGAGACTTTATACTGATTTTTTGTTTCATGGCAACTAGGTAACCAATTACTTTGTAATCATGTACCATATGATAGCTTAAGAATTTAAGGATCATCAGTAGTATGTGCATGTCCTAGTTCTATACATAGTCTCTTAGCTTTGTCCTCTGGAAAGTACTCTTTTATCTTCTAATGTGTAGTAGAGTGAAGTATTATAGTAACTTTTTTTTGGTTTTTTGGCTTTTAGGAGGAAAAGGACTGTTAGACCTGCAGCCCCACTGGGTATCTGCTCTAGCATGGGCTGAAGAAGGACCAGCAGCAACATGGACAGGAGACACTCCAGAAGTATTATTAGTAGGTCGTATGGATGGGTCTCTTGGGCTTATTGAAGTTATAGATGTTTCAACTATGCACCGATTAGAATTGGAGCATTGCTACAGAAAGGATGGTAGGTAACCATGCTGATATTTTGAAAGAAAACGTCTAAGCTACAGATTTAGAATTTTTGTCATGTATTTTTAAAATGCTGAGAGTCTATGTAACCTTTTTTTGGTGGGGGAATACAACTGCACTGTAACTGGTGCACCTCTATTAGTGATAGTGAAATCAAGAGAGACTTTCCAAGACCTAATACAGGTTTTGTGAGAAAAGCTTGGAAGTAATCAGAGCTACAGTTTTGCTTCCTTCTTTAGGACAGATGGTTAGCAAAGGCATGAATTAAAAAATTAACTGGAAAAGTCATATGAATAGTGATTTGAGTAAAAGGGATACAGTTTGAAATTCATGGTTTCTGACTTTAAATATTGTGAAATGTCTTGGTACTGAAATTGTTTGGTCATCTTATTCAAAACCAACAAGGACTGTCCCTTTTGAATCCCACTTAAAATGTAGAAGAAAAAAAAAGTGTCATTACTACATTAAATACAGCTTGAAGGGTATCTGGGTAAAAAGGCAGGTTAAACTCATCCTATTGAAATGTATCTCTAGAATTGAATTTATATCTAAACTATTATGAAAATCTTCTATGCCACTGTCTACTATAAAATATTTGTGTCGATAGAAATGTACAAATATAGTAGGACATTAATATTTAAGATGGTAGGCCTGGAAGAAAACCATAAAGTAAACAGATATTGGCTTTTATGGAGCTGTATTTTTCATCAGGTAGTTTTTGTTTTCTGAAAGTAATTACAATACAGAAAGTTCTGATGAGCTTAATGAAATATGAATTGAACAGTTCGGTCTGTAACTTAATAACTTTATTTGTGCTTATTGTTCCCATAGTTTCTGTCACGTGCCTTGCCTGGTTCAGCGAAGACAGACCATTTGCTGTTGGCTATTCAGATGGAAAATTACTAATAGGTACAAAGGAGCCACTGGAAAAGGGAGGAATTGTTTTAGTCGATGCACATAAGGTAGAATTAATTTTCTTGAAAACTAATTCATACTAGTTCCCAAAAAGAATTCTGGATTTAAACAATAGTTTTCATTTCAACACTCTGTATAAAAATAACTTGAAACATAAAAGCCCACTTTTCAAAGAAACTAATTTCTTCTTGACATTAGACATCCATTCACATATACATTTTAAACTTAAGTAAATTTAGAGGCAAGAGTAAGTCCAGCTGATTTGCTGAAAAGATGGTAATGAGTTCTTCCAGGAGGGGGTCTCAAACGTATACTATAGACCAAGGGTGGCCAAACTTATGGAACTCAAGAGCCACACACGTTGATTATTAAATCTTCAAGAGCCACACTGAGGCATATAGTCATATACTTTTACCTGCTAAATTGATTTGTTGACCACCACCTGCGATCCACACTTTTTCACTCAAGAGCCACATGTGGCTCCTGAGCTGCAATTTGGCCACACCTGCTATAGACTAACACTGCTACCTCCCAGGTACTTGTTTATAGGATAACCAAAATGCACGCCAGGATTTACTGTGCAAATCTAATCTAAAAAAGGCATAATTCTCTATAAACAATTTGACAAATTAAAAGTAGCTTTAGATACTGACCTGTAGATTAAATTACTTAAAATGTGTCATTTATATGATAGATGATTTTCCCTGCTCATCCAAACTATAGAAAGTTATTGTGAAGTGTAAAAAATGTTTCTCACAATACTCAGACATTACTGCTTACGTCCTCCTTCTGGCCTATTTATGACAGTCCAGTGACTTGTAATGTCCATAAATAATTTGCAGAGTATTTCCCCCAGAGAAGGACTGTTGTAAGCAGACCCTGTGCTGTTTCACTCACAAGTTCTAGTGTATGAAGCATCCCAGGCACATGATGGGACAAGTTGAAAACAGAAGTAGTATCTGCCATGAAGCCTATAACCAGTCTGGGAATGGCTGCCATAAATTACAGAACTTCCTGAGTTGTTCTGGCTTATGCCAAGATCCATTCTGGTCCCAACAGCAGAGTGAATCCAGATAATGAAAAGGGAGCAGAAAGTCACCTGTCCATATTCTGGGCTGCATCAGGAAGTTCTTTTAGCATTGCTTAAGGCTTGTTGATTATCTGTTCTGTATGTTCCTTCTAAAGCACCTGACATTTGGCTAGTGTTGGAAGACAGGGTGCTGGGCTAGATGGGCCATTGATCTGACACAGTATGCCAATTTTTTCATCTTATGTCACTGAACATAATTGAATATTACAACTGCATAAGGAAAACATTGTATAAAACCTCTCAGGATACTTAAAAACAGTCTGTAGAAGGAAAACTTTGCTTATCCTGTACTTCCTATTAATCTTTCCCTGTATTCTTTATTATTAGTAGTGTTTTGATGAAAACAGGATCTTTTGTGTTCTCAGTCTCAACCACCAGATATGACTGACTTGAGTTGTAAATTGCTGCATCAGATCATCAACATAGTTCCTTTATTGTGGTTTATATATAATTTTTTGTTTTTTTGCAACAGGACTACTTGTTCATTATGAAGATAGTAAATGTAATGGTTTTTGTTGTTGTTTGACTCCTTTAGGACACCATTGTTAATGTGAAGTGGGATCCAAGTGGCAAGATTCTCATGACGTGTGCCAAAGAAGAAACAGTGAAACTCTGGAGATCTGTGGGAGGATGCTGGAGGCATTTGCATTTACTATCCCATCCAGCTGTGGTGAATAGTATTACCTGGTGCAGCCTTCCAGGAAAAGGACCCAGATTACAACTGCTGCTGGCTACGTATGTTAATGTGTAGTCTTTGTACTGATTATTAAAATTGATAGCAACTTGGATTTATGTAGCACCTTTCGTCTTAAAGGGTTAATTTAAAAAGCAAACAAACTAAATTCAATGAGCAGTTCATTATAGGGACTACAGAATGCACCGTGTTAAATAAAAAAAAAAGTTTCTATTCCTTAATTGCCAACAGCTGTTTCCCTCCTCCTCCTAGGCTTAGAGGGTTCTGTACCATGTATCGCTCAAGGTTGGTCTTAGTTAACTTGAGTTTGTCTCCATGAAAATGTCGTCTTGTATGACTGCAGGTTATTGGAAACATCAGCTAATTGGTTGTTGTGAAATGTGCCAGTAATGTCCATTGCTACAAATATTTCATGTCCTGCTAAATATACTTAGGACCTATGTGTTCTGATGAGACAGTGAGTGCCAGGTAGTATTAGGTTAAATATGAAAATATATTTGATGTGAAAAAGAGTGAAAACATATAGAGAGTATTCCTAAATATTCTGAGCAAAAAACAAGTCACTGTCAATTTGCATAGGAGCTTAAAAATTAGTTAAAGAATCTAATAAAACTTCAAACTGTACAAAGAAAAATAAGTTTTTCTTTTTTCCAGTCTGCCTCAACTTTCCTTTTGTATTGGAGATGCTGCTTCACTAACTTCCTTTTAAGTGAAGCGGTACTAAGAAAGTAGTTTTGGCAAAATTTAACATTAAGAAAAAGACAAAAGAAAAATGTAGTTTTCCAGTGAGTATTAATCTTAAGACTGTATGCATCTTTTAAAAAATTGGTCTGCAGCTCTTGGGGTTTATTTTTAAGCAGATTATCTTCCTTAATCATCTTGCTATAAATGTCTGTCATAACAAGCTGATGTACTTTTAGAATGTTTGTTGATTGTTGCTGTATAATAGTATCTTCGCTTTGTTTTCATATTGTTTATTCTAACTTTCTTCAGAGGATGCCAGAATGGCTTAGTGTGTGTTTGGAGTATTCCCCAGGACATGCGGATTATATTGCAGTCCAGCTCAAGTAGCACCGACGGATGGTGGGACCAGGAAACAAATGGCAAGGTAAAAGCAGTAGCAGAGCAAATGTTAGGAAATCTTAATCTAGCAGTATCCATGTTTTCCTCTAAGATTATAGGGAAGGGGGTGTGTGCAAGATATTTAAATATTATATGGATGGAGAGGGAGAAGAAAAATATTGAAAACCATTTTGTTCTAAAAAGTTTTGAGTTTTTTAATTTGTCTGTTTCTGCACATGGAGGCATATCCAAGGCAGGACATGGCTCTTGCCCACATGCTCAGGGTCTAACTGATCTTCATAGATGATACTGGGAAAGAATTTTCCCCTAGGTCAAATTGGGGGATTTTCACCTTTCTCTATAGCATAGCATATGGGTCACTTGCCAGGATTATCCAGGTATACTTCCCTTGATCAGTTCCCTGCCATTGCAGGTATCGAGCGTTGGTGCATCTCAGTCCCTCCTTTTCTTTGCTTAATAGTGTTGTTTTCTATGGGATGAAATTCACTAGTTTTATTTTGTTGTTGGGTTTAGTGTGTGAATGCTGGGAGGTATTTGTGGCTTGTGATTTACAGGTGGTCGTGTTAAATCTGGTGGACTCTTCTGGTGTTAAGATCTGTGATTCTAAGTGGGAGGTCAGGACTTGAAAACTACACATTTGCAAGAGCTACTGAACTTGCCTAAAACTTGGCAATGCTATTAATTTTAATTGTCCAGTTATTTCCAAAAGAGAGAGCTAAAATAATGGAAGTTCTTGTCATTAACTGAAATTTGTATTGACTTAATTTTAACTAAAAATTATTTAGTGTTTTACAATGTTAAGATCAAGCCAAATGTGGTCTTGAATGCTTATGGTATTTTGAAGAGGAAAATATAGATGATGATAAGTTTATGGCCTCGTTGTAACACATGATTAAACAAACACAAATAAAACCAAGGTATGTTAATTAAGTAGGCATTTAGATATATTTACTTACAGTGTAAGATCTCTGCAGATGTCATTGCAGCAGCTCGAATGCTTCCATAAGACCTTTTTTCTTTTGGTACTTTTTTCTTTCCATGATAAAATAAAAATAGTTTTGTATTAAGAAAATCTATACTTGGTTGCAAAGATGTTGAACTCTAAACCACATTTCCATTCAAAATTTTTCATGTGTACAGTCCAGAATGTGTCATAATGATGAAATAATTTGCAGGATGGATACAGAAAAACAACAGACGCTAAGTGCATTTATCAGCTGAGAGGACATATTACTCCTGTTCGAGCTGTGGCCTTCAGCTCTGATGGACTGGCCTTAGTGTCTGGTGGGCTTGGTGGGCTCATGAACATCTGGTCTTTACGGGTAAGATTGCTTTAATTATATTTCTTTAAGTTTGTTAAAATAGGTATGTTTGAGATCAAAAGCCAAAAAGATAATTTCATGTCTTCATATTTTTCTTTTATGAATACCTTCTAAAAATTAAAGGCAGGGAACTCAAAAACAATGAATATGAAACCGGGGGGAAAACACTTGAAGTGTGCTCCTGGCTCTGCCAGTGTTTGATTATGTGGCCTTGTTTGGGACCTCAGATCCTTAGTCAGGTTTATGCTTTTGTTTCTTGCCTCTGAAAAAGGGTAAAAATACTTGCCTTTTTCATAGATTGTTGAAACTGTATAAAACACTTAGAAGATGTTATGTTAATAGAATGCTAATTATAACTTCAGTAAATTTCATATCCCTTTGTGTAGGACTGTAGTGTAGGAATTTTGGTTCAAGAGGTTTAAAATACTTTAAAGAGTCATTTGGGAAATATTATTTTGGAGGTGTTAATTTATCATCCTTTAGGAATGTAAATGTACATATTTTAAGTAACTCGATTTGTATTCATTAAAATATTTCTTGTTTTAGGATGGCTCTGTATTACAAAGTGTTGTGATTGGTTCTGGAGCTATTCAGGCTGCGGTATGGATCCCTGATGTTGGAGTAGCTGCTTGCTCAAATAGATCAAAGGTATTACTGGATAATAAAAGTGCTGTTCTTTTGAGTTAAATTTATGAATAGTAGGAGGAGATTCTTATTCAATTAAGCTTTAGTTATCAGAATTCTGCTCTATGTAATTCGCCTAGTTACGTGCAGGATACATCATTTTGACTCTCAGCTGCCATCTTAACTTGAAAAAGAGTTTAAAAATGTAATTTAGATTTCAGACTATGCAGTGAGAGAGTGAGATGGGAAAATTAATTTTAAAATAAATGTACCCAGGTGAATGCGTGGTCATTTTGAAATTCATTTCATGTGAAAAGCGTATAGAAACTTATCATAGAATCATAGGGTTAGAAGGGACTTCATGAGGTCATCTAGTCCAACCCCCTGCCACAAAAAGTAGGACCACTCTCACTAAATCATCCCAGCCAGGGTTTTGTCTAACTGAGCCTTAAATATCTCCAAAGATGGAGATTCCACCACCTCCCTAGGTAGCCCATTCCAATGCTTTACCACCTTCCTAGTAAGAAAGCTTTTCCTAATATCCGACCTTGACCTCCCCAGCTGCAACTTGAAACCACTGTTCCTTGTTCTGTCCTCTGTTACAACTGAGAACAGCCAAGCTCCGTCTTCCTTGGAGCATCTCTTTAAGTAGTTGAAGGTTGCTATCAAATCCCCCCTCAGTCTTCTCTTCTGCAGGCTAAATAAGCATAGTTCCTCAGTCTGTCTTCGTAAGTCTTGTGCTCTAGCCCCATCATCATTTTTGTTGCCCTCTGCTCGACTCTTTCTAATTTTCCCACGTCTTTTTGTAGTGGGGAGCCCAAAACTGGGTACAGTATTCCAGATGCAGCCTCACCAGTGCTGAATAGAGGGGAACAATCTTCACTTCTTCTGATGAGGCCCAGTATACTATTGGCAACACTTCTTCTGATGAAGCCCAGTATACTATTGGCCTTTTTGGTAGCAAGAGCACACTGTTGACTCATATTCAGCTTCCCATCCACCATGACCCCCAGGTCCTTTTCTACAGTGCTGCTACTTAACTGATTGCTCCCAAGCCTGTAGGAGTGCACGGGGTTTTTCTGTCCCAAGTGCAGGACTTTGCACTATCCTTGTTGAAACTCATGAGATTTCTGTTGCCCCGCTGCACCAATTTGTTTAGGTCTCCTTGAATCCTGTCCCTGCCCTCCAGTGTGTCTACCATTCCCCCCAGCTTGGTGTCATCTATAAAGTTACTGAGTGTGCAATCTATCCCATAATCCAGATCATTAATGAAAATGTTGAACAGAACCAACCCATGGGGCACACCACTCATTGCTAGTTGCTGACTAGACATGGAGCCACTGATTCCTACTTGCTGAAACCTGCTGATCTAGCCAGTTTTCTATCCGCCTTACTGTCCACACATCCAGCCCATACTTCCTTAACTTGCTGACAAGAATGCTGTGGGAAACCATATCAAAAGCCTTGCTAAAGTCAAGGTATATCACGTCAATGGCTCTCCCTGCATCCACAAATCCAGTCATCTCATCGTAGAAGGCAATGAGGTTGGTCAGGCATGAGTTACCCTTGGTGAATCCATGCTGACTGTTCCTGATCACTCTGTTTTCCTCCAAGTGTTTCCAGATGGATTCTGTGAGAACCTGCTCCATGATTTTTCCAGGAATTGGAGTGAGGCTGACAGGTCTATAATTCCCCAGATCCTCCTTTTTCCCTTTCTTGAAGATAGGTACTGTATTTGCTTTTTTCCAGTCCTCCAGCACCTTCCCCATTTGCCACAAGTTTTCATAGCTAATGGCAATTGGTGCTGCTATCTCATCGGTCAGTTGCATCAGCACCCTTGGATGCAGTTCGTCCAGCCCAATCGACTTGTGCACATCCAGCTTCTTTAAGTAGTCCCTAACCTGGCCTACCATCACCAAGGGCCTCTCTTCTTCTCTCCAATCTGCCATACCCAGTGTAGTGGGCTGATAGCTGGCCCTCCTTGTGAAGACTGAAGTAAAAGAAGCATTGAGCACTTCAGCCTTTTCCTCATCCTTCATCATGAGGATACCTGCCCCATTCAGTAAGGGACCTACACCATCCTTGATCCTCTTTCTTGTTATTGAGATACTTCTAGAGCCGCTTCCTGTTATCCTTCACATCCTTTGCTGACTGCAGCTCCAACTGTCCTTTGGCCTTTCTGATTTTATCCTTGCAGTCCCAAGCAATATCTTCATATGCCTCCTTGATCATCTGTCCAAGCTTCCACTTCCTGTAAGCTTCCTTTTTCTGTTTTAGCTCAGTGCAGAGTTCTCTGCTAAGCCACACTGGGTGCCTTCCACCTTTGCTGTTCTTTCTGTTCATTGGAATGGTATCCTCCTGTGCCCTTAGCAGGGTTTCTTTAAATACAACCAGCTCTCTTGGATGTCTTTCAGATCAGCCTCCCAAGGGGTCCTGCCCATCAGTTCCCTTAGGGAGCCAAAATCTGCTTTTTTGAAGCCCAGGGTCTGCGTTTTGCTTCTTTCCTTTCTTCCTTTGATCAGGATTCTGAACTCTACCGTCTTATGATCACTGCTGCCCAGGTTGCCATTCACTTGTACTTCCCCAATCAATCCTTCTCTGCGAGTAGCAGGTTGAGAGGTGCAAGGGCCCTAGTTGGTTCCTCCAGCATCTGTACCTGAAAGTTGTCCTCAGCACTCTCAAGAAACTTCCTGGATTGCCTGTGCACTGTTGTATTGCCCTCCCAGCAAATGTCAGGGTAATTGAAGCCCCCCATGAGAACCAGGACCTGTGATCTAGAAACTTCTGCTAGTTGTCCATAGAATACCTCATCCACTTCCTCCTCCTGGTCTGGTGATCTATAGAAGACACCCACCGCGACATCCCCCTTGTTGCCCTCTCCTCTAAACTTAACCCACAGACTTTCAACTGACTTGTTTCCACTTCCATAATGGAGCTCTGAGCATTCATAGAGCTCTTTTACATATAGCGCTACTCGTCCCCCTCTTCTTCCCTGCCTGTCCTTCCTGAATAATTTATACCCATCCATTGCAGAGCTCCAGTCATGCAAGCTATCCCACCACATCTCTATTATTCCAATTATATCCTAGTTCCTTGTCTGCTCCAGTACTACCAATTCTTCCTGCTTGTTTCCCAGGCTCCTTGCATTTGTGTGCAGGCACCTAAAATACTGGGCCGATTGCCCTACTTTACCCTGTCGATTTTCAGTTCTATTGCATCTGCCTCCTTGCATTTTCTCCCAGTGTTGTCCTTCCCCACTTACCTCAGGTATTAAGGCTTCATTAGGATACCTAAGACAATTATTTGATCTCCCCCCTTCCCACCCATTTTCCAACTGCTCTCTTTTTTTTTTATCCCCAGTGTTACAGTCCCAGCACACCCAAGTTCCATCCCTTCCCCCAAGTCTTCCACATTGTGACTTACAGTGGGCTTTGGTCACCTTTCCACTTCAAGTCTAGTTTAAAGCCCTCCTCATTAGGGTAGCCAGTCTGCGTCTGAATATGCTCTTCCCCTTCCTTGATAGGTGGAGTCCATCTCTGCCTAGCAGTCTCTCTTCCTGGAGCAGCATCCCATGGTCGAGGAAACCAAAGCCCTCCTGATGACACCATCTTTGTAGCCAGGTATTCACCTCCAAGATGCATCTGTCTCTGCTCAGGTCCCTACCCTTGACCAGAAGGATCGAGAAGAACCCCAGCTGTGCTCTGAACTCCTTTACCCGCTCTCTGTAGTCGCTTTAGATCTGCTGAGGATTACCTCTGGCAGTGTCATTGGTTCCCACATGGATGAGTAGCATGGGGTAGTAGTCAGAGGGGTGGATGATTCTTGACAATCACTCTGTAATGTCTCAGATACATGCTGCCAGGAGGCAGCATACCTCCTGAGAAGCCTTGTTAGGGCGACAGATGGGTGCCTCCATCCCCCTCAGAAGAGAGTCCCCAACTACCACAACCCAGTGTTTCCTCCTGGGTGTGATGGTTGTGATCCTCCCAGCCTTGGGGGTGCATGGCGTCTACTCTTCCACCTCATCCATTGTCTCTAGCACCGCGTAACGGGTCTTCATCACAACATGGGATGGGATGGGAGCAGGTATGGAGCACTGTCTGCCGCCAGAGGTAACCAGCTGCCAGTGTCCTTCCTGTGCCATAGGCATCCCATCCTTCTCCAGTGGTGTGACAGTAGTCTTAGGCACCTGGATAGTATCCTCCTCCTTGCATGTCTCTTCATGGATGCTATCAAGGAACTTCTGCAGGGCATGGATACTCCCGAGCCTACACACCTCCTTCTGTAACTCTCCCATGGGCTTCCTGAGAGATTCCACCAGAAGGCAAATGTCACGCTGAATGATCTCTGCAGCCTGGTTGTTTGTGAGTGGGAAATGCAGACTACAGTCCCTGCAAGTCCACACCAGGATCTGGGTGGAGATATCCATGGTCAGGATGTCTGTCTGTATACAGGCACTGGTGGAGGAGACAGAAGGGATGCTGGCACAAGCAGTGCGGCTCCTCTTCACCATCATGGCTTTACCAACTCCTTCTCAAACTCCCCTGTTTGCAGTCCACTGGTCGCTCAGCCACTGGGTTTTAAGGCCTTCTTTGCCTAGGTCAGCCCTTGCCCTTCCTTAAGCACATAGGGGAAGGATGATCCCAAGGCTGATCAAAGGTGAGCAGGGAACAATGGTACAAACAGCCCCCAGACAATCACAGTTCCAGTTCCCACAGTAACTGACAACAGAAATCACTTGTAGAGAAAGACACAAACACAGAGTCAGCAATTCACTCAGCCAAGCTTCACTCTCTCCCTTGCTTCTTCAGCTAAGGGATTGCCTTCACCTCCTTAACAGGGCTTCACCAACTCCTTCCCTCTCAAACTCCCCTGTTTGAAGTCTCCTGGTCACAAGCTTCTTGGTGGTGATGTGAAATATGCCTGTCATAGAAGACATAACTGGTTCAGAAGCTTAAAATAGTCTGTGTGTTGAGACTGAAAATTTATAATTTAGCATTGTACAGTGTCTTTGTTTACTGTCCTTTTTTAATAAGTGCAACTAGAGCTGGATAACTGGGGGGAGAGACTACAGTGAAAATTGAAAAATGCATTTTTCTCAGCTAGCCAAAATTATTTGTGAATATGACATAAAAACTATTCAGCAAATTCATGTCTCTCTCTCTCTCTCACACACACACACACACACACACACACACACACACACGGTTCTTTTAAGGACTGAGGTGCCCTGTACAAAATGAGAAGACAGGGGTTTCTTCTATTCTTACAGCATGAGAAAGAGGATAGAACATTCACCTGGGATGTGGGAAAACCGGACTCAGTTCCCTCCTCCAGCTGATGTAGATTGAACTTGGGTCATTCTCATTGTTATGGTATCGGTCCCTCTGTCGTTCCATTTTGAAGCCCTTCCACTGTATACAAATAATTAAGCAGTAGTTGTGGCAAGGACATGAACTTGTCTTCTGCTTCCCAAGTGAATCCCATAATCACCAGTTACTCTTACTCTCCTGCTCTGACCTAATGATTAATCATGCAGGGTGAAACAACTTCAAAGGAAAGACTGAGATAGATCCACACCAGACTTTTTTTTATAGAACGGGGGTTAGGTCTAATGAACATCTGTTCATCAGTTGGAGTTACAACTCTATCATGATATCTTTTACTAGTTCTTAATCCGTTTATGAGGATTTCCTTTGAGCATCTGAATGAATGTTCACTGTTTTACCGGTTAATCAAAACAACCTTTGTTATAGCTGTAACATCTCTCCAGAAGAGTAAGCAAACTTCAAGCCCTATTAGCTGATTCCACCTCTCACTATTTTCCACAAGAACAAAGTGATTTCTCATTTCCTTAAATTCTTATTTTAGATGATAACTGATTTTCATCTCAACCAATCAGTTAATCTTCCTAGATACTATGCCCATTCAGGCAAAGCAAAGTATAACACACTAGGTGCTAGAAGAGCTTTAGCTTTTTATTTAAATAGAATTGAAGAATTTAGGAAGTCACCAAATAATTTTTGTTATGCACAAAATAGTAAAGGATAGGCATTTACTTCACAATGACTATTTAAGTGGCTTAGTCAGTGTACTGAAGAGAGCCACAAATTAGCCTCTGTCCTTTTCCCAGTGGGTGTTAGATCACATTCTCTAAAGGCAAAGGCAGTCTTTGTGGCATGCTTTAGCCTTTTTCCCATTGCAGAAATTTGCACAGCTTCTGTGTGTAGCTCTATTCTTACATTAACAAAACATTATGCAGTAGACTTAACATCCTGGTCAGATCATCAGTTTGATGCATAGGTGGTACTTTCACTGCTTAGTTCGAAAGCCACATCCCATCATCTTTGGAGGACAGTACTACTTTGAGGTGATTCAGAGAAAAAGCAGAGGCTCAGCTCCAACTGGAATTCTTTGAGATGAGCTCTGCCTACTCACCTTCCTCTGTTTCTCTAAGTCCCAGTTATAGACTTAGAGTAGGGGAGGCATTGGAAGGAAGTGAGATGGCCAGAGCACCATGCATTCTTTGATAGCCTTGTTGTCAGAATGTTCAGGAACAGTGAAAAAAGAGGTGTAAAGCGCTTCAGTGGCCACTGCTGTGAAGTGTTCTGTTGGCACATCCCCTGTGCATGAATGTTCAGAGTCCAGCTTGAACTCTGGAGTAAATAAATAATGTTCATTTCTTCTTCGAGCAATGCCCCTGTGTGTGCTCCGCATCAGGTGTCATTGTGTCCCAAGGTGAAGAGCAGAGTCTTTTGTAGCAGTGGGGGCTGAGCATGCACTGGTTGGAGCTCATGGCAGCCCCAGCTTGACACACATACAGCCCCCTCTCTCTCTTTTCCTTTTCAACCCACCTCAGGAGAAAACGTGTCCTCAAAGTCTAGCAAGGAGACAAAACAAATAGCTTTATCTAACAACAAGACAAAGAAAACAGTTTGAGCTTCTCTAGTTTGGTTTAACCCTTACCTCGGCCCTTCCCCCCTCCAGGAAAAGAAAAACAGCTTCACTTTCACTTATTTGTTCTAATACCTAGACAGTTAATTACACCTTTGCTTTCACAATGCCAAGTTCACCTGGCTTTAAAAGGTGCTCCTCATGTAAAGAGGCGATACCTGCATCAGATGAACATGTGCAATGTGTCCGGTGCCTATGGGACTCTCATGTCCCACAGAAATGCTCTCACTGCAGTACCCTCAGAACGAGAGTAAGAAAAGAGAGAGAACTATGATTAAAAGGGTTCTCAATAGAAAAATCCCTGGGATTCCCCTCATACCCAGGTCCTAAAAAACACCTTGGAGAATAAGTGATAAGAGCTCCTTCACCTGTGAAGACTAGCACCTCAAAATGGCGATGCTTCCCAAGGAAAAAGTCTCCTAGAAATAGTACCCTAAAGGCTTCTAGTTCCTCAGGTACATAAAGAGCTGATGAGCCTAAGGACTCTCAGCGTCTTCATGAGGGGTCAAGATCTTTGAATAAGCACTCCTCAGACAGAGCTCCAGGGAAAAGCCTATCTCTGAAAGCACGAGAGCGTAAATCCCCAGCACTGTTTACTGCTCCTTTGGAGAGCACGGTGCAGAAGAAATCACAGGATGTCATGCTGGCACTACTTTACCTCAGTGGAGCCACAGACCCATGTGGTGCAAAAAGCCTCATCAATGGCATCGGGCAGTGCACTGTCCACAGCATCACCATGCAAAAAAGACAAGGGAAGAGAATCATATCAGCTCCTCACTCACTGACTGAGCCACCACCGCTGCCAGCTTACTCCCCATGCTGCACTGAACGGGAGTGGATTTTCTAGTCTCCAGAATACCACTTCCCAATCAGATCACATTGACATGCAAGATCACTATGTCACAACCATGATTCACGATAGCATTGTCAGTGCTGCCACCAGAGCACACCCAGATGTAGATCCTGGGCAGACTAGGAACACCGTTCATCTTACTACACCAACCAGTCTGAGTGCCATCATTCACACTCCCTCCACAGGTCACTTAGCATAAGCCTTTCAACCCTATCAGAGTGATCCTCACAATGAGCTCTGACAATTGATACCAGATGAAGAGAACCACTGGCACCAGAGCAGCTCTCATCCACAGAGGCAATAGTTATCTTATCCACATCAAGCTCCACTGATTACTCAAAGCGATTCAGTGAATTGTTCAAACAAGTGGCTCAAGAACTTGAAATCCCCTTAGAGGAGGTTAAAGAATCACAGCACAAACTTCCAAAGGTACCTCATGCCACAGCCTTGTCTTAAGATTTCCATATCAATGGATGCTTCCTTAATGGGTTCAACCAATAGAATTTGGCAGACCCCAGCTTACCATACCTGCTACAAACAAGAGAAATGATAGAAAATAGTATATTCTTCCTGAAGGGATGGAATTCCTTTTCACCCATCTCTCAGCTAATTCACTGGTTACCGAGGCAGCAAATTAGAGGTAAATGGCCAAATTTTAAATCTACCCCACAGGATAAAGATTGGAAACATCTGGACCTCCTAAGTTGAAACATCTATTCATCATTGACCTTGCTCCTGAAGGTGGCAAATTTTTCAGCCTTGCTCTCAAACTATAACCATTCAATTTATGAAAAGTTAATAAAATTTACAGGCGACCTACCAGATGATAAAAAAAGAACAATATAGCGCCTTAACAAAAGAAAGCTAGTTAGTAGCAAGAGCATCTCTGCAAGCATCCCTGGGTGTAGCAGACACGGCATCAAGGGTCATGGCTACAGCAATAGTGATGCGCAGAGCATCATGACTCCAAGCAGCAGCCTTACCCAGTGACCTCCAAATAAAAATTGGAGATCTCCGCTTTGCTGAAGTACATCTTTTCTCTCTCTCAAAAAAAAAAGACACAGTGATGCACTCCATGAAAGATTCCAGGGCTACTCTGCATATTCTAGGAATCTATGCACCAACATTTAAGACAAAGCAGACTAGGTTCCAACCATATACTAGCCTCTCTCAACCATGCTACCAGTCTTGTTACCAGCAAAGACACTATGAGAATCAACAAAGAGGAAGACAGAGGGGATAAAGATGAAAACAATCCATGCAGCTCCCCTCTAACTTACAGCCTCCACCACTGAAACCTCAATTTTGAGATATTGGTTGAGGGTTTGAGACTTCCTCTCTGCCACGCAGCAAAAACCACATCAGACTCGAACTTCAAATTCCATCTCAGGCAATTCTGTCTGACCTGGGCTACCATCTGGACTGACAGATGGGTCCTAGAAATTGGGAACATCAATTACTCCATCCCATTCATCTCCCACCCACCTCCATGCCACCCTTCCCTGTCACTTTCCAGGGACACCATTCATGTACAAATCCTCCATCAGGAAATCCAGCAACTAGTATCGATAGGAGCAGTAGAATCTGTTCTAGCACAGCACAGAGGCAAAGGTTTCTATTCCCAATACTTAATAGTACAAAAGAAATCAAGAGAGTGGAGACCCATTTTAGATCTAGGACCCCTAAACAAATATATGAAGCGCCAGAAGTTTGAAATGGTGACCGTAAACAAGATAATTCCCATGCTGTGGCAAGGAGAGTGGTTCTCTTCCCTTGACTTCAAGAAAGCATATTTTCATGTTACTAGTCATCCTGCACACAGACAGTTCCGTAAATTTGTAGTAGACAACTCACACTACCAATATAAAGTGATGCCCTTTGGGCTCTCCACAGCACTTCGAACATTTTCCAAACTCCTGGCTGTAGTCACGGCCTTTTTGAGAACACAAGGAATAAAAATCTTTCCTTATCTAGGCGACTGTCTGATCTCTGCATGGTCCCAAGAAGGTGCAGCTGTAGCCACCACTTAAACCATTACATTCTTCCAGGGACTGGGACTCAAAATAAACACAGAGAAATCCATCATTACACCTACCAAAGAGACTGCCTTCATCGGGGTCCTATTGAACTGAACAGTAGCAATGGCCTCATTGCCTCGTTAAAGATTCATCACAGTAAGGGATCTTATCACTTGAGAAAAACTGCGCCAAATGTCACCATGCATACAGCACTACAAATACTAGGCCACATGGCCGCCACCACAAGCATAGTTCCAAATGCCAGATCACAAATGCGAGCTCTACAAGCATGGTTAGCAACTATATACACACTAACATTCCACAGCCTTAACAAGTGTATCACAATTCCAATATATGTAAAGAAGTCTCTAAATTGTTGGCTCCAACTAGAAAACATCCTACATGAAATACCATTCTCACCACCACAGCCTGTGATCATGATGTTCACAGGTGCTTCATTATTAGTATAGGGAGCCTACATTGGTCAAAAAACCACTCAAGACCACGGACCAAAGAAAGAATCCACTGTACGCATAAATACTCTGGAACTAAGAGCAGTGTGATATGCCTGCAAACACTTCTTACCCATCATTCAAAACAATCCAGTCAGAATAATGACAGACAACATGGCCTACATGTTCTACGTAAATTGCCAGGGAGGAGCACAATCACCTTCCCTATGCTCGGAAGCAGCCAGCTTATGGAATTGGTGCACTCAACATTTGGTCACTATCTCTGCATCCTATCTATCGGGCAAACAAAATACCACAGCAGACAAACTAAGCAGAACCTTCCCATACAGCCATGAATGGGAAATCTGTGATGATCAAATACCCTAACCCTATTCCTATTGATCTCTTTACCACCCAGTTCAATCACAAGTATCACCACTTCTGCACCAGGGCAGAAGTAGGACCCAAATCCAGGAGAGATACCTTTCTTCTATGTTGGTCCCAATCTCCCCTCTTCGCATTTTCATCCTTCCCACTAATTACCAAGGTATTTCACAAAATCAGAACTGACCAGGCTTGTTTCATCCTTATCGCACTAGCTTGGTCTAGAAAACCTTGGTTTGCAGAGCTACTCAGTCTATCCCAATGCAAACTGATTACCTTACCCACCCACATGAGACCTACTAACTCAAAATACCAGTTACTCTCACTATCTGGAAATGCAGAAGCTACATGTGATGGCCTGGTACCTGGATGGTTCCAGCGAGGCGAACTACAATGCCCGGAACCAAGTTTGTCACGTTTTGCTAAATAGCAGAAAACAGCACTAGAAGAACATAGTTTTACACAAATGGTGAAGATTCCAAGCATGGTGTTATCTCCATTATAGCAGATCAGCATTGTCCTCCAGTTATATCCTGGAAACATTCGGGACTGGCATTCAGCTCCCTAAAAGTACATTTAGCAGCAATTCAGGTTTTCATGATCTCCTCAATAACTTTTAGTCATCCAGTAGTAAAACGATTTCTAATGGACATCCGAAGGTTATGCGAAAGCATACGTGTCCCAGCACTACCTGGGGCGTTGAACCTTGTGCTAAACACAATTATGAAACCTCTCTTTGAGCAACTGGCATCTTACTCAGAATACCACTTGTCCATAAAATCAGCCTTCCTTGTCGCAATTACATCAGCAAGAAGAGTAGGGGAAATTAATTCCTTTACCACAGAACCACCTTACACTGTCTTCCAAAAGGATAAAGTAACTCTACCCGCAGTTTCTCCCAAAGGTAATTCAGATTTTCATATTAATGAAACCATACATTTACCTGTTTTACCAGAAACCTCACAGGCAGTGGTGCTGCTGCCATAAGGCCAAAGGGGCTACAGTCCTCCATATCTCTGGCACAGTCCCTGCAGTGGCTGGGGCCAGTTCGGAGCCTGGTTTGCCTTGCTGCTGGCCAGCTCAGATCTGGCTCCTTCTGGCCAGTGGCTGACAGCCTGGTGGGCCCAGTTCGGCTCCAGCTGCTGCCTACCAGCCAGCAACACACAGCCCAGGCTTGGACCCAGCTCCTGCTGTTTGCCACTGAGTGGCAGCCAGTGGCTGGAGCTGGATCGGGCCTGCTAGGGCCAGCTGCAGCAAGAGCCAGATCTGAGCAAATCTCAGCTCAGTAGAGTAGAAGCTGGATTCAAGCCCGGGCTGTTTGCCACTGGCTGGTAGGCAGTGGATGGGGCTTGCCTGTACAGTCTGCCACTGGTCAGCAGCGGCAGGAGCTGCATTGGGCCCTGGCTCCCAGTCGGGCCCTGGGGGTGGGTCCAAGCAGCAGGGGGCCAGGCCCAGGCCCTGACCCTCTTTTTTTCAGGGGAGCAACACCCTTGCTCACAGGAACTCCCACTCTGGATACACAACAGACGTTATCCTTTTACTTAGAAAGGACAAAAACATACAGAAAATCCAACAGACTGTGTCTATTGCAGAAAGATCTAAAGGTGAATCAGTTTCTAATCAGAGAGACTCAAAATGGTTAAGGATTACATCCACACCTCCTACTGGTGAAGAGAGAGACAACCACCTACAGGAATCCGAGTACACTCTCCTCTAGCTATGGCAGCCACCACAGTGTTCCTGAAAAATGTTCCACTCACAGACATTTGTAAGGCTACCACTTAATCATCCCTTCACACATTTATTTCCCATCATGCAATAGACAAGGTGTGATCGAACGATACCAGAGTAGGCAGGACAGTGCTTTCCTTTGTACACTGAAGTCCTTCCTCCTACCATTGATAACTGCTACATAGTCACCTGATGTGAAGCACCCACAGACACATTGCTTGAAGAAGAGGTTGCTAACCTTTGTACCTTCTGTTCTTCATGATGCATGTGACTGTGGGTACTCCGCTACCTTTCTTCCTTTCCCTGTACTTCAGAGTACCAGTACATCTGCTCTGCAGTAGAAAAGGAACTGAGGGAGAGGGCTCTGTAACCCTGTAAGAGAGGGACAGTAGTTCCCTTGATGTATTTTTGTTCTTGATGTGGGTTAAAAAAAAAAAAAAAGTGAAACATTTTGACTTAAATTTTTCTAAACATTTCAGACAGGGAATGACAGCTGGCATAGAAATCTTCTGCCCAAATGTCTAAAGTTTAACAGAGTTATAAGATGATGAGAATATCAAGCAAACCATAATAATAGGTGCTGCTACCAGCCCTGTTTATCATGCTTTCTAAGGACAATAATTTTAAATGCTATATAAACAAATTAATGATAAAAGTATGTAACTTTTCTTTCAAGTCTATGCTTTTAGATGATGGACAATGTTGGGACTGAGACTGTTAAAGTACCCTGACCAATCTTAATAAGTACATTTCCTGTGTTACATTTTATATACTAGAAATTAATCTTATGATTGTATTCTTTCACAGGATGTGTTGGTGGTGAATTGCACATCAGACTGGATCTCTTCCAATCATGTCCTTGCAACATGTAGAACTGCACTCAGACAACAGGGGGTTTTAGGACTAAATATGGCTCCTTGCATGAGGGCTTTCTTGGAACGTTTGCCAATAATGCTTCAGGAACAGTATGCCTATGAAAAGGTAAGGAATGAGGAACAGCTAATACATATATAACATGAGTTCTTTCTCTTGTATTGCAACTTTCTTGAACTTTTGACAGTTACCCACTGAACCTCTTTTGAGGTTCAGTCCCACCTTTGGACATCATGTTTACCATCACTCTCTTAAGTACTTTAGCAAAATTAAATTTTCCTCATGCTTCTGATCTTCCTTGTCTTTTGTCACCTATTCCAAGATCCTGAGCTGTTTTACAGCTTTAAATAAGTGGTCTAACCTATCCTAGAAGGTTCTGCTTTGGAAAAAATGGTTAACTCACTTTGACTCTAGCATTGCACGCACTCACTGCTGCATTACTTTAACTACGGCACTTGGATAAAGCAGTCTCAACCTGATGCTTTGTCAGGTTGCTTTCTTTCCTTCCCTGCTCTCATTTAAAACTAACCGACCAAAGAAGTACTCGGAAAGTTAGGCTTTTTTACTCTTGTTTGTTTTAATTTTCTGTGGTATCTAAATGCTTTTTTCAGAATGGTAATTTTGAGGCCTAATTTGAATGATATTGAACAATACCACTGATGAATGGGTTGCCCATCACACATGTTAAACTCGTCTCCATTACTTTTCATTCTCCCCTAGAAAAAGAAGTGATAGAGCTGGAAGTTTGCCCTCTTGTCTGAGAAAACAGCTTGTGTGCACATGTGTGTGTAATGGAGTGGGAAACCTCTTTTGGGCTAGTTTGGGGTATAGTGGGTGATACCCCAATTTCTCTTTTCTGTTCCTGTGTTCTGGTGATGAGACCCCAGTGTATGATGACTATTATTATAAGGACCACTAGAGGGCAGAGGGGCTTTTAGGCAGACCTTACCTGAACCACCATCGCCTGCAGCCGGTCACACAAGTTGCGGCCAGTTTAGACCAAATGGTGATGCTCCCTAGCTCAGGTAGGAGAACAAAGAACTAGGAAAGGAGGAAGGAGTCAGGAAGGGGGTTCTAAGGAGAAGAATCCCCAGGACGTGTCCTGGCGGTTCACTGTTATGCTCTCTGGTTAATCTGATAGCCAGCTGTTTTAGCTGTGTGAACTTGATTGCTAATAAACCATCTGACTACCACACCTACTGAGAATCGTTCTGAGTGGGACTTCCCAGGACCCTCCTGGAGAGAGAACCCCAAAAGGGAGCCCCAGGCAGAGCAGGGGGTTGGAACCTCTGAGTCTGGATTTGGGAGTTGGTTACAAGGGAGTGTGGAGACCTGGGCTGGGCTGGAGAGGACTTCACTGTAGTGGAGATCTGATCAGCTGTGAGCGGTGGGGACCTTTTCCTTAATGTTCATGTTAATAAAAAAAAAAAAAAAGTTAAACTAAATTTGCAAATATAAATTTGAAAAGCACCTAAAAAGTAAAAACAAAAAAAAAAAATAGTTGACTTGATGCTTTTTCATTTTCCATAGCAGCCCGTTTTACAATTTAAAAATAATAATAATGCCTTATATTGTTTCTAACCAATTAAATGTGCCTCTTTATTTGCTTTGCTTAGTTTGTCCCTGTTAGTAATTTTACTCACAATATGTTTTATGCTTTCTCATTTTATTAGTGTTTGCTATATTTTTTCCCAAGTTAACCCTTTTGGAGGGAGCAAGAGTCCAAAAAAATCAAAGTGCCCAGCACAGGGCTCAAACCCATGACCCCAAGATTAAAAGTCGGTTGCTCAGCTAATTGAACCACAGAGACTGTTGTTACAGAAGCTTCTAAGAATAGGGGAAATGGTATGTTGCACTGCCCCTTGATTTTGGTGTTGGTTCTTTTGTTCCCTGTGTGTACAGCAGATTCTCAGGCTCATGAGTCTGAGCCCTGTGTTGAACATGGTCATCCCCCCCAATCTTCTACGCATAAAAAGTAAGAAGCAGGAAAAAAAATCAGCTGTTTTTAGAATGCCTGCTGGATGGGGATGTGAAGGTGAAAAGGGTGTCCTTTTGCCAGACCTCTGGCAACCCTAGTCCTGGGGAAGCTGCTTGCTCCCTCTGAGCACTTTCCTGGTGGGCGGCTGGGGTGGGCTTCCCTGAGTTACAAAGCTGGGCACTTTCTCTGTGCACCCTCCGGCCAGCTTCCCTCAGACCCCTTCCTGCAACTGCCAAAGTCACTCCCAAGTGAAGCATACCCCTTGCTGCTGCCATTCATCCAGGTGGCAGGAAGCAGCTCCAGGAAGTTTAAAATCTCCCGGTCTGAGCATGTTCAGGGGAGATTTTAAACTCCCCAGAACAGCTGCCTGCTGGCCAGAAGAATGTGTGCTTGGGGCCAGCAAGGAGCCGCAGCTGCAGGCCCTGCGTGGCTGGCACTGAGGCATGCACCAGGGAGTCAGGGCTCCTATGTGCACGCACATGCGCGCAGCCTAGAGGGATCATTGGCTGCAGCTCCTCAGTGGAATTAGCATATGGTCCTGATGCAAACAAATGTGATTTTTGGCTATTGAACTACTCCATGCCCTTACTACATTTCCAGTTTATTCAGTTGTACAGCTGGAGGCACTTCACAGAAATTACTGTGTGCCCTAACTACAGAGCAGTCAACAGAATAAATGGCTTTGAAGAATTTTAGAAATGATAAAAATCATGAATTGGGGTCTGATATACCAAGAAGGATATAGGATGCTATGTATATTTCCCAGAAAACCTCCCAGTTGTGAGGAGAGAAAGTATCTCTACTCAAACAAATACAAGGAACAGGCACTAGTTTGGTTAATCTCTTAAAGCAGTTGCTTTCTTTAACAGGGAGTCCAAACCTGTTGCCATTGCCAGTACTGTGTTGTAATAGCCCTCCTGAGCTGTAAAATGATGAGGGCAGTATAAATACATAGAAAAGATTAGATAGAATTTATTATTACCAAAATATAGATCTATTCCACCTGTGACATCTCTTGATAACACAAAACTGTCTAGTTTATTACTGGTTTTTCCAGACAAATTAATGACTGGATTCAAGACATCCATTACTATCTTCAGTGGCCTTTCTTCTGGTTTATCCCTAATATAGTTCTTAGCAATGGCTAATCAAGGCGGTCTGCTTTTAGAATATGTGGACTTTGGGGGGGGGGGGGGAGTTTGATCATATGTCTGAAAAACATTCATAAAGTTCTTTTTCTGTCTACTGCAGAATCTCTGCAAGAATAGTTATAGGAAACTCTGCAAAACTTATTTGACATTTTTTATCAGTCATCTTTTGTAACAACCTTTAATAACAAACGCACATTGCAGATTTTCATACAAACTAGGATGCTGCTCTACTTTCAGCAGCAGGCAATTTTGGAATGCAAGATATATTTTTGCCATTTAGACCTATCCGGTGCTCTGTCTTTGTACAATACAGTGTTCCATGCAGTGAGCAGCGAAGTCTGCTGCATAATCCTTTTCCCGAAAACGTCTGTCCATTTGTTTGAGGTCTTTAAACCTAGGAGCATAAAGATCAGTCACAAGTACTTTATTTGCTTGGTGGTTCTTCGAGTGCTGTCTTGCGATGCTCTACCTCAGGTACGGCGTCATCTCAGCACTCATATACAGAATCTTCGTAGCAGAGATCAGGGCAGCACTTGCACAGAAGCGAGGCTCACGACTCCTTAGAGCAGCTTTGGCGCAAGCATGCCCCACTTCCCTCAGTTCCTTTTTAACAGTCCTCGACTTCATATCATCGTCCATTCTCTCCTTCCCTCAGAGTCTCTTCTTCAGTTTACCTTCAGAAAGAAAACAAAAAAGAGACTTCAGTTTAGTCTTAGTTCATTGTTCCCCAATTATCTGTACATAGTTTTTTTAAAAAAATTTTTTTTTTCTCAGTTCCTCAAGACTTAATCAGCAGGCAAGATGCCTTCACTGGGCCTCAAAAGATGTATTAATTGTAATGAGGCAATGCCCGCCTCTGACTGGCACACACAATGTGTTCACTGTTTAGGGGGGGCCCATATCCCTCAGAAATGTGATGAATGTTCTAATCTCCCTGCTCAAGCTCGTAAGGACAGGGAGCTACGCCTCAAGATACATTTAACGGAGAAATCTCTCGCCCTCAAACAGATACCACCTCTGAACAAGCTGCGCAGTCAGATGCAGATGGCAAACATTTGGATATTGGGCAGGACAACCCTGCACCAAATAAGCAGCCCTCACCAAACATGGACTCAGTTAAACTGAACACCCAAGAGGCTTTAGGTTCCTCAGGTGATTCATGCGCCTGCTACCTTTTGAGCCTCAAGAAAGAGCTGAGACAGAAATAAGCCTCTTCAATCGAGGCACACAACCAACGCTGACAGACCGGCACATTCAAGCCAGCAGAAACATGCGGCTCACAGTTCCGCGTTAAACAAGAGTGGCTCAGTGCTGAAAGTACCGCCACTAAAAATTGTGGTTCCAACTGGCTCTGCAATACTGAGGCAAAGCAATACCTCATCGGAACCACCCAAAAGAACAGTCGCTATTATTAACGCCTACAGCACCAATACAGTCAGCACCACAGCAGGCGGCTTGAAATTGCTCCGAAATACCTCAGAGCGGGGATGATACCTCAAAATTCCCTACTAGGAAAAAGTCCAGGAAACTGCATCATGCTTCTTCACACTCTTAATATGACAAATATAGATCCAGGTCCCCAAGTATATGCTCATCATCGCATTATTCCTATTACCATGGGGACAGTTACCCGCAATCATGCTGCTCCTCTGTACACTCCTCACTGTGCAGTGACTCACACTGCAGATCGTATACCCCTGAATACTATTGCAGGCATAGACATCATACTCGTTACGCTCCTCCACGCCGTAATCCCAGATACCATCGTCACAGGCATAGCCGAGATAAGGGTTTGCATTCTCCCGCACTTGAACCATGTCAGACTAACAGCAGCAATCGCTTTGCCAGCAGAGAGAGATCTCCTCCAGCTAGCCTTAACAATTCTTCACACCTATCTGACAGAGAACAATCAGTTCTTATGATAAGATCTAAAGATTCCCATCAAGGACTACAACACTCTTCACACATTCAAGATGATGAGGTGTTGCCAACGAGCTGCACTTCGCTAGATGACCACAAACTTTTTAATGATTTATTCAACCAAGTAGCTCAAAGTCTTGACATTCCTCTAGAACAGTCAATGATTCACAACACAAACTATTAAAAAATCCTACATACTGCAGTCCCATCTAAAATAGCCATTCCTATGGCTGATGCAAGCATTGATCCTGCTAATGCCATCTGGTAGACACCAGCGTCCATCCCTTCTACTAGCAGGAGGATGGACGGAAAATATTACATTCCACCTAAAGGAATGGAATTTCTTTTCACTCATCCTTCACTCAGTTCATTAGTAGTGGAGGCAGTGAGGCAGAGAAACAACCCAATTTCAAACCCACACCAGCAGATAAAAGTTGGAGGCATATAGATCTCATGGGCAAGAAAGTATACTCAGCATCCACTCTCTTAATGAGAATAGCCAATTATTCGGCTGTATTATCTAACTATAACCATACCTTATTTGGCAAATTAGCAGTACTTACCTCAGATTTACTGGAACAGAAAAAAGACCTTTTTAAATCTCTACTTACCAAGCGTCAACATGTTGTTAGGACCTTCCTTCAAATGTCATTGGATGTAGCTGACATGGCTGCAAGGATGACAGCTACAGCAGTCGTACTCCGTAGATCGTCCTGGCTCCATACGGCGTCTCTCCCCAAAGACCTACAAAACAAAATAGAAAATTCACCGTTTGACAAAAGTCACCTTTTCTCTGAGAAGATGGATGAGGTACTTCATTCTATGAAAGACTTTCAAGCTACTTTGCGTACCTTAAGTATATATCCCTCCTATACAAGGAAGAAACAAACCCATACTTTGCCGTACCAAAGACGATACTATACTCACTATGCTTCTCAGCTCAGCTTTAAACAATATAAGAAGAGCCAGAGGATGAAACAAAGGCCATAGAGGTGGAAGCAATCCGCACAACCCACATCAAACCAACAAACCCCACTTGCCAAGACACAATTCTGATGTGTTGGTTGAAAGCCTGAAAAACCTTAACCACCTGGCAGCATGCCCACTTCCAAATTAAATTTTGAATTTTGCCTTGCCCCAATATTACAATACCTGGTTTTCTATTACTACTGATAAATGGGTGCTTGAAATCATAAAATTTGGATACTCTATTCCATTCCAGTCCCCTCCTCCCTACCACCCACCTTCTCCATTGTTCTTTAGGGACCCCTCTCACATACAGATCCTTAGGGAAGAGATCCAAAAGATTCTCCAACTTGGCACACTAGAACCAGTCCCATGTCAATTTAAACATTCAGGATTCTACTCACGTTACTTTGTGGTAGAGAAAAAGACTGGTGGCTGGAGACCAGTTTTAGATATCAGACATTTGAATAAGTTCATAAGGCGAGAAAAATTTAAAATGGTATCTCTAAATAAATATAATCTACATGCTGCAGGAAGGTCAATGGTTTTCTGCCCTCGACCTTAAAGATGCTTATTTTCATGTAACAATTCATCCTTCCCACAGGCGCTTCTTAAGGTTTACTGTCAAAGACCTACATTACCAATGCACGGTCCTGCCCTTCAGCCTGTCTACAGCACCTCGAGTGTTCTCAAAAATTCTTGCAGTGGTGACCACCCACCTTCACACTCAAGGCATCACAATCTATCCGTACTTAGACGATTGTCTTGTCAT
Organism: Podocnemis expansa; assembly: GCA_007922195.1. NCBI lineage: Eukaryota > Metazoa > Chordata > Testudines > Podocnemididae > Podocnemis > Podocnemis expansa. Next base: position 6,412,930 of record ML681967.1, on the reverse strand, counting down.
GGCCCCTTCTCAAGATCTCTGCATACAATCAGTTGCTACCACAATAAAACTGTTCAGCAATCTTGGCCTCGTAATAAACATGGAAAAATCAAACCCTATTCCAACAAAATCAATAGAGTTTATAGAGGCTCTTCCGGATTCTGTGACAAGCAGAGCTTACCTACCAAGAACTCAAATTTCCATCATAGAAAATGTTCTACAGTTTATTGTTATGGCACAAATCATTATAGCAAGAACAGTGCTACAACTTCTTGACCACATGGCAGCTTTCACTGCAGTCATTCCCAGCGCAAGACTGAAGATGCGAACCCTGCAGACTTGGCTGGCAACAGCATACAAACCGCACATCAATTCAGTAAACAAGCAACTCACAGTCCCTTAAATGGTCAAAGAATCCCTAAAATGGTGGCAAAACCAATCAAATCTACTACAGGGGTTCCCCTTTACATGGACTCAACTGTCTGTAGTAATAACAACCGATGCCTCCCATACAGGTTGGGGAGCCTGGATGCTCATTCAGTCAAGGGCATGTGGTCAAGTATAGAAACACTGCTTCACATAAACATTCTTGAGCTAAGGGCAATCAGGAATGCATCATTTTTTACCAATAATACGGGGAAAAGCAATAAAGATCCTGACAGACAGACCACCATATGTTTACTACATAAATCGCCAAGGAGGAGCAAAATATCCCTCCCCGTGTTCAGAGTCTGTGAAGCTCTGGAATTGGTGCCTACAAAACGGGATTCAGATATCCTCTGCTCGTGTCCCAGGAACTCAAAATGTCACTGCAGACACTGTAAGCAGATTTTTTCCAGTAGCCCACAAGTGGACATTGAACCACAAAGTGCTTCAAGAAATCTTCGACAGATGGGGTTTTCTGACAATAGACGTTTTCACCACTCACCAAAACAACAAATGTCCACAATTCTGCTCCAGACAAGGAGATGATCCACGATCACTCAGGGACGCATTCCTCATAAATTGGTCTGGTTCATCAGTCTCCTTTATGCTTTCCCGCCAATTCCTCTCATACCCAGAGTAGAACAGAAGCTAAGAACAGATCATGCTATAATGATACTCTTAGCACCAGCCTGGCCCAGACAGATATGGTTCTTGCAGCTCCTCAGTCTCTCCATACGCAAACTAATCTGATTACCTCTGATCAAAGGCCTCTTACATCAGCACAACAGCAACCATCAACATCCAGACATCCACAAACTACATGTTTACAGCGTGGTTCCTAGCGGGTTCAGATTCACAGACATTGCCTGTTCACAACCAGTCCATCACGTCCTATTAAATAGCAGAAAGCCATCAACTAGAGAATCCTATTTGCAAAAATGGAAACATTTTTTCCACTGGTATACAAGCAAGAATATTGACCCTAATAGCGCATCTGTTCCACAAATTTTGAACTATCTATTACATTGAAAACACTCCTTGCTCTTCAATAGCTCTATCAGTGCTTGCTTATCAGCAATTTCAGCATTCCATGCTCAGCTACGGGGCTCCTCGTTGTTTAGCCATCCAACGGTCAAGAGGTTTCTGGCAGGACTTCAGAAGCTCTATCCACCAACACACCTTACTGTGATCCCATGGAACCTTAAAATAGTCCTTCATGCGTTAACCAAGAAGCCATTTGAGCCTCTGGCTACTTTTTCCTTATCCCTCCTTTCTATGAAGGTGACTTTCTTGATAGCTATCACTTCTGCCAGAAGAGATGGGGAAATAAATATGTTAAAATGTGATCCTCCCTATACAGTCTTCCACAGAGATAAAGTCTCATTATGTCCGGACCCAAAATTTCTGCCAAAAATCGTCTTTGATTTCCACACAAACCAGTACATACACCTACCCCGTTTTTTCCAAAGCCTTATAATAATCCACAAGAGGCTGTGTTGCATTCCGTGGATGTGAAGAGATCCATAGCCCTTTACTTATATAGGGCATAACACTTTAGGAAATCAAACAGGCTTTTTGACTCATTTGCAGAATGCCAAAGAGGCTTAGCTGTATCTAACCAAAGACTGTCTAATTGGATAAAGGATTCTATCTGGACTTCTTGTAATCTGAACAACCATCAGCCTCCTGAAAGTGTCCGTGCACACTCAACCAGGACAATGGCATCAACCACAGCAGTATTCAAGAGTGTTCACATTGTGGACATTTGCAAAGCAGCCACCTGATCTACACCTCACACATTCACTATGCACTAGATATAGCAGCTGCTAACGATGGCAACATGGGCAGAAAAATTCTGTCAACAGCACAAGACAACCCAGCACCTTAGTGAACAACTGCTATGTAATCACCTAAGGTGGAGCATCACAGGACAGCACTCGAAGAAGAAGAGTTGATTGCTCACCTGGTAAACTCTGTTCTTCGAGAAGCGTATCCTGCGATGCTCCACAACCCTCCCTCCTCCTGTCGTCTTGCTTCTTCTCCTATATTAGTTACAGGTACTGAACACAGTTAAAAAGGAACTGAAAGAAGCAGGGCACACTCATGCCGAAGCCACTCTGAGGAGTTGCGAGCCTCACTTCTGCGCAAGCGCTGCCCTAATCTCTGCTATGAAGATTCCATATGTGAGTTCTGGGACAATGCTGTACCTAAGGTGGAGCATCGCAGGACATGCTTCTTGAAGAACAGAGCTTACCAGGTGAGCAACCAACTCTTCTCTGATGCAGTCCCTCATCTATTTATTTCTACAACATCTATTACCATCAATAGTTTTCTCTGTCTCAATTCATCATGTGGTAATGCCATAGTAACCTTTCCTCTTCAGGTTATTTTCATTCAGATATGTAGAAATGCTCACTTCCCTGCTACTGCTTTTCATTCTTCAGAACTTCCAACCAAGAAGGAACAGATGTATGACCAAAAGGTGGAATTTGTGTCGTCTTCAACATTCAGAAGAAAATAAAGAGAAAATTATTTTATGCTTTTCAGAGAATTATTTAAACTGTTTATAAATTACATGGAATTGTGAATGTACTGTTTAGGTTAAGGAATTATTCCAGTGTATATTATATTCTTCTTAAAAAGAATTTTAAAAGAAAGAGATGAAAAATGAAAAATTAAAAAAAGGTTTTTACATTGTAATATTTTGTGTGACATATCTTGTTTTAAAATACTGATTTCCAATAATATGCTGAAGTGCCTTTGCTAGTAAAATCATTTTACTGTGTTTACAATATTTCTCTTTCAGGTACTGAATGAGTGTGAGGTCTGATATTCTAACATATGGTCCAGGTTCATTGAGGGAAATGAATGAAAATTATTGGAAACAGGGTTTTTTGGGGGAGTGGGGGGCCAGGATTTTTATTCTACAGAAAGAGCTTTGAAGACTTACTGTTTCTGAATTGGTGATAATATGCCTCTCACTTTATACACTGACCTTCATTTTTCTCCTCTCTAGCCTCATGTGGTCTGTGGAGATCAGCTTGTTCATAGCCCTTATATGCAATGCCTGGCTTCACTTGCTGTGGGGCTTCACCTAGATCAGCTTTTGTGCAATCCACCAGTACCACCTCATCACCAGAACTGCCTCCCTGATCCCTCAGCTTGGAATCCTACAGAGTGGGCCTGGTTAGAATGTTTTTCAACTACTATAAAAGCTGCTGAAGCCCTGGCCAAAGGAGCACAGTTTCCAGAATCCTTTACTGTTCCAGATCTGGAGCCTGTACCAGAGGATGAGCTTGCACTGCTAATGGTAACATGAACTACATTCTGCCACTTATTAAGCATATGCACAAAATGTGCTTTATTGTGCAAATAATATGTAACAATTAGCTGAAAAAACTGAAAAGCTTTGTAAAGAGTAAATTGTTAATGCGTTACTTAATAATGGAAAAACCAAGAAAGTGCAGAGACTTTAATTGATATACGATGTGGCAATTGATGCTATATAAGTGGTTGGAATAGTAGTAACAGTGTGAAAGGGGGCACCTTCCTATTCAGCATATCCATTCCCTCTGTATGTATTCAGAATCATATCTACATGCTTTACTAGCTACAGTAAGTGTTTGCTAGTCGGCTTTGCTTGCAGAGTTCACACAGTTAGGGAAAAGTGAGCTGGTCTAATTCTGTTTCACTGATCGACAGAATTAATTGTGTTCCATTTGTAGAATCTCTGTTGTTGTTACATGAACCCTTGCAGAGCTAACAGTTAGTTCATTTTTTTCACATATAGACAGCAAATTGTAAATGAAATCAAGGAAAGGCAATGGAACCCTTCTGTGTTATCTTTAGAGTAGCTTTTTGGAGTATTCCTACACCATATCCATATTGGCCTTACCAGTTAGTTAATTTACATTACTTCCATTTCACTTATCCATAGCACATTATATTGGCATTACCAAATGCCAGTATAATGTGCTATGGGTAGGAGAATCTAAAGTGGAAACTTAGTGTTTGTTGGACTTTATCATTAAGTCTGTATAATTTTGCAATTAAATACTTTACCTTAAGTACTTCTAAAATTACGGGTGCATGACAAAAGCAAAATTATGGTTCTTCCTAGTTGCTTTCTTTGCTATAGATCTGTTAACCCCACATAAATATACCTTAGTCCTTTATTTTTAAATACTCACATAGGTTGTCACAATGATCAGGAAGGATTCCCTAAGAGCATTACGGGAAATTGCTTTTTTCTGACACACTGAACATACGCCAGTGCTCAGTGCAGGCTACTTGACTCACCAGCTGGTGGGTCCAAATCTGCGTGGCAGATTTTATGTTTCTAAACATCTCTTGACACAACAGATCAGCTTCAGTACCCCGTTTCGGGTGGCACACTTTGCTTGTATTCCCCTGCAGTGGTCAAAAGCAGGCCTTTTTACCGTAAGTAGGTTAGATACTTAAGAGTCCGAATTTTTTCTTACGTTAGATAAAATGTTAGGTTCCAAAATTAAGAAAAATAGGTCTAGGCCAAGTACAAAATGATGATGCATTCAAGGTTGCATAAATAATACTGAATAAATTTGTAAAAATAATTTATGTAAATTTTGCTTTATTCACAGTTAAACTGTTTTTGCATTTATGTTCAGAAGAAGTTTGTTGTTTAGTAGCAGACTCATATAACATATTTTCACTAAGAAAAAGGCTTGCCATTTCCAAATGATGATTTGAAGGGAAATCAAAATTATTAATGGCAGAATAATGTACAGCTGGTGGGCTGACCCTAATATAACTGTTTTTAATTATGCAGGATAACAGTAAATGGATTAGTGGTATGGATGAGCAGATTATGTCTTGGGCAACATCCAGGCCTGAGGTTAGTAAAATTAAGTATCTTAAACTTAAAATATTAAAATTATCAATATAATTCTCAAGTGCTCATTTGTGCTATCACGTAGGATTGGCACCTTGGTGGCAAATGTGACGTTTATCTGTGGGGAGCAGGGCGTCATGGGCAGCTGGCGGAGGCTGGTAGAAATGTAATGATACCAATGGCAGCACCTTCATTCTCACAGGCTCAACAGGTAACAGAACTAAGAATAAAATAATAATCTCTTCTCACAAAGTGCCCTTTTATTTCTTTGTTGGTTACAAAATATAAATATCCCTTTAGGACTCAGTACTAATTTTCCAAAAACTAAAATAACCTCAAAATGGATAAGCTGCGTTTCTGCAGTTATGCAAGTCTTAGCAGGTTTGTATTAGTTTTTTCCAAATTGACACCAAGAATCTGTTTTAAAATGGCAAAATCATTTCATAGGGCTAGAGGGAGAGCAATGTGAGAAATAACTGCAGTTTTGATGCAATCCATGTTGTAAGATTTCTTGCTGAAATAATGTGATACTGGAGCACAGGTTGATTATATAGTGAAACTCAGTTTAAAACATTTTTTTCTGCTAAATTTAAAATGAACGAAGTAATATTTAGGTGATTAAACTAAGAACTATATTGATGGTTGTCTCAAACCTTTTGTTTTCAGTGGTGAAATGCTTTGTGGTCTTAATTCAGATTATGAGTAAAAACAAAGTTAACACACTTTGGTTCATGTACTGTCATGTAGTTACATTAAAAAACCTTAACTTCTTTCTTAAACCAGGTTATTTGTGGTCAGAATTGTACTTTTGTAATTCAAGCCAATGGTACAGTTTTGGCTTGTGGAGAAGGAAGTTATGGCCGATTGGGACAAGGAAATTCTGATGACCTTCATGTATTAACTGTTATTTCAGCACTTCAAGGTAAAATTTTCGTAATATTTTTGAGTTATTCTATTTGTAAGGCAGAAGTTCAGCTTTCAGAAACTAAAAGGACAGTTGTCTTCTATAGTCTACACAAATTTACTGAATACTGTAATTTACTCTCTTTTATAAAACTCTTATATTCACATTAATTTGAACTAATAGACCAAATGTTTGTCATTCTTATGCATTTATTTGTGATACACATGATAATGTTTTTAAACTCCATTAGGTATCATTTTAAAGACTGCAAAAGGAAATACACCTATGTAACTGAACTCCTAAACAGACCTAATAGACTAGTGAAGTTAGAATTAGATTATAATTAATGTATTTGTTTTTCTAGCAGTTCATTATACATTATATGTATATCTGCAGGTAGGTAGGTAGATATTGTAAAGTTAAAATACATCAGCTTGATGATGTGTGGATCTGGGAAGTGCTTTAAGAAAATAGGACTTGTGTATCATAGCTAACTTGATTGACATGAATAAAAGATAATCAGTGAATAATTCCTTATAACCTTTTATCCCCTAATATTTCAGCTGCTGTATTAATTTGACTGGATTCTAGGTAATTAAAAGTAAATTTAGCACAACAGCTCCTTTCCACAATACACAGCAATATATTTTACACAAATAAAAACACAGTAGCAACAACCAAAGAGAGCTTTAATAGACAAACAGCGCTAGTGTCCCTCATCTTTGAAATTTAGAAAACTGGTGTGTGCATTAACAACCGTTCTCCGGGATAGGGGTACTCAAAGCCAGGTGATCTGTGCTTGTTTCCTGCACAATTTTTTATTTATTTATAAAAGTTTCAATTTATATAAAAATATTTTTCCAGTTATTATCATAGTTTTACTAGTAATCTCCTGTATAATTAAATCCACTATTTTTACAAGCATTCATAATTTTCAAAACCTTGGTCCTTATGGCTTAAGGTTTCCATACTTGCTGTCTTCCTTTTTTGTTTTGTTTTTAAAATAGGGGTTACATCCTACATGACTTTAAGTCTGAAAGTTGAACCTTGGCATAGCAGTATAGACCTTGATAACGACTAGTATCTTTTTTGTGTGTGTGTAAAACAAAAATCTTTATTTGTTGAGTTAAGAGCATTTGAAGACTAGTGGCAGACTAAGAACTAGAATTGTTGCTTGTGCAAGAGAAAAGTTTCAATGTACTGTAAAAAGTTACTTAGAAAACTGTATTTGTACACAGTATAGTATACACAAAATTATTCCCATTCACTAACTTGTAAGTGTTGTTTTTATGGACTATTTTGTGCAATAGAAAATGATGGAATTTATGTTTCTAATTTATACTGATTTTGTTTTTCATTTTATAAAAGGTTTTGTTGTAACACAGCTAGTAACCTCTTGTGGATCTGATGGACATTCCATGGCTTTGACAGAAAGTGGTGAGGTCTTCAGCTGGGGAGATGGAGATTATGGTAAACTGGGCCATGGGAACAGTGACAGACAGCGCAGACCCAGACAAATAGAGGCCTTACAAGGAGAAGAAGTGGCCCAGGTTCAAAAACAAATTTATTATTCATTTATTAAATATAAAAATGATAGCTGCCACTGTGATCTCACTGTAAAATACTGGTGGGCGTCTTTGGATGGCTTACATAGGGATTGACAATGGGAGGCGGAGCCATTCTCTTTAATGTCACTAATTTGAATGCAGCACAGGTAAGTAATGAATTAAAGCCATCAGTAGCTGATGGCTCCTTGGTAGCTGTGTATTAGTATCACAAAACTCACCATTTCATTTGACACTAATTGACTTTCTTGTTTGGACAGTGACTTGTCTAAGTAAAACATGAAAGATTTGAATGGAAACGGAACTGAACTATCTTTTCAATACGAGGGGGGTAAAAGTTTAAATGGACTGGTAGAGTTGTGTTGGTGTAGTGTCTGTTGCTCCTGTCAGTGTTGCATCTCTTTCATTTTCTATGGCTCATGCTACAGTTTTGTATTCGAAAGCAATCTGATTCCATGACCAAATTCTGAGTGCTGTTGGAGCTCTTGAGGACAATAAGGCTGTTGTACGGAAGATAAATTAATTCTTGGCTTTCATTTTCACTGCAGAGGATGTGAGGGAGATTCCCACATCAGAGCCATTCATTTTAGGTAACAAATCTGAGGAAATGTCCCATATTGAGGTGTCAGTAGAAATGGTTTTGAAGCAAATTGGTAAGTTAAACAGTAGTAAGTCACCAGGACTAGATCATATTTACCCAAGAGTTCTAACAGAACTGAAATATGAAGTGGCAGACTACTAACTGTGGTGTTTAACTTGCTGCTTAAATGAACATCAGTACCAGGTGATTGACAGATAGTTAACATGATGCCTTAAAAAAAACCAAACAAACCAAAAAAAAAAAAACTCCAACAGTAATCCTGGCTATTACATCGCTATAGGCCTGACTTCTATAACAGGCAAATTTGTTAAAACTATAGTGAAGAATAAAATGATCAGACACATAGGTGAACGGAGTGTGTTGGGAAGAGGCAACTTCGTTTTTGTAAAGGGAAATCATGCCTTTCCCAAAATATTAGAATTGTCTGAGAGTCTCAGTAAAGATGGTGGATATGGGTAATCCTGTGGACATAGTATACTTGATTGCCAGAAAGCCTTTTATAAGATCCTCACCAGAGGCTCTTAAGCAAAGGCAATCGTAGGGTAAGAAGGTAGTCCTCTAATGGATCAGTAGCTAGTTAAAAAATAGAAAACAAAAAGTAGGAATAAATAGTTTTCACACTGAGGAGAGGTAAGTAGCAGGATCCCCAGGGATCTGTACAGAGACCAGTGCTGTTCAACATATTCATAAAATGATCTAGAAAAAAGGGTAGACAGTGAGGTGGCAAAGTTTATAGACATTACAAAATTCTTCAAGATAATCCAAAGCAGACTGCAAAGATTTACAAAGGGATTGCACAAAGCTGGGTGACTGAATAACAAAATAGCAAATGAATTCAATGTTGATTAATGCAAAGTAATGCACACTGTAAAACGTGATCCCAACTATACATACAAAATGAGGGGATCTAAATTAGCTATCTTTAAAGAAAGATATCTTAAGGACACCATGCATTCTTTAAAAGTATCTGCTCAGTATGCATCAGCCATCAAAAATGCCATTAGTAAAGGGATACATAATAAGACAGAAAATATTATAGTGCCACTGTATAAATCCATGGTATGTCGCCATCTTGAATACAACATGAAGTTCTTTTTGCCCCATCTCAAAAACAAAATTGTTAGAATTGAAAGAAGTACAGAGAGGGCTACAGAAATTTAGGGTTGTAAAACAGCTTCCATGTGAAGAAAGATTTAAAAGATCGAGACTGTTAATCTTGGAAAAGAGATGACTGGGGGGGCATGTGATAAAGGTCTGTAAAATCATGAGGAAGCATATGAGGAAGGTGAATAGGGAAATGTCATTTATCCCTCTCATACCACAGGAAGCAGGGGATCACCCTGTTAAGTTAATAAGCAAAACATTTAATACAAACAGAAGGAAGTACTGCTTCACATGAGACACAGTCCACCTATGAAACTCATTGCTGGTGCTGCTTGTGAAGGCCTAAAGTGTAACTGTGTTGCAAAAAGAATTTAAAAGTTCATGAAGGATACATCTCTCAATGGCTAGTAGCCAAGACGGTTAGAGATGCAGTCCCATGCTCTGTGCATGAACCTCTGACCCCTAGAATCTGGGCTGGACAACAGAGATGGATCACTCAATAAATTGCCCTGTTCTGTTTACTCCTTGTGAAATACCTGGCATCAGCCAGTGCTGGGAGACAAGATACTGGGTTAGGTGAATCATGACTCGATATGCCATTCTTATATTAAAGTGGCTTTTTTCACTAGCTCGGAAGTCACTTAAATAGTGAAATGTTAGTACAGATGTGTATTGTAACAAGTGCCTGCCTTTGGCTGTGTGTGTCTTTAAACAAAATTAAAAATATAATCAAATTAAAACCAAAATCAGCTGCTAGTGCACACGCACACACAAACAATGACAAATGTAATAAAAATCAATCCTAATAAGAATTTTCTTCCCTCACACACAGTTATTAGCTCCTTTTCTAGTCCTTGCCTTCTCAAAATCCTGGGTAGATAAATACTGTTTCAGTATGACCTAAAGGTCAAGAAATTCAAGCTGTTTTAGACCAAGCTGGGAAAATCGGTTCCAAAATTGAGGGCACCTTGTGGAGAAGGCAACTCCCTCTTCTCTACCAAGGGATTGCAATTGACAGTACATAACGTAATCTCAGGTATCATCATTGGTTCAGTTTCAGTTTGGAGGTGTTAGTAAATAAGACTGTGGGCATACAGTGCTGGTTCTCTTGCAGCAGCTGCAGTATCTTCACATATAGCTGCATTTTTATTCAAATATTAAAACACTACCCATTTTCTTGTCTGCACTGGCCATTGACAAATAGGACACCATTGATTTTGTATATATCTACAATATAAAATTTTGTACATTTTTGTGTAGTAATAACTTAATGATGGCTATTGCAATTTTATGTCACCAGAATAAGAATTAATTTGCTGAAGATACCATTAGAAAAATACAATGTTGTTAAATCTGGAAGTAAAAATCGAATGCCTTAGTGCAAGAAGTCCTTTAAAACAGCAGTGGTACCTTAGTCTTTTTAACAATATGCTTTGTTTTGGAAAAATTATAAAATTCTTGTGGCTAATATTGCACATTTTACAGATTTCAAGTAGAAGTTTAAAATGTTCTTAATTCAACTATGCTGTGCTGTAATGCCTAATGCAGGCTTCAACAAATAAGTTTTTGGTTGCCATGGTTTTAGCAGCCTGTCACTGAGCTCCACTACAGAAATGTAATGGAGGAGCACTCTCTGGCAACCAAAAGTAAAACTACTGGAACCTAACTGTGAGCCAGTTTTGTCCACACCTGGCCTAATGTGAATTAGTTAGTTACTAATTTTAAAATAGTTCATACTTATATGAGCAGAAATAGTATGGCAAATGGGGGCGGGGGATTTTGTTTTTCATGATGTGGTTCATTAGAAAATTTTTCTATTTTTCTATTTTTGGTGTAACCAGGAGATGAACTCACTTATCAGACATAGTATACCTATTGATCTCCTGTTTTATGCATTGTATTATGACATTATTTGATAATCAAGGAATAATGGAGTATAAATCCTTGGCTAAGAGAGAAAAATTCATTTCTCAACTTGAAGTAAGGCCCTTCGTTTTAGTTTTTAATGATTTCCTCCCTTCTCTTCCTCCCCCCCCCCCCCGAAAAATTCTTGTTTTACAAAAGTCTTTTTTTAACCAATTTCACCCAAATTTTGATTATGGTAATAAAATTCAATATGCTACACTAGGTAAATGTGTTCATATTGTTTTTTGTCCTCTCGTCCCCCAATAAATTTACCCAGAAAACTCTGAAGTTAAGTTTTTGCTTTGATTTTCATCCATATTTTTAAAAAATATTTAATAAACACTGGCATATTTCTGGGAAATGTTAAAATCAAAACTGAAAACCAAGGGCTTTGCCTGTAAGTTATTCTTTTGAAACTAAGATAAGGAGCGGAAAACGGGCGTAGGGAATGTACACAGTATACTATCAACCAGGTAATGTAATACTGGAAAACAAGGCAATTCGTTTAGCATGCTTTTTAAAGAGTTCAGTCATCACAAAAATATTAATAAGAATCTCAGCAAATGAACTCCAAACTCCTTTCCTCACTGTGTAAAATGATTATTGGGAGAGTTGAGGGACAACTTTTCCATGTGTTTTTGATTATGATTTGATTCCCCAGGTCAAAATTGTTTTATGGTCTTGAAATACAAAACGAGACTGAAACTATGACTTTATTCACTTACTCAGTCTAGTTTTTAATTATCCTCTTAAGCTGTAATGAATAACTAAGTCTGAATTCAGAAAGTTTTGTTCTCTTTCTTGAATTATATGGTACTAATATTCCATTCTAAAACTAATATTTATTGTGCCTTCTAGATGTCATGTGGCTTTAAACATTCAGCAGTGGTGACAGCAGATGGCAAACTGTTTACATTTGGAAATGGTGACTATGGTCGGCTGGGGCTAGGGAACACTTCCAATAAGAAACTTCCTGAAAGAGTAACAGCACTGGAAGGTTATCAGATTGGACAGGTATGGTTTGTCTAGTTTTACTTACATACAATTACAGTGTAACAAAGATGTATTTTGTTAATAATGGTTGTGCTTCGGGGTATTCAGCAGCTGTGATTCTTAATAGTGTTAGTTCAAGAATTGTTTGTAATTTTTGTTGATGGATTTTGCTGCCTCTGCATTTTTTAATACAACCAGAAAACTCAATCTAACCATAATAATCTCTCATTATTTTGTTACTGAATAATCTGATCCTTTTTGCTGCAATGAGATCCCTATTTTATGGCATTAATAAACATGAATTGTGAAAAAGAGAGAGGTGAATTTAGTTGATGTGGTTTTATCCGTGTTCATTACTGAATCAATGTTTAAACAGCTCTAACTTCTCTTACCTTTCTAACTAATGAGGCTATATCTTTTGAAAGCTGTTCTACAATTTGAGTAATGGAAGAACTGAAAAAATGTTATTCAGTAATGGAAGAACTGAAATAATATTATTCAAAGGTGTTAATGTATAAATACTTCTAAAATTCTTATGTATAACAGTTAAACAGGTTTTTAAATTTTGTCCTAAATGTTTAGAAAGGTTCTTGAGGGATTTTGTTTTGGTTTTTTGACCACGCCTTTTTACTTTTTGAATCAATAAGTTGGTGAAAAACTAATTAAAACTGTGCTATTTTTACCAGGTGGCCTGTGGCCTAAACCATACTGTAGCGGTGTCCACAGATGGCTCAATGGTGTGGGCTTTTGGAGATGGAGATTATGGGAAACTTGGTTTGGGAAATTCCACAGCAAAATCCTCACCACAGGTTAGAATTCATTCTGAAATTATCCATTGAATAATTTCTTAGTGCCTGTAAGTGTATGTTTGCAAATTTTGTCTTATTTGCAGGTCTTACTTTTTTTGTTTTTGTATATGAAGTAAGGTTTCAAAAAACCTAAGTGACTTTCAGTGGGACTTAACTGTTTTTTAAAATTTTATTGTGGCGATATATCGACTAATACTGTTCCGTGACTCGCCAGCTAATATTTTTGCAGCACTGGTATCTGAGGGTGGCGTTTTCTAAGGAGCCTGTGGGAATAGGCACTCAACTTCCATTAAAAATTCCCACCTGCATGTTTAGACAGAAAAACAAAGCATTAGCCGTATTTTCGTTAAACTGAGACTAACAGTTAGCACAAGGGTCCTATAAACCATAGCAACTACTTTTCTGCAATTCTAGAAGCAGTGAAAACTAGAAGGCTAGTTTGAAGGAGAAGTGTTTTTATCTCAGTAAAGAGATGCATTCGGAATCATTTAATGTGGCATAATGTGTTAATACAATGAAATTTTACAGGAAATTAGTGTCTGTGTTTAATTTAATACATGTATGTTTAATACAAAAACCAGATTAAAGCTGTAATTATAAACTATATCTGAGAATTTTAAACCCGTTTTTGGGTGCAGAAAATGGAGATTTTTTGTTTACTATCTTATTTATATACTCACTGTACAATACTACCTTTTTTTTCTTACTCTCAGAAAGTGGATATTCTTTGTGGAATTGGAATCAAAAAAGTTGCCTGTGGAACACAATTTTCTGTTGCACTGACAAAAGATGGTCATGTATATACTTTTGGACAAGGTAAGTAGTCCAGATAGAGGGATTGCTCTGTTGTAGGCTTTCATACATTTAAAGATGTATAGAAGGCAGTAATGTTTTAAATTACTGACCACAGCATATGTTACTTGCCTAATCAAATGTTACGTAAATTATCATTTATAGAATTGACAGATTATAATTCCCACCACTGTTGCATAGCCACTTATGTATGCATTAAAAGTGAGAAGGAAGACTATTAAATACAAAATCCATGAAATTACAGCATAATGTTACCCTCTAGGCTTGTGCTAGAGTTTCATGTAAATGTGATCTTCTGAGATAAACTACTTTTTACCACATTTTTAAAATCCAGATTAATAACTGTATCTGTTTTCAAGGAAGGCAAACTTAATGTAAACACTAACCTCATTTTATTTACATTTAACCTTTCAAAGTTTTTCCTGAATCTTGATTAAATTTGATATGTACAGAAGTATTGGATTGTACCTGTGTTCAATTACTGGAATTAACCATGAACTTTCAGTGTTTGTGTACAGATCTATAGAATTGAGGCTCCAAGTGAAATTAGGTAAATGTTTTTAATTTACCCTCTGTACATGAATCTGTGTCATAAAATCATAGTACCAATAGGTGTGACTGTGTGTATCAGACTTAAAGCACAAATAGCAGAAGCTTCAGATCTATACTGAAAAAGTGTTTCGGGGAAGTAAGAGCCTGGTGGGCATTTCTCTAGTCAATACCATTAGTATCCTACTTACATGAATACTATGTATTGCTTCTCCACATAATAAAATTAACCCTTAGAAAGTATTGTGGTTTTTATGTACTAAATGAGAATATTTTGTGCAATTTTAGATCGACTGATTGGATTGCCTGAGGGCCGAGCTCGAAATCACAACAGACCACAGCAAGTTCCAGTTCTGTCAGGAATCTTCATTGAAGATATTGCTGTAGGAGCAGAGCACACATTAGCTTTGTCGTCAACTGGGGACGTATATGCCTGGGGTAGCAACTCGGAAGGGCAGGTATATGCAAGACTGTTTATTGCAAGTGTTCATAAGGACAAGTCAGGCCTGAACAAATCGATGTTTCTGGTCGCTGTGGTGACCAGTTTTAGTAGCCTGTCACCTAGCTCCACTCCATAAATGTAATGGAGAATTGCCCTTTGGTGACCAAAAGTAGAATTGCTGGCACTTAGCCATGAGCCAACTTTGTCCATTCCTGGGATAAATATAGCTTCCTGGATGCCTTGGAATCTTTTAGTGAAAGAAAGACACATCACAGTAATGATGCTCTTCCTCTCCTTTCTAGTCTCCCTCCTCTTTTCCCCCGACCCTAATAAAGGTTATTGACAAATAGTGAAAACATCACATTTTTTTTAAATTTGTTTACTAATTTCTTAAAATTTCATCTAATTTTTTAAGCATAAGATTTTTGCAACCAGCTTGAAACCTGAATTTCAACAAAAAAATGTCAAATTTAAACATTTTTACAAGCTGTAGTTACATTATCAGTGACTCTTCATAGTCTGTTACAGAAGTAATTAACTTGTTCTTGTCCATGTCCCAAGACCCTACAGTACCTGTCAAACTTCTGAATATTTATAGGCTCATTGGATTTGGGTAGGTAGGGGATGATATTTTGGCCATTTTGTGAGTTGCAGTTTTAAGCGGGAGGCTCTCAAACTGTGTGTGGTTTTTATGTTCCAAGATTAGTGGGGAAATTGTTACTTCGGCATTGTTCGGGTGAGCAGGCTATTTTGAATAATCCCTAAAGGGAAATTTTGGCTTTCCCTCTAGTGAAAGTAATTGTATTTTTTATGAAAGGGGATATATACAGTGAGTGAGTGAGTTTGGGTTCTAAGAGATATTCAGTTTTGTATATCTTCTGCTACAGTATAAATTATGACTTTAATAAGGTTATATGTTTCAATGACTTAGCAGCTATAGACAATTATTTTCCTTAAGCACAGATGAAGTTTTATACTAAAGGGCTATAGTTAGTAAATGCTATAGTAATGTTCTCTAGTAAAAGATTTTCTCTCCCAGCATATGATGAGAGAGTCATTCTACCAGTTTTCCTCTTTCTATTTCTTTTGAATTTCTAATTGGAGAATTTTGCAAATATATTAGCAGATCTTTGATCCTATTTGTAGAACTGAATGATGCATCCTTTTTTAAATCTGTTGCAAATTGCTAGCTTGGACTGGGCCATACCAACCATGTCAGAGAACCAACCTTAATAACTGTTCTACAAGGAAAGAATATCCAACAGATCTCTGCAGGACGTTGTCACAGTGCTGCTTGGACTGCCCCACCTGTCCCACCGAGAGCTCCAGGTGAAGACTAGATGATTGCTCGTATTATTATTTTATTCTGCTTTCATGACCTTTTAGTGCATGTCTTCTGGCAGTATAATACTGGGGGGTGGGACCAGCAAGAAGCTATCAAAATTTGCATGTGGTATTATTGTAGCCATGTCAGTCTTAGGATATTATTAGCCAAAGTGGATGAAATAATATCTTCTAGTATCTACTAAAATTTGTTTCACTGTGGGCCCAAAACTGTTTCCAGTGAAGCCAACAGGAATTTTGACGTTAGCTTAGGAGGAGCAAGATCAGACCCTTTATGAAATAACTTTTTCTGTTTTCTGTGTTAGGTGTATCAGTGCCTTTACAGCTTGGTTTGCCTGATGCCATTCCACCACAGTATAGTGCACTGAAGGAAGTGAGCATTCATACAGTAAGAGCAAGACTCAGACTGCTGTACCATTTTTCAGATCTCATGTATTCTTCTTGGAGATTACTTAATCTCAGCCCCAATAACCAGGTAAAATGTTCTTTTGAAAAGAGTTCAGTTAACAAATGTGTTCCCTGTACCTTCTCACCAAAGTGTTTACCCAAAAATCAAATTCTGGTAATAGTGCACTCTTGTCTTTCTGTCTCTAAAACAAAAACCTCATTAAACTAGTCTCCGCCAAGAATAGTTTTAATGAGTTCTAGTTTAGGTGAATCTTGACACTTAGGTTTATGACATAAGATACTGATTAGCCTAAATTTCTCTTATTGGACAGAAGCATTTTGTAAGACTCCAGTAAGTCCAAAATCCTTTTTTGTGAAGTTTTTTTAATATACTTTCATTAATTTCTAAACTATTATGTGGAATATTCAGGTGAATGTTTAACTAGAGGTTTGTATTCTAGAAATATTGGAATTAATATGAATATATGATGTTCATTAATGTGCTGTTGTGTTACAGAATAGCACATCTCATTACAATGCTGGAACATGGGGAATAGTCCAAGGCCAGCTAAGACCGTTATTGGCACCAAGAGTCTACACACTTCCCATGGTACGGTCCATAGGAAAAACCATGGTTCAAGGGAAAAACTATGGGCCCCAAATTACTGTAAAAAGAATATCAACCAGGTCAGTATTGGCTCTTCTGGGTTGTGAAAACATTCAGCAAATATTGGAATTTCTGTCAGTGCTGGAGTATAATACAGCCTGACCAGTTAGCCGTGTGACTTAGGTCTTGTGTATAGTATGTTAGCACAGTGGGTGGAGATGTGATTTCTACAGTACACTAACATGCTATGTGTTCAATATCTGTGTAGGCCCTGTTAGATGGACCAAAGGCACTCTTGTATGCTTTCCAATAAAAGTGCACTACACAACCTTTAGTGCACACCAGGAGGGTCTGTTTGGACCAGTCCACGTGCAATATACTAGTGTGCCTACGAAATCACCACTGTAATGCATGTTATGCCACTGGCTAGACAAGCCTTTACAGCATGAAAAACTGATTCTTGTGTGACTTACATGTTCTCTCTCTTCCTTTTTCTTTGTAGAGGTCGGAAATGTAAGCCTATTTTTGTGCAAATAGCAAGACAAGTGGTAAAGCTGAATGCTTCAGACCTTCGCTTGCCTTCCCGTGCCTGGAAAGTAAAATTGGTTGGAGAAGGGGCTGATGATGCCGGGGGAGTTTTTGATGACACTATTACAGAAATGTGCCAGGTATGACAGGTGTTTTAAATATCTTTGATCTTTATCTAAAGCGTAAGTGATTTTTTTTCAGAGGGATAGCTGTGTTGGTCTGTTTCATGAAAACAAACAGGGGGCCCTGTGGCACCTTAAAGACTAGCAAATTTATTTAGGCATTAGCTTTCATGAGTTAGAACACATTTCATCACATGCATGAAATGTATGACCACTTTGTCTTATGCAGCATCTGGCCCATATCATCTCATTTGTACCCAGCGTACATACTAGAGTGTGAACTGGGTACCTCTGTGAAGGAAGAAATTCTTCTCCTTGGACCATGCCTTCAAATGGCAACAGTTCTGAGGCTACACTCTTGTCACCATGCATCTTTCATAATGTGGAAGGAAGACAGTCCATGTGCATAGCACAGTATTGCTTGAAGCTGGTGCCATTAAATGCCATTACAGTAGTATCTATATATCTGTTCTGTGCTAGCTCCAGTAATCATTATCAATTTAAATAGAATACATCACACATTAGACACAGATTTCTGGGTCTTCCATTGTTATGTAATTTTGTTCTTATTTTATCATGGTGAAAATATTTACCATGTGCTGTTTTCCTTAAAAAATAAACAAACAAAAAAACCCAAAATACATCAAAATGCTTCTTCTGGCAAAATAATCTTTAAGACCATTCATTGTGCTTAGCAATAATGTTTAAGGTGCACTTTTTTTTTATTTTTAAGGAACTTGAAACTGGTGTGGTAGACCTGCTAATTCCTTCCCCAAATGCTACCACTGAAGTAGGCTACAATAGGGATAGGTAAGTTGGATGCTTTCATCTTATTACAGGATGTTAACTGACAAAGTGAAACTTAAAACCTTCTGTAGCAGCTATTTTGTGTGGTTTCTTGACTGATTTTTCCTGAGTGCTTTTCTTCCCCATCCCTCTATGTAGGGGTTATTTTAAAGTGGGGCAGAGGCAAGGTCAGAGTATGGTGCACCTGCAGGTAATAATTCCCAGGAGCAGCTAGGTTTGCTGGTGCATAAGTTAAAGCAACCCTGAAGGTCTCTAGCTTGTGGCTGGAGCCGTTTGACCCCTGGCAGCCCACAGAATTTGGAGAGAAAGGGGAAAATAATAACATCAATCTCCCTATTCCCCTTCCCCTTCAGTTTTGCTGAATGCTACTATTGTGAATTTGGGGGCCTTGCCCTACAGACAGCTAGCCGTCTTTTCACTAGTGCCATATGAAGAAGTGGGAGATATAATGTAAAGGCTGCAATAAAATCTTTCTTTTTTTCTTTTAGGTTTCTTTTTAGCCCTTCAGCCTGTTTAGATGAACACCTGATGCAGTTTAAGTTCTTAGGCATTCTGATGGGTGTGGCTATTCGTACCAAGAAGCCTTTAGATCTTCATTTAGCCCCGATGGTCTGGAAGCAACTTTGTTGTATCCCACTTACTTTGGAGGACTTAGAGGAGGTGGACCTTCTGTACGTGCAGACCCTCAACAGCATTCTTCACATTGAAGACAGTGGGATAACTGAAGAGAATTTCCATGAGGTAAATTGTGGAAATATAGTCCCTGCAAAAATCTTTTGAAACCGGTTGTTTTTATAGACTAACTTTAATTAAAACACCCTGATTTTAAAAAAAAATTGAGGTGCCTTATGCTTTAAGGTACCAGACACTTTGTAAGTGTCTCAGACAAATATGAGTTTTTGTATTCATAGTTATTGCTAAGTGACTTAGAGCAATTTTTATTTACTTTATACTAGTGACTTCTCCTGAACATATTTGTTCTTTTCTGTTAATAGATGATTCCTCTTGATTCCTTTGTCGGTCAAAGCGCTGATGGTAAAATGGTTCCCATAATTCCTGGTGGGAACAGTATTCCACTTACCTTTTCAAATAGGAAAGAGTATGTGGAGAGGGCAATTGAGTACAGACTTCATGAAATTGACCGTCAGGTGAGACTCTCATTGAATTCTCCCTATTTTCTTAACAGGATGGTGACCAGCACAGTATGCCAAAAATAAGAAAGGAGCAATCCTGTGGCACTTAAAGACTAACAAATGTATTTATTGCATGAGCTTTCATGGGAGCACTTTATCAGGTGTGTCTAAGCATCTGATGAAATGGGTTTTTCTCACATGAAAGCTCATGCAATAAATAAATGTTAGTCTTTAAGTGCCACAGGACTCCTTATTTGTTTTACTGAATGAGACTAACATAGCTGCCTATTTGGAACTTAAAAAATAACAAAGGTTTTGGTTTACACATTTGTTAGATTTTTTTTTCTCTGTTTCTTTTTTTTCCAAATGCTTTGTGAATATTTTTGGAATTAAATCTGATTTATGTCTTGGGTGTTACCCAGCTGTCTAGAATGTCAAGAAAGAACACAAGTATACTGAAAAAAGTGAGGATTTTTTTTATAGTCATCAGAATTGCTCCATTGAGAACAGTGAACTGACTGGGAAACTGAACAGGAATCATTTAGAAAGCTCAACTGAGATTTCTGCCATTCCACAAACCATGAGCACCTTCACCCTGCATTTACAACTGATCCGTAGAGCCCTGCAAATCTGTGGATATCTGCATCCGCAGATACAACACGGATATCCACAGGCCGTTTCTTGCAGATGCAGGTTGGATACGAATCCACTTACTTGTATCTGTGCAGGGCTCTACTGATCTGGCACATCAATGGGATGCAATAACATTTGTTTAACTCATTAATGTGCTGTGCATATATTTTTGCTTAATATTTGCCTTTCCTGCTTTTGAATAGGAATGGCAACACTTTTAATAAGTGGATTGAAAAATTATTTAGTAATCTGTATAAATACTTTTCTATCATTTGCTGAAATGTTACTTCATAACTTATACAGTAACATTTTTGGACTCAAATGAGAGCCTTGTGTCTTAATACATCAACATTACACAAGGAACTAATTTTCCTCTTTTTCCAAAGATAGATGAACACAGGGCCAGATGCCTTTTCCACTTTGAGGCAGTAGCCTGTTCAATACTGATGCCAGATCTTTAAGTCTTTCTGATCAAGTTTTAATTTACAAAGTTACCCAGTGCTCTTTTGTGTTGAAGCATGAAAGTGGTATAAAATTATTTTCTTCAAAGATAATTCTCTAGAATACTTCAACCATTTTAAGGGGGGATGTTATATTTCGAAGGGGGACATGTGCATGACTACATGTTATTTTTGTCTTAGCTTTTACATACAGGTTGTGTGCAAAGGATCCAGAATAAGAGCAGTGACTCATTCAGTAACTGTTCTTTTTGGGTTGTAGGTGGCTGCTGTGCGAGAAGGAATGTCTTGGATCGTTCCAGTTCCCTTGTTGTCCCTTCTGACTGCTAAGCAGTTGGAACAGATG
The DNA here is from genome assembly GCA_007922195.1 of Podocnemis expansa. Classification (NCBI taxonomy): domain Eukaryota; kingdom Metazoa; phylum Chordata; order Testudines; family Podocnemididae; genus Podocnemis; species Podocnemis expansa. The sequence continues at coordinate 6,391,605 of ML681967.1, read as the reverse complement.
GTTTGTGGAATGCCAGAAATCTCAGTGGAGGTCCTGAAGAAGGTTGTGCGATACAGGGAGGTTGATGAACAACACCAGTTAGTTCAGTGGTTCTGGCACACACTTGAAGAGTTTTCAAATGAAGAAAGAGTCCTTTTCATGAGGTTTGTGTCAGGAAGATCTCGATTGCCAGCGAACACTGCTGATATCTCTCAACGATTCCAAATAATGAAGGTTGATAGGGTAAGGTGCTGTTTTCTTAAAATGTTATTCATTTCGATCCACTTTAATCAGTCGTTTGGCAGAAAGAGCCACATTTTGCTAACATTAAGCCCTGAGGCGTTTATGTAATGTACTTCCATGGGATTGAATTATACAGTTGTCTAATATTTTGCGAATTGTTGAGTAATTCATTCAGCACTTTGAATACATACAGTATAAATGTAATTCTTAGGTGGTGTTCATACCAGTGTGTAAACAGCAGAGTGTGAATTACTGCACTGTACTTAAAGCACACTCATTTCCTGTTGCAATACATTTACCAATTTAGTATTTTAAAGATCAAAAATCCCAGGCCTAACAGAGTCATGTTTACACTCTGTCTCTGTGAAAAGATTTTCGGCATTCTATATTATAGAATGACTTGAGAGGATGGAAAATAGAAATGGAGCTGCTAACGTTGTTGGCATGTCACTCAACTGCCACCAAATGTCACTCTCTTGCCAGTGTGGAAGCCTGCTAGATTCAGATGCTATGAAATACAGTTGCAGCTCACTGGCTTTCTGGTGCATTGGTTCAAGACTGACTGCAGCTATTTCTTAAGATTTGGAACAAATTTAAATGTTTAAATCTTGAAAGTTAAGTATTCTCATTACTATTGGAATGGTGTCAGACCTTGTAATTCAAATACATGAAGAGACCCTTGAAAGGAATATTCACAATACTTTGAAAGGGAGATAGCAGGTAGAAACTGCTAATCTTGGTAATATTTGGCTGTTCCTAATAATTAAGCTCCTGCGCTTTTAAGAAAGTTATTTTCTAAACAGAAAATAATCTTACATTTAAAGGTATTTTTATTTACTTTTAAGTTTGGTATAATTGTATTACGTCTACCTTGATGTCCCCTCTAGTTTTAATTGGACACAAAATTGTTACTGTTTGGTCTATATTATTATTTAGCTTTTGCAGGAGACTGTTAAATGTCTAGAAGTTCCACTCTTAAAATAAATGCTTGTTATTGATGGGTGAAATACTTTATTGGGTGGATGGTGTTGGTGGTTTTTAAATTACTTTGTGTTGAAAATTTTTATAATAAAGGTAAGATTGTACTAGTTTTGTCTTTTTGTTAAGAGGAGTTATTTACAGCTTGTTGGGTAATTAATAAGACCTTATTGTGGATGAGAGAGGTATGCTTTTATTTAAAGTTCTTTTTTGGGCAGGGAAAAATGTGAATTTGCTACGTCTTTCTTAACCATGTCCTACTTTTTGTCCATTTCCACAGCCTTATGACAGCTTGCCTACCTCACAGACTTGTTTCTTTCAACTGAGACTCCCACCATACTCCAGTCAACTAATCATGGCAGAGCGTTTGCGCTATGCAATCAATAATTGCAGGTCTATAGATATGGACAATTACATGCTGTCACGCAATGTGGACAATGCTGAGGGCTCGGACACAGATTATTAAATTTCTGTGAACAAAATCATCTTCCTTTGATTACAAATAGTGCCCTAAATCCTATTCAATGTTGACACAATTTTATGGTAACCATAGATGTTTTAGGAGCATAAACAGACAATAATAAGGAGTGGCCATGTTTTAGTTACTCTAAATGTAACAACAAATTAGATGTTTTTATTTTTGGTGATTGTTAAAAAAAAGGCAAAAAACAAAAAAGTGCAGTCAGTAAGTTTTCCATATTTTGGTCACTTTTGATAATTTTGCATGGAGCCATTTTGGTGCTTTTTTTTTTTTTTTTCTTTCCTTTGGGGAATGGTACATTTGTAAGCTCTCCCAGTGAACATGAAGAGATGTATATTGTGTATAATTGTTCATTGGCAAGGACAGTTTTACATGAATATTCATATATTTATTTTGTTTTAATTTGAATTGCCTGTGCAGGGTTCCTTATGCAGAGAAAATAAAGCGAATACAAGAATTGGTGTGGGGGTTTTGGTTTTTTGTTTGTTTTTTGTTTGTATTTTCATCTGCTTATAAGGTTTGTTCAGCATTTAAAAATTTAGAGTTTGAAGCGTGTCAATTAGCAATTTTTAACATTCATACAGAATGCTTGAAACAATCTCAGCTGTCTGATTTGCAGATGATCAGCTTACATGTATGGTTACTGCAAATTGCACGTTGATGAGCATAGCAGCAGTGACTTTTTGAGGTTACCCCCGTACTTCCAGCTGGACTGCAGCAGAATTAAAAGCTTTGCTTCACTTTTGGATAGTTAATTTCCATGTTGCTTCTCATTTTAAGTGCTTTGCTTCCCCTCCAAAGTAGCTTTTGTTGACAGTGACAAACCACTGCTGCTTTAGAGACATTATTAAGATGGTCATTTAAAACCATTTCTCAAAAGACGTTAGCAAAGTCTGCATCAAAGAGCTGAGATAGTTAGTCTGGCCAGAGAACAGAGAATAAATGATCATTACAACTGTCAGTTGTATTGATGGAGATGGAGATTTTTAAATGGTACGTGTTTTATTCTGTGTGCTTTTAACACTCACTAATTAGATACTTCTGGGCTTGTTATGTGGATTGTGTACAGGAGCGTGCATAATGTTCTATAAAAGATATTTACATTTTTTATGTTGTGACTGAAGAAAATGCTGAAAGTAGAGAATTCCCACTGAATCTCAGCAGCACGGTGAAGTTTTGCCAAGAAACTAAAGTTATTGTTTTGCCAGTCTCTCATTCAGACAGGAGATTGGAACTAGAACTATAGCAGAACTGAGAAGATAATTTTCTAGAACAATGGTTTTCCAACTTATTTCTTCAGGACCCAGTTGAAAAAAATTATTTATGCCGACAACCCAATTACATCTTTCAGAAATGCATTCCAGTCTTTTGACAGCAGCAGCAGGAGGGGCTGCCACGACCCAGTACCTGAGGGTCTGCAACCCAGTACTGGGTCCTGATCCATGGTTTGAAGGCCACTATTCTAGAATGTTTTTGCTGTTTGGGTCATCAGTAGTGCTGGTATTTGGAAGACACAACTGAGGTTGAAGTATGGAGATTGAGGTGAATGATGTTACTTCTGAAACTGTTAATTAATTGTCCTTTCCTTTTTACCTCTTAACATCGTATTGTTTACTTCTTAACATGTTATGTCAGATACATTTAAACAAATTCTTAACAGGTTCTGAGCTTTGATGTTGATAGTTTTCTTCTAGTTTTTTTGTAATCACATTGTCTGTGCAAACAGTTAAACTCATGAGCTGGTTTTCATCCTGTCCCTCAGATAGCTGAGTAAGATGGGGATAGTGAAAGAAAGCACTTGAATGTAAGCACAGTCTTTAACAGCTAATATTGCAATGTCAGTCATTCAAATTTTGACTGGCCACCCACCAGTAGGAGGCAAGCTAAATTTGATTAGCACTGTGACTGTGCATCAGAGTTCAGGTCACAGCACCTGAAGCAGGGAGCCAAGCTTAGCCAGCCACTTCAACCAATGAAGGTTTTGTGGATCAGTGTGGAACAGTCCCATAAAATCCAGGACTGTCAGGAGGTTTGTTAATTTTCATTTTTATTTGTTTATTGTTAATTTGCCCTGCAAATTATTAAGGCCAAACCTTTTCCTTATACCTCAGCAGGCTCTTCAGGAAGCACTTTGATTTATAAAGTTGTTGCTTCTTGAAATTTGAGATTTTTTATTTGTCTTTGAGAGGTGGATGTAGGCAGAGGGTTGTTCTGTCCTTCCTTTGATATTTCTAACCTTCTTTTCTTCTCCATTGTTTTTCAATTAGCAACCACACCTAGGAACAGTTGCTAAAGAGGACACCTCTGGGAAGACTTGAATAATCCAGATTAGTGACTAGCCTTGTTGAAATACTGGGGGGTAGGGAGGCCCTGACAGAGAGACAGTAACAGCCTGCCCTTTTCAGAAGGGGATTAAACTGGCCTCTTCTTTCGGACAGAACCCCCTTGACTGTCTGGAGCAAGTGAGAACAGCTCTGGGTAGTTTGGGAAGAGGAGATTAATCTGACTGAATGACCTTACTATGTACATAGTATGCAGTGATGATGTAGCTCTGTAGGCCCCAGGATATTGGAGAGACAACATATGGGAGGTAATACCTTTTTTAGACCAGCTTCTATTGGTGAGAAAACTAGGCTTTTAAGTTTACACAGAGTTCTTCTTCTGTCCTGGGAAACTGATTGAGCATAAGAAACTAACATGTATTTCAAGGGATTGCTCATTGTGAAGTGGCCTGTTAATACCCCTCTTGTCACAGGGAGAAAATGAAGTTGGGGGGAAGGGCACAACTATGATAAACAATCTTTTCCATCTTACATTTAGCTGTGACATTTTGAGTAACTTCCCCAGATCTGAAGAAAAGCTGTGTAAGTTTGAAAGTTTATCTCCCTCCCCAACAGAAGTTAGTTCAATACAAATATAATTTCTCCACCTTGCTTCATAGCGCCGGACAAAATGTGTGGGTGTCATAGGAGTTTGTTGCGGGCTGGAAGTGGGTTTGTCATTTTGTTTTCCTGAAGGATGGAAGGGGACAGTAGATTCTCTGAAGTTTAACTCACTGTTTAGTTCTGTAATTTTGACTGGCAGTAAAGATAACTTCAGAAGGCACCAATTCTGGTAAGTAAACATTTTCTTCAAGCTACAGGATCTAAAACAATCCATTCAATATTTTAGTACGTTCTGAATTTGGTTTTAAAGTATGTGCATTACTCATTTTTAACTTTATAATCAGAAAATCCATGATAGGCTGTAGTGTGCAAGATGGTCTAGTAGCCACACATTTAATAAACTGTGTTATCACAGTGAATGTCTGAAGGGTCTACTAGGCATTGCATTACCCCTCTTACATAATAGAACTGCAAGTTTTAGAAAGAAATTGTACTTTTCACTGCTTACATTTGAATCAGTTTTTGAGCAGCACTGTTAATTTGTCTTGCCATTCCATATGCACTTCACTGAGGACATGTATGCCATGTGAAATAGCACAGAAAATGCTGTTCAGGAAAATGCCACCATACATATCTGGTAAGTTTAGTGGGCACTAAAATACTGAACCATAGAAGGAGAGAGATGTTTATCTTAATATCAAGAATATGTTGAATGAACTCCAAAAGTTTTGCATCTGCCCAAACCTTGTATGCTTTTCCATCCCTATGGAATAGTTCTTGTAAAATATAACTAATGCATAGGTGATTCCAAAGTAAAGTTATTGCTAATGGTGCTGTGATTATTAAAATGTCTTCTGTGTCCATACTTATTCTGGCATAGAGAAGTTTGTACATAGATGGGAAAAATGTAATAGCGCCTCTTCATTGAGTGCTGGCCCCTATGTGGATTCCAGATATGGGTGCGCATGCATGCCATGTACCACAGCCAAAAGTGTTCAAAGCAGTGTTCATCGACCCGCATGTACACCTTTCATTGTTCACATGATACGTCCAGTGTCTCTTCCAGCCCCTTCAGTTTCCTCTTACTGCTACATCACTAGAGTCTGAACATTCTTTTCCTTCTAAACAGCTAAATAGCTCAGACAAGCCAGGCTCAGGAACTGTATCACATGCCTACAATCATTTTCAGTGAGCAAGATGCACCGGTTCTGTCTTTGCTGCCTTGATGTGACCCACATCATTGTGCAGTCCTCTATCAGTTGTTCCTTTCCTAGGAAAAGCTCAAGAAACATCTAATGGAGGTACCAGTGCATCCTTCCACAATCTGAGTTGACACTGACGGAACACGCAACCACATCAGTTTTGTCTGTGTCTCCAGTCACGACACCAACTGTACCCAGGGGTGCTGATTGATCCACATCATGCTCACAAGAACCATGGTCACATGCTCAAAGGCAGATCTCCAAGAGAGTCATCTACAAATACTGCATTTCCTCCCTGAGCCAAGACCAGCCAGGTGAGGAGTCATGGGCAGACATAGTGGCTCCTGCTCCCAAATGGACAAAGGCAAACAAAAAAGTCTTAACACCTGGACAAGGCCATGAGTCCAGCTGCTACTGGTGCTCCTCTGGACCCCTGACAGCCACTGACTCCACCAGAACTGCAGCAGCCACCACAGTACCAATTCCAGGTGCCGCATAGACTAAGCCATCTCTTGCCCTTGACTCCTTCAGCAGAGTTCCTACTGCACTGGTGTGTAGCTTGCACTATGAGGCATCAGCTACCTTGCAGCCACCATCTCTAGCCGACAAGCCATTGCTATTACACAGTGTGACTGCCTGACATGGCACCTCACTGAATTGACACAACACCTCACTGCCCCACTTGCATCTCTCACACAACCCACTCTGCTGACAGCACCACCTTTATCAGACCAGTCAGAGTCTGACTGGTAATTGGGGCCAGAGCCACATTTCTCCCTGAAGCACGAGCATGGCCTGCACCCACACCAATATGTCCAGATGCAAGCCACCCCAGCAACAGTGGTTCAGGTACCCACCAGCAAGAATGGACCAGTGGACCTACTGGCGCTTGAGATAACCACGCTATGAGCCGGGAACCCTATCTCATCTTCCTTTTGGACTACCAGCATCAATTTACAAAAAAACGCAAAGCAGTGTGGGACTGCCAAGACCTGTGGGTCTTCTGCTTCCAATTGGTTCATCATCACCACATGGAGGTGATCATTCCACTGTTGTTGCTATCACTGTCTGATGAGCATGGTCCATATCAGTATCTCTTGAGGTGTAAGGGAACTACCAAATTTTGCTGGCTAAAGATGTCAGGGAATCGCGGGACAAGTCCCTGGACATTCTGAACCATCAGGTCCATCTCAGGTTGCACTGCTGATCCATAAGGCTATTCTGCAGCTGGCCCAGGCAATCTGGCATGTTCCAGTTTCTTGCACTCTGACACCTAAACAGGCAGAGAGTCATTATCTTACCGTATTCCAGCCGAAAAAACAGACTTCTTTTTTATGCATTCACCACCATACTCACTGGTGGCACAAGCAGCCATTCAGCAGGCCAGACAGTAGCACTCTAGAACCACTCCCCTGATCAAACCACAAAAAAGACTGTACCTCATTGGCCTCAAGGTATATTCAAGTGCTGGTTTTCAATTCTCCATAGCCAGCTACCAGGCCTATTGGCTAAGTAAGATTTTAAGTTGTATTAAAAAACTAGAGGAATTTCAGGCTTCCCTGCCACAGAATGAACAAACAGAATTTTAGGCTCTCATCAAGGAAAGCAAACTAGTATTGAAAGTGTCTTTCCAAGCAGCAGTGGGGCAGACAGACATGGCAGCTTGTTCCCTGATGTCCGGCATAGTGCTCAGACAGGACTCATGGCTCCAGACTCCTGTTTTTCTGGAGGAGGAGGTACAGACTACTCTGGAAGACCTCCTGTTCAACAACCAGGAGCTATTCATTGATAAAGTGGGCATGAGCCTCCATTCACTGAAAGACTCAAGAGAGCCATATTTTGATCCCTGGTCCTATATGCTCTGGCTCATGCTCAGTTCCAACACTACCATGTATATATACCCTGATACTAATATTGACTTCCTACCAATGTTATCCTCCACACCACTCGCAACAGACTGCTGCTACTAATGCTCCCTTGACATTCTACTACATTCATCTCCACTACCTCTACCTACCAGCAACGCCTGTGAACAACCCTTTTGACTCCTTGTCAGAGAAAGGCGAACTCCTCCACACCCTTTCCTCAAGCCCCCCATTCTCCAGTCAGGTTCACAGGCTTCCTTTCTCCCTTCTTCAACAACTGGAGCAAGATTACCACTGACTGTTGCACACTGGACATTGTATGCCAGGGTTACCGGATAGAATTCCACATCTTCCTGCACCATCATCCATCTCCATACAAACTTGTGGACCCAATCCAAATATAATCCCTACTCAAAGAACACATATACTCTTTTAAAAGTAGTCATAGGGTCATGTCAACATTGGGACTATGGCTTCTGTTCCCCCTACTTCCTAATATCAAAAAAAGCAAACAGGTTTTTGACTCATATTGGGCTTCTCCTTTGGGCCTTGAACAAGTTCGTTTGCAAATTCCATTTCTGCATGGTCACATTATCTCAGATGACTCCTTTCATTCAACCTGGTTCCAGCTCTCTGTATGAAGGATTCATACCTCCACGTGGACATCCACTACAAACTCCTTCATTTCATGGTGAAATTACCAGTTTTGCGTCCTCTCCTTTAGGGTAGCTACCACACCTCACATATTCACAAAGGTCTTCCCAGTTGTTGCAGCATACATGTGCCACTGAGGTCACTTCCTATTCCCATATCTGGAAGACTGGATTTTAGTAGCATCATCCCACAAGCACGTTACCATTCAGGCCTTGCAGGATTTCCTTGTCAATGTTGCTATATGCATCTACGAGGACAAGTCTACTGTCATACCTATTGGAGAACACACATTCATCGGAGGCAGGACTGGGTTAAATATAAACAAGTAAGAAAAATAGAGTTTTTAAAAAATTGACAAGGTAAGGAAAATATTGTTGTGCTTGTTTCATTTAAAATAGGATGGTTAAAAGCTGCATTTTTCTTCTGCAAAGTTTCGAAGTTCTCTGGTCAGTCTTTAGCTGTAAACTTTTGAAAGAACAACCATAACATTTTATTCATTTACAAACATTTCAGAGTTATGAACAATGTCCATTCCTGAGGTGTTTGTAATTCTGAGGTTTTACTGTATAGTTAAAGCTTTGTTTGTGTCTGCATATTATGGCTTGCTCAAAATGAGAATGGTCTTGCCTTTCCAACTTCCACATTGCAGTCATTTTGTACATCTGAGTAAATGCTTTGTGTAAGTGTCAGGTTATGGTTACTGCCTGTCCATTTTTATCTGGGATCATTCCAATTTTTCTGCTTAGCTTGCAGGACATTAAAGGGTCCTTTTAGAGACTTTGAGAGCATTTCAGTGAGAGAACACTATGGAGTCATGCTGTTGTCATGTCATTGTTTTTACTGTGCAGTAATATTTTAAATTCTTCTCTTGATCTGTTATCTGTTGCAAGATTCTCTTACATGATGAGTCCTCTTGATGGCCATTACTACTGATGGTGTGTTCCTTCTGCTATTGGGGTTCCCTGGGATAGTGTTTTACTTCTTTGTCATTTTTTTCCCCCGTGGTTAACACCAGGAACATTGCTGCCCCAGGAAAAGACCTGGAGCATGGGCCCAGGCCCTGCCCACTGGCCACCATCCAGCACCCCAGGTCCAATCCTGTGTCGGCCTCCTGCCACTGCCAACCTGGCCCCAGATCCCCGGCCAGGTTCACGGCTGGGAGAGGCAGGTGTCGCTGGAGGTGTCCTGGCCTCAATCCCCAGATGGGGATGAAAATGGGAGAGGCAGGTGCCACAGTGAGCATCCCAGCCCGGGGTCCCTGGTCAGGGCCGGGGCTGGGAGTGGCAGGGACTGGCCCAGATACTCAAAGAACTAGTGCTGAGGGTTGGGGCATGTGCCCCGTGTGCAAGGCACCAGCAACACCCCTGGTTAACATGTTGTGATATTTGAGCTGTCGCTGTTACATCCTGTTCTAAATTTAGGGGGATGCTGCCTGTTAGATATCAGTGTCCAGTAATCTTTGGAAAATGTTCACTGTTCTAAATGGCGAGCTCCATTGTGAATCCTTACAAGAAAAGCCAGCCCTTGTGATTGATCATCTGCCAGTTACACGATAGAGAATGAGAAAAAGGCAATGGAGTAGTTGTCACAATTAAATATGCAAAGATACACATACAAATACATGCATAGTGCATATACATAAAATGTTATATACATAATAAAAAGCTACAAGAGCTATTTTAAAAGGATACTCTGATATTCTGCACATCAACTTATCTCCTTTTTTAACATATTACTTTTCAATTTTGTAGCAAAGTTTAAGTACACTGCACTAAAATACATGCCAAGTTGCAGCATATGTCACTGAGAAATGGGAACTTAACTAGCAAACGAAATCATTGTTCTGACCATCACTAATGAAGGTAGACGTAATTGACTAAAAACTAACCAGATTGTTGTACATAAGTGAAAATCAACTTCATTATGTCCCATGAACACACTGTAGGAAACTGTAAGCATTTTGTTTTTCCAGTGGTGCAGTCTTTCCAAATGTTTACTACCATGTACATTACCTTTAAGGAAAGCTCAGATATTCTTACTTGACATAAGCTTTTAAAGGACAGTTTTAAAATAGATATATTTCATAATACATTAGGTGGCAGTCCAGTTGTTACTCTTTTGGTGTACTGAGGCATCTGGTATATTATTTAAGGTTGGTGTTTGAAATGCATTTCGTATTACATGGAAAGGACAGGCGACTGTGTATGCATACAGGCAATACAAGTTGCTGGCTTCTCATCTTTGAATAAGAGTGTGACTTTCGTATTAGTTTATGGTGATGTCCTGGTTTCATTTGTATAAATCACAACTTTCATACAAGCTACGTGATTAATCTTTGCACTGTCTTTAAATGATCAAAATGTTGAAAGGTGGAGGAGATGAGACTAGACTAGTCAATTGCCAGGGAAAACATTTGACTTTTCCTTCAGGGACTCAAGCTTAGCACGTGGCCCAGCTATTGTACCAAAAGCTAAGCACCATTTTACAGATCTTGGGAGAGATTCTGCAGCAAATCCAATACCGCAATGAAAAATCCCAGTATACATTAGAAGCTGCCATGGTGTTAAGATCTCCCTAGCAAGATCTCTCTGCTGACTTTAATGAGGGATGGCTAATGATTGAATAGTTACCCGATAAAGTAAAGCCTTCCCTTTCTCCACCTCAGCTTTGAAAGTATGCTGACTGGGTTATGTTGCCAAGTGGGAGTCCAGGCCCCCACCTTGTGACTGAGAAATTTGGTCCTGAAGATAATATAAATGATGAGGTGTTAAATGTATCAATCTATCATTACATAAGCATAATGGTTTTAAACACCTTGTGGGTGAAGAGAGAGAAGGCAGGCAGATGCAGAAACTGGATTAGTGGCAACTGGTCTTATATTGATTTAATTCTTTTGGAATAGGACATTTCCTGACACATTTGAAGCTTCATTTACCTTAGATGAATTACCTCCAGCCTTGCCATGTTTCTGGACATGCTTACTATGAAGTATAAGTTCTGAGGTATTGTTACCCAAAGCAAAACTTGGAGGTGTTTAAGAGCAGCCTCAGTACGCTGATCTTGTGCAGTAAACTGAGAATCAGAACGATGAAGGTTAGTCATGGGCCATTAGCTATATCAGAATATACTAAAAGATGGACAATGTATTTTATCTAAGGTCAGTTTTAGACACCAGATAAATATAGTACTGGCCATTTCAGTGCAACTTTATTATAATGCAGAATGTGGTAGCAAAACTACATAGTACTGTGTTCTACATATATTTCATTGTAACTCTTTAGGGTGATTGAACACTGCTATCTATGTGTTTTATCACTGCATAGGGATGGGTTTGGGTGTGTAAACTTCTCTGATTTCCACACACATCTCATTGCTATAGAATGTTTTCCAAAAGAGAGCTTAAGGACACATGTAATTTATTTATAGTCTGTAAGTTGCTTCTCAATTTGGACTTGGGTAAACAAACTTGTTTTAATATTAAACTTATATTACTATTTACTTTAACATGTAAACTGAAGCTTAAATAGTCAGCATACATAGTGTTAAAAGTTTGGTTTGCACACATTTTCATAGCACTTACAGTTAATAAGTTACACTGAGCAGGCAACATTTGTCAGGAGTGATATCTGCCTCAGCAGATGATAAGAGTGGCTACCTACTTGGGCTTCATTATCCATCTGGGACAGAAGAGGCATGTGCATATTTTTTTGGGAATAAAGTTTGTCAGCCCCTCACTTTGGATACATCATATATTTTAACCAAGCAAAATGTAACATAGACCTTCCCATAGTGACAAAGACTTTCAGCATGGGCATTATCTGCTAGTTGAGGATTCACCATTTCCTTTGTGTCAGAACAGGGGAATTTTCCAGTTCAAAGGACCTACAGTGCCAAGCCATAACCTTCCAGGTAAACTACTCACCTGGGTGAATTTGGGCGTATGTCTGAAATGTGTAAAATAATATCTTATGAACCAAGCCAATGGACATATCAATAGCCTCAATTGCAGACTGAGTAGAACCTGGGAAGGTCAGTTTCTATTCACAGATATTGAATTTCTGCAGTTGATCCCTCTTAGTATGCTACCAGTTTTCTCACTGCTCTTTCGAGCATCAATTTTTCCCCTGGTTCATTATCCGGAATCATGTCTGCACTTCTCTCTGCTTTCAGCATTACTGAAGGACATTTCTGCTGGACTTTCTCCAGACCAGCCTGAGTTATGTTTCGGCAGAAATCCACATGGAGAGTTTGTAAAGAGCCCCCATAGAGGATGACAGCTTCCAGAGTCCGGTCAGTGATTCGCGCACAGTCTTCTAACTTCAGTATCTTCAGGTGTGGGCAGCTCTTGAGAAGCAACATCAGGTAATCATCTGTGACATGGCCACATCCAGAAAGGGTTAGGGACAGCATGTTTGGGCACCTGAAAACATAGTCATTGTATGTGAAACAGGAAGAGTGAAGTGTAGAATCTGCAAAAGCGATTCCCGATTAGAGATTCCCAAAACAAGGTTCTGAAAAGCAATGCAAGCTCCTCCAGAAATGGTTTGAGTCGAGTCCTGAATCTGCCAGGGACTTGGTGTACAACCTTATGAAACCACATGACTTCTCTCTGCCTCAGCCAATCTATTCAGGCCAGCAACCACTTCTGGGTCTCCTCCTTGTGCCATGGCACATCAGGGAATTCCAGCAGATCAGGTCCTGGGCAGAGATTTGGAGAAACAGCTTGTCTGAATGACCTTTTTTGGCTGTTACACTGAGAGTGAAGAAGCCTGCATGGCCCTCCTGCGTGCTGGAGGATAGATATTAGGAGTGCAACTCAGAGAGAGAAATAGTTGTTCCTCAGAATTAAGGAGCAGGGTTGCTCATAAAAATAAATAAAATAAATGGACTGATATTAAATTAGGGCCATCTTGACTGAGTAATTCATTGGATTTGATCAAAACTACTCGGTTTTACTTATTATGCACACATCAGTTATCCCACCATAACCACAATGTTGAACGCCCTGGAAATATTACCACCCCCACCCCTCCCCAAAGGGAGCAGCAACAGGTTTATTTTTAAGCCATATGCATCAAAGTCTAATAAATAGATGTATGGAATCCTCTCCCAATAAGCTTCATTTAAATGCTGCCTAGAGGCAAGTGTGAAATCTTACGAGGAATGTACCAAACACAAAACAAAAGGACTGGTATCATTTTTTTTCTGTTTGCCACCCACCAGCTTGAGTTACTTGTGCTAAATGAATGTAAAATCTGGCCGGATTGGCTGCTGCAGCTCAGGTTGATGGGAGTTCTGGCCTCTTGGCAGCAATATGCCACATCTGGCCAAAGTGATTTTCTGTCTTCCTGATGGCTTCCTTGGGGTAGCAGCTTTAAAAGATCAGGTTTTACTGTCTACTTTGAGCTGCACTGTGTGGAATCTGACTGTAGAGATGCTAAATTCTGGTTTGTTGTCCTTGACTGGTGCAACTTTTATTCAGGAGTTTGCCTTCCAAAGCTTTGCCAGTGCCAGAATATTCTGTCTGTACACTGCTCAGTGAGAAAACAGCTTCATGCCCTCAGACTACGAAAGGCTCTTAGAGGTCATGAACACTGGCTCCATAAAAGGGGGGACTGGCCAGTGTTGTAGGGCAACAATGATTTAGCTCTTCGTGAGTTTAATCTCGATCATATTCACTACTGCCATGTATCCCCCACCACACGCATTTGTTGTGAGGCAATAAAGTCTGAGATCACATTAGCAGCAAGGTTCTTTTTTGCTTTGCTTCACTCTCTGTGAGAATGAAGCAGGAAGGGTGCTCGCGCAGATCACTTCCTGCATAAACCACTTCAGAGGATGTCAAGGGTGCAGGCACTGCATTGGTTTGGGGGTGGGTCACCTGTCATTGGAGCTAAAATACCCAAAACCCAGGAAATGCAGCGCTAACATCGAGGTTCTCAGTTCATGTGTTTTATGCTGTCCTCATTTTCAGTGTGTCTGACATTGAGCTGGAAGGGGGAAGAGGTTTGTGACTGGCAGCTCGGGATGCTAAACTTATCCAGATAGGAATGGTGGCACAGTCATTGTTAGGGTTCAGCATTAACTCAGGGAGATGAACTGCGGGTTAAAGTTGCTGTTTTAGAAGTAGTGTGGTATTTGCTAGAAACATTTTAGATATAAAAATGAAAACTTAGAATTTGGCACACTTCTGCAGCCAGGGTTGATGCTGATGCAATCTCTGGGATTGACGAATGCACAGCCATGCCATTCCCCCTCCCACTCTCAACCTGTTTTCGACAGCCATTTTGCTAATTTAAACCCAAATTAACTGGAAACCTTTCTTTAAAACAGGTTTTAGCACAGTCATTTTTGTGATACTAGTACAGCCTTAGATGCTTATGGCTTGAAAAGAGCCAGTTTCCAATGCTGCCTGTCCTGGCCAGGGGGCGAGGAGGGGGGAAAAATAAAAAAAAGTCACTAATCTGAGCCTGTACTTCCAGCCATTTGATTCAGAGGTTCATTGTAGCTTTGACCATTTCTTGCACCTAGACCAGAAGTGTCAAACTTTCAGCCCGTAGGCTGAATATGATCCACAAATCTCTTCCATCCAGCCCTTGACTGTACTTGGCGGGACCACGTTCTCCCCCTTAATAGAGGGGGATGGATCTTGCATACCCAGCACTATGCAATACCCTGAGAGTGTCAGGTCTCACGACATCACAGAACACTGAGTATGTGAGACTGTGCTCCATGAGACCACACTATCTCCCTAAGAGTGAAAGGTATCACAGAGCACAGTTTTGCATACCTAGCACTTTGTGATGCCACAAGAGTGCTGTAGTATTTTGATTTAGGGTATGTGTGGCCTACCTGAAGTACATTTAAGTCAAATCTGGCCTGCCAGAGCAAATGACTTTGACATCCCTAATCTAGACAGTGGCCTCCATGTGTTAACATATACAAATTCAGAGCTAGTACAAGCTTAAAGGCCACAGGTATTCAATTATTTCTGGCTCTCACATTGTCTTCCTTATCCCATCAGACACCTAGAGCTGCAGACTCTGTAGCATACATGCACAGTCTATGAAAGTTTGGGGAATCTTAGTTTTTAATTCCAGAACTAATCTATCACCAGCAGCAATTTCCTGCTGTTACTAAATTGTGCAAGAAATGGCAGCTTTGTTTGTTGCTTCTAATTTGTGTTGGCATTTTTTCTTTGAAACTGTTAGAGCTGGTTTGCACAGAGGTCTGCTTTTCCTCAGTGATACCTTCTCTGTGTGACTCTGGAGTAACTGAGAAATGTGATATTTGTAATCCCTGATCCTCTGTGTAGGTAACCACAGCATTGATAATTTACAGAGAAATAGAGTTAAGCAAAGTGATGTAAACCATAAACACATTCTACCTTCATCTGTGTGTGTCCCTCAGTTGTGAGGAAAAGTGGAATTTTTCCAATATGTTTGGCAGTTGCCAACTTTATTCAGACAGTCTGCCTCTCTTAGTGATTTAATTTCTGGTCCCATTTCTAAGGCTATTTCTGTCCTGCACAGAATGTTATTAAATAATTCTGTAAATCTAGCCATGTTTTGTTTTGTTTTTTAGCACACAGTGTCACTAACACCTTAAGAATATCCCATGCACCTGTCAAGCAAATAAGGGATGGGGCTAAGAGAAGCATTAAGAAAATCCAACTGAAAGATGCACCAACATCCACGTTTTTATGCTGTGCTAAAACTATACTATGGTGCTCCAAAGCCAACATGTTCAGGGAATTCAGTGCTCTGTCCCAGAAAGGATGTGTATAATTGAAAGCATTGCAGCTTTTAACTGTTAATTATTTCAGTCTTTACATTTAATACAAAATTTCATGCCCCAAAACATACCTGTTGCAAACTTGTACTAAAAAATCATTGACAGTGTTTTCATGCTTATGACAGATGCTTTTCTGGAATGTGTTTTTCATCCAGTCTTCAATGTTGCACACCTTGACTCTGCTTGAATGCCAGCATATGGACAGGTACCTTAAAGCTGGTCCCAGGAGAAAATTATTCTTCTTTAACTCCACAGGAGAATGAAAATTCAGCAAAGACCATAGTAAAGGATCTTGAAACACTTCCAGCAATTTGCAACATGTCTGGGCTAAGTTCTTTCTACTGTTTTTGTCCAGGAAAGAAAACAGATGCAAAAGGCATTCCCGGTTAAGCTGAGTTATATGCATTGCTCTCATGGAGCTGTGTTTGTAGGAAGGAGGACAGTGTATTCTGGCAGAGTGGACTTACAGCAAGACTGTAGGGGCCTGATTGGCCTCAGAGTCACCACTAGGCTGTTGAACATATATGGTTGTGGAATGGTGTTTATTTTTGGCCAGCAACTGGTGCAAGAATTTAAAAAAAAAAAAATAGAAGAGGATCAGAGTCCCATGTGCACCAGTCTGTTCCTCCATTTCTTGTCCAAAGGAATGGAATGGCCTAGCAGAAGAAAAGCAATTGAGTTAAATGTTTCCTTAAAAGGGATTATTTTCCTTTTATTTACTCCTGGTGTTTAGCAAAGGGTTTAAACTACTTTAGAGGAACTCCTAGTAGCCACAGCTGCAAAGGAAAAGCTGTGCAGGCCTCTGCTTTTAGAGAACATGTCAATATTCTCAACTCTGTTGCTTTAGCCTTCGTTGAAAATACTGATTATGGTATGGGTCTGCTTTACACCCTGACAGGCCAAGGATCTAGGCTTAGGTATTAGGCTTAGATAGTCACTGGTGTTTTACCAGCTGCTGATTGAACAGCACATCTGTTTCAATGCATTGTTAAAGCCAAAGTCTCTGATAAATCATAATTTTAAGTAACTGGAAACATATATTTAGTCTGAAGCTGTAAATCAAACAGGTACATGGATAATTTTAAATACATCAAAGGTTTTAAAGTTTCTGTTTATATGAATTGAACACCAGGGTAATTCCTTGCTTGCTGCCTCTTTAATCATTACAACAGGCAAAGGCATTTGCTATTTGCAATCACATCAAGGTCAGAACAGCTGTTCTCAAAACAGGGCATGGGGGAATGTTAGCAGCAGTCCAGAGTATCCTGCGGGAAGCATTCATGTCTTCAGAAAAATCCCCTTAAGCGTACTTTGAAGAGAACTGTAGAAGGCCACCAGTGTCGGTACCTGCCGTCCTCTTTCAGGTGCCTGTTCCGCTGGCCATTCTCAAGATGATGAATTAGCTGCTTGCCTGCTGAGGCATTTCATTTTAAGATGCACAATTATGATTTAGCTTCATTATACCCCTCCAGTCATTTATTATTCTCCATTCAATTACAAACAGGCTTAACTTCTACATAGCCATGACAGAAGGCAAATTTACTGAGATGTTTCCAAAGATACTCTAGCAATTTTTGTGTCTGAGTTGACTATTCTAGTGTCTTGATTGTTTTCCATCTTGTTAATGGAATAGCACCTTCTTGTTATTTTATGGGTTTTTGGTCTTTGTTTGTAGGGGGCAACTAACCTACGAACATTAATTAACGTGCCTTGTAAGATAATGGACTAAATTGCTCCATCTGTCTTAAGCAGTTTAGTAGGGTTACTGGGCACTGGATTAAGCTGTTGCTAGAGCCCCTGATCTAGGCACAGTGAATGAGAGTGGCTGCAAGAGTGATCTACTGCCCATTTCCACTTATAAGCAGCACTATAAAACAACATACAGTAAAGGTTAGTTCTTCTTCCAGGGCTGTCCTGCGATCCTCCACCTTGGGTGCGGCATCCTCCCAGCCCGGGCAAGGGAATCTCGAAAGCAGAGATGAAAGGCGGCGCTTGCGCAGAAGGGAGGCTCGCGGTCCCTCAGAGCAGCTTTGGCACGAGCGCCGCCGGCTTCCCTCAGTTCCTCGTCAACCGTCCTCCACTTCCCAGCCGAGCCGCCGCTCTCTTCCCTCAGCAGCGCCCCCTTCATCTCTCCCCTCTAGGAAACCAACAGAAAACTTCTCTGTAGACGTTTTCCCTCATATCTCTGCACAAACAAACAAAAAGCCACTCGGAAGCGCAAATTGGCCAGAGACCCGCCTTCATCTCCCGGCTTCAAGCGCTAATTGTAATGAGGCAACGCCTGCCTCGGCCACAAGAAATGTATCCGCCGCTTAGGGGAATCTCATATTCCCCAAAAATGTGAGGAATGTTCAAACCTTTCCGCTCGCCCGGAAAGGACAGAGAGCTCCGACTGAAAATACTGCCCAGGAGAAGTGTCTGTCCGCAGTCCTCAGCCGCTGGCTGCCCCACCTCCCACAGGAGGATGCTGCACGGGACAAGCAGCCAGCACCCAGGGGCACTTCTGCCACCGTAAACACCCAGGAGACATTGGGTTCCTCGGGTGTCTCTGGCACTATTAATCCTCCACCTTCGCAGAAAGGTCGAGATACAAATCAGCCGGCTCCCTGCAGCCGCTAATTGCAAACCAGCACAGGCAAGCAGAGGCAAGCGTGCACAGTGCGGCTCCGTGCACCATGAACAAGGTGGGTGTCGCCTGCCTCCTCGGCGCACAGCCGCAGCGAGCTTCCACCGCGACCGTCGGCAGATCAGCCAGCAGCCTCCCCGGCACCGGCACTGACCCGGTCAACATTGCAGCAAGTGCCGCACAATCTCCCTCACAGCCCTGAGCGAGGGCTGAATCCACAAAAATCCCCTCCTAGGAAGAAGTCAAGGAAACGTCGTCATGTTTCCTCACATGCCCACTATGACAGCATCAGATCTAGGTCCCGCTCTGCACGATCTTCTTCCCGTCCCTCCTATTAGCAGCGGGACAGCAGCCGAAGATCTTCTTGCTACTATTCACCGTGCCCTGATTCCAGATGCAGGTCATACTCCCCCGCATCCTATCCCAGGCACTCTCATCATTATTACAGCCACAGACGGGGTAACAGACACCCCTCTCCTTCAGTGGAGTCATAGCATTCTAGCAGTAATACTCATTCTGCAAGCAGAGGGAGATCTCCTGCTGTTAGCCCTAATCACTCCTCTCACCTATCTGATGGAGAGCAATCAGTGCTGACAATAGGGTCTAATGACTCACACCAGCAGCCTCAACACTGTCTGCCTAATCAGGATAACGAGCTCCTTTCAGTAGCAGCCACTTCGCAGGATGATCACAAACTCTTTAACGACTGATTTAAACGTGTAGCCCGAAACCTTGACATTCCTCTGGAGGAAGTCAATGATACACAACACAAATTATTAAAAATACTGCATCCTGCAGCTCCAACTAAAATAGCCATCCCTGTGGGTGACGCTATTATTCATCCTGCTACTATCATCTGGCAGACACCAGCATCCATTCCTCCCACTAACAGGAGAACAGATAGAAAATACCACATTCCACCTAGAGGAATGCAATTTCTCTTTACTCACCCCTCACCTAATTCTTTAGTTATGGACACAGCTAACCAAAGGACTAAACTACCCAAATTCAAAGCTACTCCTCCAGACAAAAACTGGAAGTATATAGACCTTATGGGCAACAAGGTTTACTCTTCTTCCACCCTCCTCATGCCAATAGCTAACTATTCTGCCCTATTGTCTAATTACAACCATTCCTTGTTTGATAAGCTAGCAATACTTAGCTCAGACTTACCACAACAGAAAAAGGACTTGTTTAAATCCTTACTTACCGAGGGTCAACAAGTTGCTAGGACCTTTCTTCAGACATCACTAGACATTGCAGACACAGCCGCAAGGATGACAGCGACAGTGGTGGTTCTTCGCAGATCTTTCTGGCTTCGCGCAGCGGCTCTTCCGAAGGAGCTTCAAAATAAAATAGAGGACTTACCATTTGACAGAACTTACCTTTTCTCTGAAAAAACAGATGAGGTACTCCACTCTATGAAAGATTCACGAGCAACCTTACGCACCCTGGGTATTTATCCCACCTACACATGGAAGAAACAAATCCACACAATGCCCTTCCAAAGATGTTTCTATACTTACCCTACTTCTCAACTCAACTCCAAACAATATGACCAGACCCAGAGGATGAGACAGAGATCCTACAGGCATAGACAACCCACACAGTCATCAGCGAACCAACAACCCACTTCCTTGAAGGCACCAATCTGAGGCCTTGGTCGAGGGTTTAGAAAACATGAACCTTCTGCTAGCACGTCCACAATCAAGCTAAATTTTGAGTTTCGCCTTGCCCAACACCTGGGCTTCAATCACCACTGACAAATGGGTGCTTGAGATCCTTAAATTCAGTTATACTATTCCTTTCCAATCCCCCCCTCCCTATCACCCACCTTCCCCATCCCTCTTCAGGGGCCCATCTCACATACAGATCCTTAGAGATGAGATCTACAATTTGCTCCAACTAGGAGTAGTAGAACTGGTCCCATGCCCTTTTAAACACTCAGGATTTTACTCTTGCTATTTTCTAGTTGAGAAAAAAGCTGGTGGTTGGAGACCAATTTTAGACCTCAGACTCTTGAATAGATTTATAAGGCGAGAGAGATTCAAAATGATGTCTCTCAATACTTTAATTCCCATGCTGCAGCACGGTCAATGGTTTTCTTCCCTCGACCTAAAAGATGCTTATTTTCATGTCACTATTCATCCTTCCAACAGGCGATTCTTAAGATTTACCATCCAAGATCTACGTTTTCAATACAAAGCCATTCCCTTTGGACTTTCTACGGCACCTCGAGTGTTTTCCAAGGTTCTTGCGGCAGTAACAGCACATCTTCGCACCCAGGGCATCACCATTTACCCATACCTGGACGATTGCCTCGTTGCTGCTGCTTCTCAGGACCTCTGTGCTCAATGAGTAGCCATCACAACAAAACTCTTCCGCGATTTTGGACTCATCATAAACACAGAAAAATTGAATCCCACGCCGACACAAACAATTGAGTTTATAGGCACTCGTCTCGATTCTTTTGCAAGCAAAGCTTTCCTACCAAAAGCCCGATTTTTCTTCCATACAAGATATTTTACAAGTCGTCCTTCTCGCTCCAACTTTCACAGGAAGAACAGCACTACAAGTCCTAGGCCACATGGTGACATACACTCCTGTTGTGACCAACGCAAGATTAAATATGCGGCCCTTCCAAGCATGGGTGCCAACCGCATACAAACCGCACATCCATCCTTTGAACAAATGACTCACACTTCCTTTAAACCTCAAAGAATCCTTAAAATGGTGGCAAAACAAGGCAAACCTTCTGCAAGGAGTACCTTTCACACGCACTCAACCATCCATCCTTATCGCTACCAATGCCTCTCATACAGGCTGGGGAGCTCACCTGGATTCTCACACAGTCCAGGGTATGTGGTCAACTACAGAGTCCCTACTCTACATAAACATTCTAGAGCTCTGTGCAATCAGAAATGCGTGTCGCCACTTTTTACCAGCATTAAAAGGAAAAGCAATAAGGATCCTCACCGACAACTTACCATGCGTTTTCGACATAAATTGGCAAGGAGGTGCAAGATCTCCTTCCCTTTGTGCAGAAGCTGTCAGACTTTAGGAATGGTGCCTTCAAAATGGCATCCACATATCTGCTGTCCACATTCCAGGATCACAAAGACACCCTAAGCAGAGTTTTTCCAGTAGCTCATGAGTGGTCATTGAACGACGAAATTCTCATGGACATATTTCGCAAATGGGGTTTTCCAGCCATAGACCTTTTTGCCACTCACAAAAACTCCAAATGTCCAAAGTTCTGTTCAAGGCAAGGAACCGATCCCCATTCTCTAGGAGATGCCTTCCTAATAGACTGGTCCAGCAGTCTCCTTTACGCTTTTCCACCAATCCCTCTGATACCCAGAATAATACACAAGCTCAGAGCAGACCGTGCCAGGATGATTCTTATAGCACCAGCATGGCCCAGGCAGATATGGTTTTCACATCTTCTCAATCTTTCCATACAAAGACCAATCCAACTACCTCCAACAAAAGATCTCTTATATCAATGCAACAGCAACAAGCTACACCCAGACATCCACAGACTGCATCTCACGGCCTGGTTCCTTGCTGGTTCTGATCCACAGACAAGGCCTGCTCACACCATGTCCAGCATGTTCTTTTAAACAGCAGGAAACCATCTACTAGGAAATCTTATGTGCATAAATGGAAACATTTTTTCCACTGGTGTGCATCAAAGAACATCAACCCTAACACTGCATCTATTCCGCAAATTTTGGACTATCGCTTGCATTTGAAGCAGTCCACACTTGCCAACAGCTCTATTCGTGTTCACCTGTCTGCAATTTCAGCATTTCAACCCCAATTACAGGATTTCTCATCATTCAGTCACCCAATTGTAAGAAGGTTTCTAGCGGGTCTTCAGAAACTTTACCCTCCCATACGCCCTCCAGCAATCCCACAGAACCTCAACATAGTTCTCCATGCCCTTACTAGGAAACCCTTCGAGCCTATGGCTACCTGTTCCCTATTCCACCTTTCTATGAAAGTCTCCTTCTTGGTAGCCATCACTTCTGCCAGGAGGGTAGGAGAGCTAAATGGTTTACAATCTGACCCCCCCATACCATCTTCCATAAGGATAAAGTATCTTTACATCCAGACCCAAAAATTTTGCAAAAAATCATTTGATTTCCACATAAATCAATACATCCATTTACCCACCTTCTTTCCTAAGCCTCATAATACGCCACAAGAATCTTTGCTCCACACCTTAGATGTCAGAAGATCCATAGCTTTCTACCTAGAAAGGACACAGCATTTTAGGAGATCAAACAGACTTTTTATCTCCTTCGCAGAACGCAAGAAAGGGTTAGCCATATCTAATCAAAGGCTGTCTAACTGGATAAAGGATTGCATCCGCGCTTCCTATACCTTCACCAATCTCCAACCCCCCGAAGGCATCCATGTGCATTCAGCCAGAGCAATGGCATCTACTACTGCCCTATTTAACAATTTGCCTTTTCATGACATCTGCAAAGCAGCCACCTGGTCTACACTGCATACCTTCACCACACACTATGCACTAGACTTAGCAGTCGCTAATGATGCAAATGTCGGCAGGAATATCCTCAACTCTGTTACACAACCCTCCACCTTCACAAACAAGTGCTACGTAATCACCAAAGGTGGAGCATTGCAGGACAGCACTCGAAGAAGAAGAGTTGGTTGCTCACCTGGTAAACTCTGTTCTTCGAGATGTGTGTCCTGCGATGCTCCACCACCCTCCCTCTTCCCCTCTTCTTGCTGCTTCTTCCTTATTGTCTATTAGGTATTCAATGAGCTTGAAAAGGAACTGAGGGAAGCCGGCAGCGCTCGCACCAAAGCTGCTCTGAGGGACCGCAAGCCTCCCTTCTGCACAAGCGCTGCCTTTGATCTCTGCTTTCAAGATTCCATTGCGAGTGCTGGGACGATGCCGCACCTAAGGTGGAGCATCGCAGGACACACATCTCGAAGAACAAAGTTTACCAGGTGAGCAACCAACTCATCATGTGTAATCTTGGCCAATAATAGGTTTGGGATTACAGTTGGTACTAGACAGCAGTAGCACCTTGCGCAGGTGTAAACCTTTTTGTATCAAAATAGATTTGAAATAAGATGGCTGAGTAGCACAAAACTTCTGTGAAAACGGATAATGGCACATGTGGGGAAATTGCTGTGATTCCACACCCACGTGGTGTTACATGAAAAAGGTCCCATGAGGCTGTCCTGACTAGAAGAGAAAAGCAAACTTTTTGTAACTCCTAGTTTCTCAACTTTGAATTAACATTGAATAGAACTAATTGCATAAACTGAAATGAAGAAAATATTCTCTCTGCACTTAAAAAAAAAAAAAAAAAAAAAAAAGACTACTGCTGTCCCAAACTGGTTTAGCACTTCAGCAAACTCTGGTTCTTCTTCAAGCAGTGTCCCTGACTGCTCCACTGTAGGTGTTTGAGCTCACCCCGCACCTGAATCGGAGATTTGGCAGCAGTACCCCTGCTGGGGGGAGGCGAGCAGCACGAGCGAGGGAGTTGGAATTTTCACCCCAGAGTGATGCACGTGCCTCCCCCTCCCGTCCCTCTGTTCGCTTCTTACCGCTCCAACCACAGGATGAGTTCACAGCAGCTCCACATAGCTCTCCCTCAGACTCAACTTTTACCCCTTACCAGACTAGTCTAACACTTAGGAAACTTAGAATAAACATCAATGCCCTTCTCTAAACTCTTACAAAAAAAAAAAAGAGAGAGAGACGATGACGACTGTTACTCTATGCCAAGCCCTCCAGGCTTCAAAAGATGCGCCGCCTGCCATGAGGCAATTCTGATATCTGATGGACACCAGCAATGCGTAAAGTGCCTTGGAGAAGCACCCATTACACAGAAATGCCAACACTATAAAAAAAATCTCACCTCTCAAGCCCACAAGGAGAGGGAGAGAAAATTAAAATTTCTACTTATAGAGGGCTGCTTCAGACCCTGGTGCCTCTCTGCAGCCCTCACAAATTCAAAAAAGGCGCTCTTCACGATCATCTCCTGCGCTGCCTAAGAAACCCAGGGGTGCAGTGAGCAACAGTAATCCCCGTGAGTACAAGAGTCCCTTGGGTGCTAATACCCCCAGATGTGGGGATGGCCCAAAAACTGCTTCTCTGGAGTGGGGGCATAAGAACAGGTCAGCAGACTGCACGGCAGTGCCGACCGCGGATCCAACAGCAGCTCCAGTTCCGCAAACGGACCCCACAGTGCCGTCAATGCCTGCTTCAGGGCTGTTAACAGCTACTTTCCTTGGCCCAGCACCCTTATCGCTGCAGGCACCGATGCCCCCCTTCCTGCAACTGGCACCGACCAGCATATCTCAGCCGGCTCACCCCCCTCCTTCCCCCGCGACTCAACCAGCAGCTTCTCTGTGCCAGTGAAGCCGGTACAACCTGTTCTCTCAGCAGATAGTGCTCACAGGAAACATGACAGAAAGTCACACTATTTCTGATGTGAGGGAGGATTTGATGCCTCATTCCTCCCCAGCTTCTCCTATTTTTGGCTCAGACACTTTGCAAGAATGTGCTTCACCACTTTCTTTTTCTTCCAGTCAGAGCCTCCTATCTGAATCCATTCAGGCTACCTCTGCTGTCCAAACGCTGCCACTGCAGCAGCCTCAACCTGCATCTCAAATGCCTAATGGAAACTTCACAGCCACATACCCTCAATGGACTGTGAATCCTGCATTTAACTTACCGTGGATGTCTTGGCCGAATTGGCCACAGCAGGTTATGATGCCACCTATGCCAAGTACTTCACAGATGCCCAGGCCTCTACAACAACCCTTGCCACTAATGTCTCAACGTCTGCAGCTGCAGATGACTGTGACTAGAAATCAAGCTCCTTCTGTTAACTTACAACCTGAACCTCCCACGAGTCCAGTGCAGTGACCCAAAGTGGATGATATAAAACAATTCCAGGAGCTATTTGAGCGAGCTGTAGATAGCATGGACATTCCCACCCAGGACACCTCTGCAATCCAGCATAAGCTCTACAAAATCCTTCAGTCTTTGGTATCTACCAAATTGGCACTCCCCATGCATGGGATTATGGAGCCTGCACAGACCATATGGCAGACCCCCGTGTCCTCTGCCCTAACTAACAAAAAACCCAAAAAGAAATACTTTATTAATCCAAAGGGCAACGATTTTCTGTTTACACACCCTCAACCGAATTCGCTAGTCATTGACGCAGCGGACCAGCGATCCAAACAGTCCAGAACCAAATCCTACCCAGCAAAGAAAGATGAGAAGAAGCTGGACACTCGGCAAAAAGGTGTACACCTCTGCTACATTCCAGCTAAGAGTCGCTAATTACATGGCAATATCGTCGAATTACAATCATAACTCTTACATGAAAATGATGGATTTTATCAATTTTATTCCAGAGGACAAAAGAAATGATTTCCAACTCCTTGTCAATGAGGGTTAACTCGTCGCACGAACCACGTTGCAAGCTTCCTTGGACACAGCTGATGCAGCGGCCAGGATAATCGGTACGGCCATTGTCATGCAGCGTTCTTCATGGCTCCATGCGGCTTCACTCCCTAAACAAATGCAAAATACCATAGAAGATCTACCTTTCGATAAAGATAAACTTTTTGCAAAACAAACCAACAAGGTAATGCACACCCTAAAGGACTCTAGGGCCACATTACGTACACTTGGTATTTACATGCTTGCACCTAGACTGTCCTACAACAGATACCAACCCTATGCCTACAAATATCCATGAACCCAGCAGAACAAGAGATATGACAACACAAGGACAAGGTCCAAGCAACAGAATAGGAGGAGACCAAACAACCAGACTTCCTCCAACCCCCCCCCCCATGACCAACCAAAAACAACAATTTTGAGGATTCGATCAAGGGCTCGTTCGACCACCCCGCTCTCATGCCACAAACAATCTCAGTAACACCTCTGTCTTTCCGCAACCAATTGCGGCTATTCCTCCACAAAAGGCGAACAATAACTGACAAATGGGTCTCACAAATTGTCATCAGGGGCTATTGTATCCCCTTTACATCAAGACCCACATCCCACAACATCCCCACCCTGTCCCTACTCAGGGACCCCAATCACGTGCAGATCCTTCAGCGTGAGATAGACAATCTTTTGCAGATTGGGGCCATAGAGGAAGTTCCCTCCCCATTTATCAACAAGGGGTTTTACTCCCGATACTTTATAACCAAAAAGCGCACGGGGGGATGGCAGCTTATCCTAGACCTTCGCAGACTCAGCAAGTTCATCCGACCACGAGGTTCAAAATGATCTCACTGGGCATGATACTGCCATCTCTAGAGCAAGGGAACTGGTTGACGTCCCTTGATCTAAAAGATGCATATTTTCACGTGCCTATCCATCCAG
The DNA here is from genome assembly GCA_007922195.1 of Podocnemis expansa. NCBI lineage: Eukaryota > Metazoa > Chordata > Testudines > Podocnemididae > Podocnemis > Podocnemis expansa. Next base: position 6,364,500 of record ML681967.1, on the reverse strand, counting down.
CTCACAGAAAGTTTCTCAGGTTTCAGTTCCAACACAGGCATTACCAGTATACTGTACTACCCTTTGGACTCTGTACAGCCCCGAGGGTATTTTCCAAGCTAATGGCAGTAGTAATAGCCTTTCTCCGCAGACAAAATATTACAATATTCCCCTACCTGGACAATTTCCTCATGTTGAACCCCAGGTTCGCGATGTAACTGCAACGGACCGGCAACACCCACCAATGAGACGGACACCAGTTCAAGTAAACAAAAAAACCACTACTTTTACAGTGATACCATAAACACCTATGACCAATTAACAATATGGAGCAAGTAAAACACCAATTTGCCACAGGTCAGTAACCATTTTGCCACATGTGGCAAGTGGTGCCCGAGTTGGACACCATGGGTACGTTCTGATTCTTGTGTGGAATGGCAGCACCCATTCAGGATACAGTAATAAAAAGCTATAAAAATAGAGCTTGATTACCCATAGCCTTTCAAGAAAAATCTGCACATTAAGACCTTTAACTGGAAACATCAGAATAACAAGACCATCAGATAACTGCTGGTTTTGCTTACAATTTTTTTAAGGTATTATCTCCTGAGTATTTCCAGAAGAAATAAAATAATCTCTTATTGCTTTTGCATAACACTAATAGAATGGGGCCCTTAACAAGGAACTATTTGCTTTGGGTTTTATAATATATCTCAAACTATAGCTAGTTGAAATTGTCACAGTTTAGATTCAACTATAGGAGGACTACTTTGGAGTTGTGTACATGGAATTTCTATAATGACGTTATGCAAATCTCTGTTTAACAATCTACTCAGAATGTTAACCAAGAATAATTTTTTTTAGAATAAAAAGATTCTTTGGGTAAATGACTATAGCAGATTTTTTTTGCATCCATTGATGTTGGTTATTGTTTAATTGCACAGAAACAGTCTGTTTATATTTCTTAAGTGCTTTTCAAAACTTTATTCTTGGGTAGCATAGGATGTTTGATTGTATCAGGACAAAAAAATGACTAGCAAGTAGGTGAAAATGTCTGTGCTTCTGTTTTGTGTAACTGGGTGTGAGGGTTTTTTGGACTAAATAAAATTCTTTAAAAGGCACTATCTTACTTTTATAGTATGGTTCTAGCAGATTTAGCAAAGGTAGGTCACATTGTTTAGGAAGTTGCTCAGTACAAACTTGGAAAAATCAAGCTAAAACAGATTGTCTGATAGAATATGATGCATGAATATAGTCTATTAAAGCTTATGTGGTGCAATTGCATTGTTAGCCATTTTTATGGTTTTGTCTTAGGCTTGGGATGCTGTAATGTGTAACGAAAAACCAAAAGAGGATACCTTTGAAGACAAGAAAGGTCTAGCTGTGGATCATGAAAAGAGCAAATTAAGTTTTGCTGAAAGCCATGAACAAGACTATTTGACACTCAGCCAAGTAAGTTATGAAAATGGGGACACGCACGCCATTGCTGTTTGTTAGATAAATAGTGATTGCTTGAAAGTTTTTTCATTTTGATTTTTAAACACTGAATTACTGTACATATTGGAAAATCTGATGTTCAGTCACTACAATGAGAGCAACCAAACTGATACCAAAACCTGACAAGATCCAAAGCTGTGTTAGTCTAGGTCAGTAAAACAAACAAACAAGGACTCCTGTGGCACTTCAAGATTAACAAATATATTTATTGCATGAGCTTTCATGGGAGAAAATCCTACTTCATCAGATGCTTTGAAAAATACTGACAAAACTGAACCATTGTATTAAAATATGGCATAAAAGATAATGAAGAGAAGCTACATTCTGGAACCGTGGTGCTTTAAAAATGTCATCCAGGAAAACTAATATTGAACCATCTTTTGAATAACTTGCATGTGATACAGTTGTTCTATTTTGGTTAAACCTTTCCAGTGTGTACCATCTGAATAATTACTGGGCTGAATCCTTTGAATTTCTCTGATAATGCAATCCTTCAGAACAATTACAAAAATATTAAAAATTCAGTAAATCTCAAACTTTATAAGGCCTTTGTTTTAGTCTTTTTTACCACATCTAGTGGGGTCTGGGGCAACAGAAATTCATATATGAATTTGGCTTAAAGTGAACATCTAAGAGCCTAAGGTGTCCTAACTTCCACTTTTCTAGTCAACTCCACATGATTTTGAGCCGCACAACCACTTACCAATGTGAAACATTACCCCACTATCTGCTGAGTCTAATCTGGGATCCCTAGTGGTGCTCTCTGGTGGGGTGGGGGGGTTATTTTTCCAAAAATATGAATGAGGTACCTATTTCACCTCAGATCAACCTCTTCACCATGGAGCAGAACCACAAATGTCCCCGGTTCTGCTCCCTTCGGGGTCAGGAGGAGGGTTCGCTCAGCGATGCCTTCCTCCTCAATTGGTCAGGGTCCCTAATGTATGCCTTCCCTCCAATCCCCTTGATCCACCGGGTGCTACTGAAGTTCCTTGCAGACGAGGCACGTGTCATTCTGATAGCCCCGGACTGGCCCAGACAACACTGGTTTCCCCTCCTACAGGACTGTTTGACCATCTAATACCCGTAATTCTTAAGAAATGTGCATTACCCCATCTTTATATTTAGACAGTTACTCCTCTGTCTTTGTTGGTTTTCCTGTGCGTATATAGGGAGAAAGTTGGGGGGGGGGAATAAATATATCCATAAATATTATAATCTGTAGGAATCGTCAGTTCCTATAGTTAGCATGAGCGAGTTATACTATTGGTGTCTTCTGTTTTATTAACTCTCAGTCACAGGAAACAAGGTACAGGCGAAATGAAATGATCACAAAAACTATGAGGGAGACAGACAGTGCTACTTACACTAGCTGGTCAATGAGATGAGTATGGTACATACAAGGGTTGCCATCTTATTTGTACTCCTCAGTAGTCTTGATAGGATTTTTGGATCCAAAGTGATGGAATTATGTCTTCAGGAAAAGAGCAAAGCTGGAGATGTGAAAACACATGCAGAAAAGACCACCACAGATTAAAAATGAGACCGAAGAAAGAAGAAGCTTCACAGACATATGAAGCTAAGGTATAAAAACAAGCATCAAAAACAACTGGAAAAAAATAAAACCAGTACAAGGCACACAGCTCAATAAACAAGCTGTTGCAGCAAAATTTAAAAAGGTCAACAAAGAAGGCAAAACAACATTGCTCAAGTTAAGACCATCTTACATAGACTAGTGGTAATTTCAAATGTATATATTTAGGCCTGGTCTCACTGATGAGTTTTATTGACCAAAGTCAGCTTGGTCAACAAAACAAGTGGTGAACACACTGCAATCAACCTCCTACTGAAAAAAAAAATGCCTTTTTTGTTTTTTGACAAAATAAACCCCCCTTTGCTGAGAGGTGTAGGGCTTTTTTTGGTGATGCAGCATCAATGTAGAAACTGCATCCCCTTATGTGGGTTGTCATTCTTTTCTTCTGGAGCAGTGAAACTGACAAGAAAACCCAAGCCTGGGTTGCCACAAGCTTGGGCTGCTTGTCTCAGCTCGAGGCAGAAGTATTGCTGCTGTGGGGAAGGACCCAGGGCACAGGGACAGGCCCCACCCACTGGCCACAGGCCCCGCCCCTGGCTGGGGACAGGGCCTGGAGCGGCTGCCGCTGTTGTGGGCGGCTGGGCCCCGGATCTCTGGCCTGATTGGGCCGGAGACCGGGAGACGCAGGGCCTCGCAGGACCTGGGGCACCAACCCAAGGAGGGCAATGTGAACGTCAGCTAGAGCTGAAAGTTCAGCTGTGGTGTAAGCTGACTTTCCTTTTTAAGTCTAGATGAGATGTGGGTTGGTAATTGGGTGTTAGTTTACTGTCTTTTCATTTTTAAAATAATTTTTTTGGAAATGAAGACCTCAGTGCTGGGCTACACACTGGCTGCTTTGTCCCATCCTGTTCCTGCACCTGGTATAAAGCAGCCCTGCACCCAAACAGCCCACACTGTCGCAAGAACTCTTCTTTCATCATCTTTCTCAGGGGTTGGGCTATTCCAGCTGCTTTATTGATTTCTTATGGGTGGTAAGGCTATTTTAACATCTGGCAGGGACTAGCTCTATCCTGATCAATCACCATATTGGGAGAAGGCAAAAGATGCCTTTTTATTCCTACTGGATGAGCACTCCTTTGACTGACAATAGGAGAATGTGTCTCAAGGTACCACTAATTTCAAAGCAAAGAGAAGTCTGACCAGTTACATTTATTAAAATTTGTGGTGCTTGTGTTATCTGTTCTGTACATTATTTGTTTTTACTTTTAGTAAACCATGATAATTTTAAATGATTCTTAGGCACATTTACATATATGTTTTCTTACACAATAGCTAGTTCCAGATGAGGATACTTCATAATATTTAAAGGCACCTTGCCTTGTCCTTTACTATGTGAAAGAATTCAGTCCACTGGAATCTCTTCTAGTGTGTCGTCTATTGTAATAAATACTTTGTCTGTTGACAGGATGAAGGTAAGGACACAGCTCTGAAATCAGCTCAAGCATTCTTTTCTCAATTACAAGTAAAAGTGCAAAGAAAATACAGAAGATGAATCAAGAAATTTCTGCTCAGAAGCCTAATACATTTTGTAAACATCTTGTAATATTAAATGTTTTAAACTTGTTAATGTTGCACGTTGAATAATAGCTTTTATTTTATGGCATGTTAAAGAATCATCTGGAAATTAAAATTCATCTGTGTGTCCGTCCGTCTGTCTGTCCTGCTCCTACTGACAAAAATGTGCTAGACCAGTGGTTTTCAAACTCTTTCTTGGGAGGCAGTTGAAAAAAATCATTTATGCCCGCAACAAAACAATTACACCTTTGAGCAATGCGTTCCAGTCTTTCAGTAGCAGGGGGTGCCACAACCCAGTGCCTGAGGGTCTGTGACCCTACTAAGTCCCAACCCTAAATATGAAAACCACGGGCCTAGATTGATGCTTTTTCTTTCAGCCTTTTATGTCCCTTTTCTGTGACACGAATTCAATGAGTTTCTTCTTCCTCTAAAATAAAGCTTAAAATAGGCAGGTAAGTAGTCACAACACATCTTTGAAAATTCAGTACGTTTATATATTTGTCTCCAAATTATTCCCTTTCTTACCTCTCCCCTTGCACACAGAAAAGGGTAGGGGAAAGGTAGGTTTAATAATAGAGTGAAACATAAGATTTAGGCACTCTGAGACTCTTAGACATGGATGAACTTAACTATTCAGCAGTTGTCTCTGAAGATGCTTTCCAAGAAATGAAGATTGAATAGTATCTTATTGAATCATTGCAGTCAGACTAAAATCTCCTCATATGCCATTGCAAATACTACTACCCCCTTCTGTGTTTTTATTGTTATGGGCAGAAATGCATGTGGAAGTTTTTCCTGCCTCGAAGAATTTAATATTTTAGCTGCACTCATCGTGTGGGGTGTGGGGGAACCAACTCCCTGGAAAAAGACACTAAGGGGGAGAAGAGGAAAGCACCTTAACAGGCAAGACGCACACAGGGAATGAAACTTAGATACTCCAGCCACAGGAAAGCAACCTTGCGGAGACAGACACGGGGGGGGGGGGGGGAAGCAACTTTGATGTAGGAAATTAAGCCACTTACAGGGCAGATGACATGAAGAAGGGTAAGAAAAGAAAGCCCCTGACCCCCCACGAAATGCAGTAAGAGGAGAGAAGGCAGACACACTTAAGAGGGAAAGAAAGCCAAAAAGGCACTTTGATGAAAAAGACACCCTTGGGAGCTGGGCACAGAAAAGCACCCTTCTTCGGGGCAGGACACCCAGCAGAAAAGAATAGCACTTGAGGAGAGCAAGCCACCAAGCAAAAAAGAAAGCCGCCCTTCTCTGGGGTAAGCCAATAAATGGGGAAAGCAACTTAGACACTGGAATTCCAAAAAGCTAGCTGTGTTAGTCTTTAAATGTCACAGGACTCCTTGCTTGTTTTGCTGAACTCTGGACTAATAGATTTATTTATGGAGTGACACTTGGGGCGGGGGAAAGAAGGACTCTAAGGGAGAAAGCACTTTTGAGATAGAGAACATACTTGTAGAGAAGAAAGACACGGAGTAACAGGACAAGGGAAAAGAAAACCACCCTGGCTACGGTCTACACCAGGTGTGGCCAAACTGTGGCTTGGGAGCCACATGAGGCTCTTGAATGAAAAAGAGTGGCTCCTGTAAGAATGTCAGCAAATCAATTTAGGAAAGCAGCCCCAGCTTAGGAGTTCAGGAGGGGGTCAAGATGGTGGGGAGACGCATAGCGCGGTCAGGGATGGGGGGCAGAAGTGTAGCATGGTCAGGATTTTAAAAAACTCACCACTAGCGTGCAGTCTTCTACATTCAGCAACAGCTGAGTTTTTACTGTATAGGCCTAATTTTCATGGTAACCTTAAGTAATTATTACAATCTGACATTAGTAGGATTGATATTTCCTGTCTTTTTAAAATAAAATAAAAGTGTCCAATGACTTTAAACTTAGTAATTTCATAGTAGGTAAAAGTATATGGCTATATGCTTCAGTGCGGCTCTTGAAGGTTTAATAATCGACTTGTGTGGCTCTTGAGTTCCAAAAGTTTGGCCATCCCTGGTCTACACTGACAAAATTAATTCAAAATACTTCTTTTGAAATAACTACTTTGATTTTAATGTGAAGTAATTAATGTGAATTAGCACTACTTTGAACTGATTATTTTGAATTAAGAGGCCATGGAAGAATCTAATTTGAAATTAGGAGGAGTTGTTATTTTGAAGTAGAGATTCTTCACTAGACTCTAATTTGAAGTAGGGGAAGGCAGGCAAAAGAATAGGGCCCTTATTTTGAAATAAGTCTATTCTGCAGCTTAGCATGGCTTATTTTGAAATAAAAGCAGGTTTTATTATTTTGAAATAAAGACATGCTTAATTTGAAATAATAAAATGTATGCATGGACAGGAAAAAAAGTTATTTCACAAAAAGCCTTATTTTGGAATACCTTTTAAATGTAGACATACCCTCTGAGAGTTGAGGGTGGAAGAGGATGCCACTTTGCTGGGGAAGGCTAGGCGGAGAGGGGAAGGACACTAAGTGAGATGCTAAAAGTAGAGGTGAAAGGTATTTAAGTAGAAAATACATCAACTGTAAAACAAAACCACCCCTCCCCTGACCAAAAAAAAAAGGAGGGGAGTAACTTAGAAGAAGCAAAGAGCCACTTTTATTTATGCAGGAAGGCCAGTAAGCAACATAGGAAGAGTGAAGCCATCCCGAGCAAGGGGGGCTCTCAAATTACTGCGAAGGCCATATGAGGATGCCGCCATTCGCTGGACTGCTGCACCAATGATGCCGTTTCATATTAGGGTATAGTCAAAATGAAGCCAAATATATGCATATGAATATACCAGGAGTAAGAAAGAATTATGTTGTGTCAGCATGGAGGTAGCATCAAAGGAGAAAGAAAGTAATCACCTCAAATTTTGCATGATGAATTATTTGAACAATACTAATAAGGAGGCTTATTTTGAAATAACTTTTTTCATGGCTGTGCAGAGCTTTTATTATTTCAAATTAAGCATGTCTTTATTTCAAACTAATAAAAACCTGAAATAACTTTAGGGGGCTGCATGTGACTTCCGGACGCCTGAGCGTCAGCCCCCCCCCCCCCCCCCCCCAAGCTGCGTGAGCAGCTAGTGCGGAGCGGGTCACTCAGTTCTGGAGCTGCTGGGGCAAGGAGCTTGTCCAGTAACTCCACCAAGTGCCAGCCCTATAAGGGAAAAGCAACAAGCTGTAGGCTACAAATGTGGCACTGTAATAGGCTATAGCCATACAGCAGTTATAAAAAAAAAACCAGCATGGTGTTGGGCACGTTGAGCGCCAGCCGGCGGCTGCCGTGGTGGCCCCATCCCCAGCTGGGGCATCTGGGGCCTGGCGGGCTGCTCGGCCGGCCCTGCCCCGGCCAGGGATAGGACTGGGGCGGGGCGGGGGGAGAGGCGGTGCCATTGTGGGCAGCTCGGCTGCAGAGGGGATGGGCCAGATGTGGCTGTGACCAGGCCCCTGGCTGGCTGCCTGTGGGCACGGTGGCCCTGGCCCCGGGGGGGGGATGTGGGCCATGCCCTGGGTGCCGCCCCCCCCCCCCGGTGTTGTGGGCCATTGCAAGGCTAACCGCTCTATTTACTGCATGAGCCTTTGTGGGAGCGGAGCCCGCTTCGTCAGCTGGTTTGATGGGCCCCCAAACCAAGCTCCAGTCCCGGGGGGGCTGCTTCTGGTGCCAGCCCCTGTCCCGCAGTGCCTGGCGGCAGGGCAGTCAGGCGGGCGGGCAGCGAGGCAATGCCCCAGCAGTGTAAGTTGTGACTGAGGCACCCGCCGCGCGCCGCCGACCAACCGCCCTCCCGTGGCTGTTCCCTGCGGTGCCGCGCAAGCGCCCCCGCCCGGCAGCGCTCGCTAAGCAGGGGCGTCCCTGGCGCCCAGCACGGGGCCGGTTGAGTGTCCGGGGCCGGCCCCCGCCTGGCCCCAGCCAGGCTGAGGCCCAGACACCCGCAGCAGCGCCCGGCCGGGCCTCTCGCGCCAGGGCAACCCCGCCCTCTGCGCGTCACTGGCGGGCGGCGGTTGCCCCTCACAAAAGGTGGTTTGACGTCAGGTGTCCCGTGGTGGGAGCCTAACACCGGCTCTGCGCTGCGTCACCTGAGCCTGTGTTTTACACCCGCCCCCCGCCCGGTAGGGTCAGTCCGTTCTGTAGGGTCACGCACGGAGCCAGCGGGCTTTTCTCTGACGCATGCGCCTCTGAAAACTAATTCGGGGCTTCGTAAAGCACATGACCCTTGGGGTTTGTTAGTTGGGAGCCGTTCAGCCGCCGCCACGTCACCCGGGGCGGTGTCGCCCCCCCCCCCCCAACGCGCCTGTGCGCCGCTTGAGTGACAGCCCTGGTCGGGCCGCTCCGCCCCTCCCTCGCCCAGACTGCGCGTGGCCGGGCGCGGTGGGAAGCGCTGCGCATGGCGGCCCCTCCCCCACCCCGGTACCGGCGGGGCCGAGCATCGTTGACGGGCCCGGCTGGGCGGTGACCGCGGCCCCCTCCGCCGCCCCGTGGAATGCGGGGGGGGGGTCACGGCCCGGGCGCTCGGTGAGAAACCTGCGACGCCAGCCCGGCGCCTCGGCCGCCGCCACAGCCCCCCCCCCCCGCTAACTGCCCGCCCGTCCCGCCTCCCCCGGGAGACACAGGCCCGGCCCCGGCAGGCAGGCGCGGGGCAGGGGAGCGCTGGGCCTGACCCGTGGGGGAGGCAGGAGCCGCCTGTTGTGGCAGCGCTGGGCCGCAGCCGGGGGCCCGGGGCACTGCGGCTCCGCTCCCGGCCAGCAGGCGCTGCAGGGAGCAGCTGGGCCCGCCCGCTCCGGCTCCCCCGCTGCCTGCGGGCCCACCGGGGTACGGGCTCCGCCGACCCCCTCCTCCTGCCGCTTGCCCCAGCCTCAGCCACCTCCAGCCTTCCCGCCACCCCGCGGGCCTGGGGCCGCCCCTGCAGAAAGGGGGCCTGGTCCCTAGGGGACGGTGGCCGGAGGCTGGGGGTGTGTGGGCCCTGGCACATCGTGCTCTCATCTCCCCTCCTGCTGCGTTGCCTCCTGCCTTATCTTCAGGGGCTAAGTAACACCCGTCTCCCCCCTTCCCGCCTCTAGTGCTGCCTGCGGGCCCCTTACAGGGGGTTATTGGCGTCCAGCCAGGGCCGTTCTCCTACGTCACCGTGCAGTAAATTAGGCAACACTAGTCCCGTCGAGGATAGGCCCAGCCTTCGTAACAGCACATACAATGCACGGAGTAGTTGTATCGATTACCTAGTTCTTCTTACACTTTTGCCTATAGAGCCTGAGGCTGGGCTAGGGGGCAGAACAGGTTTAGCCCACACCTGTAGGAGAGGCTTTTTAAAAATAAGAGCAGATGATTGTAAAAACCACAGAATTAGGAGGACTCCACTGGAAAAATTTTGCCCCCCTATCTGTAAAATGCCTTGTGAAATGCTGGTGACCTCCTCTACCTCCAACACCCCCTTGGGAAAGCTGACTAAGCCCCTTACCGTCTCTTTCCATAGCGTGGGCAGTAGCCACTAAGCAGCTCCTGTGTTATGAGGGGGGGGACCTTTGAGAAGAACCAAAAAGGGACTGCTGTAAGGGGGTGCTACAATCCCCAGCACCAGCCCCAACTTCTGCAAGCATAGCAGCAAGTTCATACTCACTACTAGCACTCCCAGCATGCAGGGCTGATGGCAGGGATTTTACCGCCATCAGTATAGACATAACCCCACTCCGGCACTTGAAAACTCTGTAAGAGAATGTTGATATTACAATATTAAGAACTTCAGCATTCATAAGAAAAAAGTTTGTTAGAAAATAAAATTACTATGTTCTTTTTCATAACCTTACTAAAGGTTTTTTGGGGTTTTTTTTAGTTACTTTAAAGCAGATTCTCTATCCCCAATTACATTAACTTGGCAAAAGCTGAATTATTTTATAGTAACATTGAAGGTTCCCATTTCATCTCATCTACTATAAATCAACTAACTACTGCCACACTGCATCCAGCCCCTGCTAGACAACTTAAATACTGGTTACATGGTAACCTACTGAGCACAATCTGATCAGCAAAGGAACAGAATTATTCATTGGGTGATTGTTTCTTTACTCCTAACCTGATCAGGGATTGTGAGCCTGCTGAAATGCAGAATTTCTATTGCTGTTTTTAGGTGGTACACACACAATCAATTGGTGGTAGATTGCTCCAGTTCTGGAAAAATCATGTTGTTTGGTATCACTTGTCCAGCACTGGCCCTCAATGTTTCCAAACCATTGTATACATTTCAGAAGCCTGATTTGTCTTACGTGCCATCAAGCTTCACTTCAAGACTACTTGCTCACACAATCAGCCATAAAAATACAAGCATCACAGCGCGTGTGCATGCATGCGTGCGCGCACGCGCACACACAGCTTGCTTTCTTTTTACCATATTATAAAATACATCAATTGTAATATAAAATATTGTACTTATTAGTATAAACAAGTCACTGGTGGTAAGAAATTTTAGTTTGTACTGACTTCATTAGAGCTTTTTATGCAGCCTATTCTGAAGACAGGCAGATGTCTAGTTGAGTTGATGTATATTCCTGGTTGAGAATCACTGCTGTACAGCCAAGGAGAGAATACAGAACGCATCACCTTTAAATAGGTGAGATGTCTGTTAGGTGCGCATGAAAAATAGCAACCCTTTGCAGGTGTCATGGGGCATCCGAACTACTGGCAAGGAGTCTGATGGATAATGCAGCCTGAAGTCAAGGAACATTGCTCAGTGCAGGATGAACCCAGCTTTTACCTGTGAACAAATACCACCTGTAAACAAAGCCCTTTAGCTCTTTTGGCAACAATATGGAAAGCTACATACTGTAAGGGCACTGCACAGTTGATTACTTTTGATATAAATGTATATGCCTGGCTGAACATAAGAGCACTGTAAGATCAGGTGAGTCTTAGTATAGAGGCTGTATAGTGAACAGAAGCATTTAAAGCAGTGTTGGGTTTTGAAAATTGCTTTTGTGTTCAGTTATTTTTCAGAAGGTAAAGAAAAATACTTCAATTCCATTCTAAAGTCTTGTTCTCATTAAGGGATCACCCCTGCAAAGACTTCTAAAAAGCAGTTTGAGTCAAATGTAGTAAAAATATACCAAGAAACTGTGACAGGAGAGACAAGTTTTCTATATTCAAGAGACTCTTTAAGGAGACACCTTCCATAAAAACATTTTATGATTTTCAGTTGCAGCTCCCATTCACTACATTAATGCTCCAACACAAGAGATCAGCACAGTCAACAGTCCTCACAGAAACTTGCACATTCGATTTTAATGGTAACAATTACATCTATGGCACTACAGTACTTGAAGGTATGCTAAAGCACAATGGAACCAGACATTTAAAGGTGCTGATTACCTCATTAATAAGACACACAGACATTGATAATGAAACAGCATTAGGCAAACTTTTGAACACCACAAGTGTCACACTTCCCATCCGTTCAGGAAAATCCTGTCTTTGAAAAGTTCACTCTGCCTTCATGGAGGATTTAAACCCACCTGACAGGACATCAGCAATCACTGGGAAAAGCACCTTCTGAACGTATCTTGGAAGGAGCTCACTACAGAAAGTTTTGCGTGATGCTTGCTGTATGATTTATCACCATGCAATACGCTGAAGCAGGAGTGATGAAGTGGAAATTCCACTGTTTTTGTTTTACTTGAACTGTCTTTCCAGCTGTAGATACAACATTAAGCAATGACCACCACCACAAAGACCACATTTGCGTAGGCAAGTTTTGGTGAAAAATACAGGCCCAGTTCTTGAACTGCAGAGAGCATTTTGCCTATGGAACACTGTCACCAGCTGGGCATGCCTCATAGTCAGACCAGCAGTAAATAGAAAAGAAACAGATAGGTTTTAAAATGTCATTTCCCCCCGCCCCACTCCAAAGACAGTAGATAAATACAGGATATACATGTAAGGTTAAAAATGTAAATACTAAGCCAGGAGCAGTATAGATTACTGGTTCAGTGCTCAGTTGCGTTTTTTTATTTATTTATTTTGTGACACTGACTAGAATACAGTGGATAAGCAAAGTTCTCCACCAGGAAGAGAAATACTTGTGTTGCCACAACAAATTGTTTATACTGTCCAGCTGTGTTTGCAGTGGGAGTAAGTTCAATTAGGAAAGGCTTTACAGTGTCCTTGTCAGAGAGAAGCATGTGGCTGAGTTGTATCAGTAACCACTTCAAGAAATAACAAATGCATTATGTTCCGATGGCCATATCCTAAATCAGAATTGGCTAACACAACTCAATTATGTTACAAAGAAAATAGTATTGAGAGGAAAAAAAGTGTAAGAGGACAATTCTCAGAGACACAATCTCCTTTAAATTAAAGGAATAATGTTGATGAAGTTTACAAATTTAAGTTCCTAAAGACGCAGAAAGGCACATTTACATCACTGGGTTACTGACTTATATGCTCTAAATTCACCCAGTTCAAACTGTCCAGCTTATTCCATGATTATTTGCAATGTACATCAAATTCAAGAGTAATCTAAATAGCATATAGACCTGGCTCAGGGGCCAGTGGCTTAAGATTCAATCCCAAAATTACACCCTGAATTGCCATCAGTTGTGAAAAGCCAATGATGAATTCTGCCAAATATCTCTTCTGGTGTTTCTAAATGCGACAGCAGCTGCTGGTTTTGATAAGAACGTAGGTAGACTCTAGCTGTGGAGGTCTGCAAATGATCATTAACAAGCTGATGGCTACAGTTTGAAGCAGTGAATAATCTATTTATTGTTCAACAACAAAAAAAGACAGCCTGGTATAATATCTGCCACTTAACATATCAAGTGATCGTCACTACTAGGTTTAGGTAAATACGGAGGTTACATATTCATACACAATTTAACAATACTGAACATTTCTGCAGTTTTATACAAAGCCAATTTTTTTTTTAAATGATAGCAGCAAAGTTACATAAGACCGACTGTTCGAACAGGTAATCCCTCCTCTGCCCCCCCCAAACTGTCATGTGCAACTTGCTGGCTCCCTGCTTCTTCCATCAGGGCCACTGGTAGTCAACTAATACTGTAATGCATGCCACATCTAGCTGTCCTACACATTATTTAAAATGTGTCCCTTCAAGGAGAAAGGCAGCTGTTTTCACTGTTAAATATAAACACACCTGTTTGTAAACTCCTGGGCATCTATCACCAGTAAAAGGGGCCTGGCTGGACAGCTGACTTGGCAGGCAGAAAAATCCAGCCTTAACAATAAGCTTCAGTGATTCTGGAGTGTAGCGACAGGCAGTAGGGAAACAGAGGAGGAGGGAAGGCTGAGGTCACCTTCATTCAATTATATTGGGCTCCTCTCTTCCCTCCCCATATAATCAAACTAAGGGAGATGGTACAAACTGGACCTTCTCAGCTGAAATTCTAGCTGCTAAAACCAAATTATTCTTCCATTCAGCTGTTAAGAGGTTTCTTATAAACAGATGGCTTACATTTTAACTTCAGAATGCTTGCCTCTACTTTTCTTCAAGAAACCATGAGAAATGCTCAGCTATTAATTAAATACTGTACTTAGTGACAGTATATGCTCAACTTATGGGGCAGTGCTTTTGTTGCACAAGTAATATCCCTGCACACAGATTTGAATACATCTTCCTTACTATTTGAAGCCCAAGTCTGAATTCAGTATAGCAACATGTCATGCCAAGTCTATCTCCAAAACCCCATAGCATTCCTGTCTTTCAGTCCTAGGCAGAAACTGCTGCTTGTTTTTAATCAAGCTGGATGGGGATGTGGACAAATAGAAATTATACTGAGACAAAAAAAACCTCACCTGTGTGAAGCCCCCACATTCAACATTCATTTTAGGAAACAAAAAGGACAGTGGCCCAACCAATTCAAAAGCAAGTGCTTGCTATCCAACTCTGGGATAAATGCTAAACTTGAGAAAAGGTCGCCCTGGAAATTCCATTTCTTTAAAACAAAAAAAAAAACACCCCACAACAGTAATTTAAAATCCAGACAAGTATAAAGACATGTATGTTGTTAGGATAATAATTTAAATGTCTCTTTTGAAGGGGAAAAAAGGTACAAATAAGAAACACTTGAATTTGCAGTACAAATACAACTGAATTAACTATTTATTTACAAGGAGTCTTGAAAGACAGCAGCCTTGATACACACTGATAGCAGCAGTTACCTGGTCTACTTAATGATGCCACATCTTATCTCTTCTGCAGGCAAAGAGTGATTGTTCAGAGGTCACTTAAGTTTCTTGCACTGGGACAAAACAGTATGTGCAAGCAAATCCTTGATTTAAAAGTGATTCAATCTTATCTACATAACAGCTCTGAGAGCAGCATACAATTCTATTGCTCTTCATAATCGGGAACACATTTCTCTTGCTTATAAAGAGGATACAAAGCTGCTCTGATGTAAATGTGCCTTTAGAAAGTGAGAACTGAAAACATTACTATAAAAGTCAAATAACTAAGTAGTTCATGAAACTATATATATAGAATTGAGTTATCACAGCTAAAGCAGCAAATCAAAATATCTGCTGAGGTTTTCTGGTAGAGCTAAAAAAATTAGTTTGTGTCCAAGTTCAATAACTCAAATGCTACCATTGACAAAACAAAACTAAAACCCACATGAGGAAGTTGAAAAGTGCACAATGAAATTAATAGTCTTGGATCAAGTATTTATGGAGAATTGGAAATGTTTGTCTGACGGATTTGATAAGTGAGGATTAGAAGGAGGTATTAAAGTTTATCAGATCCAGATTTGGCCTGTCGCTCCACGTAGAAGAGGATATAAGCCTTTGCCTTTACCACTGTCTCCTCATCAGTCAGAGTTACAGTACTGTCATTGAAATGGAACCAGCGACCCTCATGAGTTGCATACGCTGTGTAATGTCCAGAGCCAACGCTGAAAACAATGAGACACAAAGGGGGATCAAAAAAAGGCAATACACCATCTCATTTTCTGCTGTACAGGACTACAATAGGGCAAGCGGTAACTTACTAGATTCTACCAGAGGGTTTCACCCAAATTGCTGACAGGAAGAGGGAAAAACTGGACAACCTCCATAATTGTTAGCTAAAACCCAAAGTGTTTAAAGGATAAAAAGAGATACTCCATGCGACAGTATCTTTAATAGTGTAAATATTTTATATTAACCAAGTGCAGACAACTGCTTTCTTCCCGGGACTTCATAAAATATCCATATCAAATTTTTAGCATAATCTAACCCCCTCATGCCCCACTCTCCAGTCTTTCCACAAGCAAAGTTCCAAACAAACTTCAGTGGAAGACCAAAGATCAGGTCAATTATCTTAACACTAATGGTCAGCCTACAAACAAAAATGTAATTTGAGTTTTTGCCATATTCTGTTATTTAATTTTATGTTCAAAATTCGGGCCAAACAGTTCTAGGCTGAACCCTGCTGGAGTTGCATGATTTCAAACCAAGCACACAGGGAGAAGTGTAATTACAGGGTACACAAGTTGGAAACTAAGTGAAGTTGTTTTTATACAAATTCAAGGTCTTGGATCCTTGAACATATACTTAAGAACCAGGAAAGAGCCAAGTTTTATAATCCATGCTGCCTCATGACAAGGCCATCTCACACTTGCGTGACTATGGCTCCATCTTAGACAGTGCATGATGGTTTATGCCCCTCTAACTCAATTCCATCCATGCTCAGTTTACACTGATGTCCATTACAACTATGTTTTCTTTCCACTGAGCTTTGAAGCAGCCACTATGCGGTGGGGCTAATGAAGACGCCGTTTGAAAGTCACGTCATTTTAATTTAGTAAAACTTCACATTTGGACCACTCAAGTTCCGCGGTAAGCAACAAGAGCAGCCTGCTAAAGGAACATTTTCAAATACATTTTTGCTGATAACACCCTCAACCCAACTGAGTTAGAACAGCGAGTTCTAGTGGAAAGTGAGAAATCCCACTTTTAGACAACAATGTTGTTTATTCTAAAGAATTGTCCTGTTGTCCCTCAGTCTTGGAACCTGATTACACAAGCTTCCTGGAGGAAGAAAGTCACTATTCCCGACTCTCAAGATCCATCAGGGGTCGCAAACATATCTTTTATTCATAATACGTCCAACTCCTTTGCATTCCTACTGGCTCTCATTTTCAAGTCTCACTCCTGTGGGAGAGGACCACTGCTGTCACTTGGCCAATCTCAAGCCTGCATTGTTCCAGATGAGCACTTTCCCGTCACATAAATGCCCAAGTGTTTTCCAGTTGAACAGATGAAGAAGAAACACTGAAATCTAGTTGTAAGTGTCAAAGTGAGGAGTCAGTGTTGAAAAGCCCCCTTGCTCAGCTAGTTGAAACACTTTCCAGAATGACTTTTTCTTTTGATTTAAAAGTAGCAAAAGGGACTAGCCTCATTTTCAGTAAAAGCACCAGATTTCTAGCTATTACTCAGGGGACAAGAGTGGAGAATCACAGGAAGAGACCTCAGATACTTTTACCAGAATTGTTAATTTTTCCAAGTCCCCACTGGAACAGAAAGCCGAGTTTTGCTTGCATGTTCGCACAGCTACTAACAAAACTAACATGCACATTAGGGGTGAAATCCTGATCTTGAAGTCAAGGACAGTTTGGTCTCTGCCTTCACTGAGCCCACTTGGTCACCCCAGGTCCAGGCTCACCCAGCATACTCACCCTGAACCATGATGAACAACAACAGCTGCAAGATCATATAGACAGCTTTCTGGGCCACTGTTCTCTGGCTGCAGGTCAAAGAAGAGAAAACAGCTTTTAAAGAAGACAACTAGCACCTTCTCTGTTCCATAACGTCTGATGAAACAGAATACATTTCCAGTGTGTATAGCTGTAACAGTCTCTGTACCTCTAACAAGTAGCATTTCATGTCAAGGCCTCGTAGGGGAAATTCTACATACGTATCAACCTTGTTTCTTAGATATGCTGTCCAGTGAAATCGTTTCAAGTGTAAGCATAGCACCTATCGTATTAAACATACAAGATAATAGGTTAAGTCTTTGATTATGGTTATGTATGTTTACTGGTCAAGTTATTAATTTCCTTTTAAAAGTTTCACTACATAGTGATCTTTGACATTTGCGCTAACCTTTGGTAATTTTTGAATCCAGAATTTTTTGGTGGACTTTTGCTTCTTTTTGCATTTGTGGCACATATAGAGCTCTGTCTCATCAAGTTCCTCCAAATCTGTGAAACTGCGAAGACAATCTAGAAGGAAGAGAATCGAGATGCCCTAGTTAAAATTCTTCAGAGCTGTTAAAAACTCACTTATTAAATAAAGCTTTTAAAAAGAGACCAGAGAATATGTAAAGAGTCAAATATTTCTTGCAAATGTGAAAGTTAGCATCTTGATCCAAAGAAAAGAGAGTGAAAGAGACCCAGCATTACTCAGAAGATCACCAACTAGGACAGGGGTTGGCAACCCAAAAGATAAGAGCCATTTTTAAAAATTCTTTCAATAACCACGTGTTTTGAGAGCCACAGTGGGTGTAGCCTCCTGATGGGGATTGGGGGAAACTAGGCCAGTGCACCTGCCACAGGGTCCCATGGCCAGGGGAGGGAGCCTGGAATCAGGAATGGGCCTCCCGCGGGGTCCCCCAGTACTGGGGGAGCAAGGCGTAGGATACCTGCAAGGTCCTCTAGTGGCAAGGTGGGGTTCGGAGCCCAGAGCCACAAGGGAGCAGCCAAAGAGCCGCATGTGGCTCCAGAGCCAGAGGCTGCAGACCCCTGAACTAGGAGGATTCAAAAAGCTTCAAATCCCACCTCTGACTGAAGACAAGATCTGCTGTTCTTTTGATTGGTTCTGCATGGATTCATGTACCAAAGCAGTTGCAGCAACATGTTATGTTAATGGTTGTTGCACTGTGCTAAACTCCTTGGCCTTGAATTAGCATGGATTTAAAAGTAATTCATAAATAAAAATCTAAATATCAATCAAATTTCCTTCTAAACCAGTGGTTTTCAAATTTTTCTTCTTAGGATGAAGGTAAAAAATAATTTATGTCCACAACCCAACAATTATGTCTTTGAGCTATGCATTCCAGTCTCATGGCAGGGACAGCAGGGGATGCTGCAATCCAGTTACCTGAGGGTGAGCGACCCAGGATGGGGTCCCAACCCATAGTCTGAAAACCATTGTTACAACCTACAGCAGGAATTGCTGTTAGATTGGCAGCAGAAACCAAATAGCTTTTCCATTACGTACTAAGTTAGGAAAAGTTGATCTAGATCTCACATACTTTGTCTTTGGGAATGGCGTGGGTAGAGAAAGAAGAATAATCCCCTCCCACTGTTACACATTTCATAAACCACACTGGTTTGTATTCTTCAAATGAAGGTCTAAGGCCAGGATTACTGGTTCATGTTTATACACAATTTTAAAACAGGCACAACAAGCAACATCCATCCCTACTGCATGCAGGAAGCATTTTGCCAACACTCCTTTTCAAAAGCACAGCACTTTAACAGATGCTTTATGTAGATGAGAGATGAACTGGTGGTTTCTCTTGGTTATTAGTGGGGGCATTTGATCTTTTCATCTAAAAGGTTAAAAAAATGTCACCCCCCCCTGTAGGCAAAGGACTGGATATGGAGGCTAAAGTGCCCGCTAACCCCTACAAATCATTGCTGAAGCTTGCACTGCTGGTTCTGTACCTTTGCTGGAGTTAAATGGAGGAGTTCAGGATCCAGGGCTTGTAATCCATTGATATTTTGATTCCTTCTTTCTAACTTTGTATCTTTCCTCCAAGGAAAATTCAACTTTAAACTTGATCCATATAATTCTAAGCAGTTTAATTTTGGGCTCTGACTCTTAAGTAAAATCTCTCCCTCCCTCAAAGGCATTAGTGTTCCAGATAAAGAAGCGAGTGGATATGGTAGCAGTAATTATATTTACATTCTGGGTAAAATCCAGGTTTCAATGAAGTCAGTGGAAAACCTCCTACTGATTTCAAGTGAGGCCAAGATTTCACCCACCAAGAATTCTTACCTCGTAATGTGCACATTGGTCCATTTTCTTGGTTCTTAGTACGTTTATTTCTGAACTGACTTGGAATATCTAGTGAAAGATCTAGGAAAGAAGAAAAATACAACTGAATTTCTTAGATCAAAATAAAAACTTAGTGTTTACTGAAGTCATACTTTGTAAAATCTCACATCACATCACTTAGCCACATGAAGATGCAGAGCTTTAACATAACAACAGTATTTTGCAAGACAAAAAGATACCTTACCTAGGAATGGATCAAACTTTCTAGATTCAGTCCCACATATTAAGCAGTTTACTTCATTTTGAAGAATGCCTCCAAATATAGCTGTGACAACAGTAGAGGCTCCATTTCTAAACAGACCACCACGAGGGAAAGAAAATCATCAGAATTTTTGTTTTAGGCTGTATTTTAGCATGTGAAATACTTTTACAGCTTACAACATGTCCAGAATCATCAGTCATTTTGGCCAAGTAGCAAACAAGGACTGGATTCATAGGTCCTTTCACTCATCACTAGATTCCCTCGAGCAAACATTAATGCAGAAATAATGCAGCAAAAATACCAGAGAGACAGAAGGAACTGGAATCTGTACTCTGTGCAGGTGCCTGTAACAAACAGATCTTCAGTGGAAAAGCTAGATAAGCATCCTGCATCTTTTTAATTGCTGTGTTTACATACAGTTCATTCTCTCCAGAGCACAGATCATTTTAACATTGTTATGAGGATGTTATTTTTAAGGGCTGCTTTCTATGTGACAGCTGTTTTAATAAACATCTCTCAAGGTAGATCAACTACGCTGTATTTTTTCTTTGAACTTTCTCTCCCCTTTTTATTGCAAATCTTTGAGGGTTTTTTACCCAGGATTCTACATTTCTCTGTTTTAGTCCCCTTCAGAAAGACACTTACACTACAATGACATGCTAAACACTCTGTACAACATTCCTTTGTGCCATCGTAAGGCATGTACAATAATCTTTTTGTTTAAAAGCTGCAAGCAGCAGGAGACCCTTAACTAGACTGATAATTCAACCAAGTCAAAGCAACCCAGCTGTATGCATCAGAAAATGTGTTTCCATTATGTGGTTCTATGTGAAGAAACAAAAACAGGTTTTCTGGAGAGGGAAGGAAAAAAATCCAGCCAATCAACTTGTGCTGGTCTGATACGAAGTCTTGGGCTAAATGTCAGAAGCACTGCTTTCTCCCAATCTTGCCCCAGAACACCATTTCAGTGGTAGAGGGGGTGAGAGACAAAGGAGAATAAAAAATAGCAACTGGGGATGCTGGCATTTTAAAACCAGTGTAAATTCCTAACACCGCCACATTTTGCCATGTTCTTAATGCTTAATAAAAGCCAAATATTTCAAAAGGTATTAACATTAACTGAAACCAGAATAACTCACTAACTGATACTGTCAGGTGTCCACCACAGCACAGGCGTTCAGAAAACATGGGCTGAGAGAGTACAAGCCACCTCCTTTTCTAGATCTGATTATTAACCAACAATATTTCATATAAGGTAAGTTTATGGTACTATTTTTACACTGGTCTCATTGGGGCAAATATATATATAATTTTTTAATGTGAAGCTTCCTTTTAAGTTCCATTGATTTTTTTTTTTTTTCAGGTTCAGATATCTGAGGACTGCAAGATTTCAGTCCAATAAAACCAATCCTGCAGTATTCTGTATTTCACTCTAAGAGGATTTTTCGATACAAGTGACTGGGAGGCATATGTTTTGCATGAACCAATAAACAATGACTAATGTCATTTTACATTAACGAGCACACTCCTAGACCTGCAAGCCCACTGACTTCAGGTAAAGTAGCTATATTTACACAGTTAACTGAAAGTGTGTCATGGAGCACTAGCCATACTGAAATCAAGCCTATACACTACTCACCTGCCCAGCTCAGGTCTGTTTAACTTGTAATCACTTTTCCTGCACAGATCAGGACAGACATAACTCTCAGCTAATCCTAACATAAGTAGCCTGCACTGTGACCAAAATCCAGGCTGAACTGACTGTTAACATTCCTGCCTAAAGCAAAATAAATGTTTTGGTCTCAGTGCTGTTTTCAATCTTGCAGAGCACACATGGGGGGTGGGGGGACCTCAGGAAGTGTCAGCATTTCCAAACCAAAAGATCTGAAAGGCACCCAAAAGTGCTTCAGTTTCAAAACAGAGAATGACAGGAAAACTGAAGAGAAATCTTACAACATTATCAAAGTATCAGCTATTTCAAGGGTTTCTTAGGTGAGATACAAATACAGAATATTGTACTTATGGGAAGAAATCCAGTTGTGTCAAATCTTTAAGGTACTGACACTTCTTGTTCCACTAAGAGAAAATCTTATTGCCCATATATAATTAACATATATCAGCAAAGAGACCCCAATGGCTTGAGTGAGCTGGACATTTGATTACTCTGTGTACATTTGTTTAGCCTGAATTCAAGACAGACAGACAGTTGCACACAGGAGAAAAAAAGGGTTTGGTTTTATTTTTGAAAAAATAATGCATCAATGGCAGATTCACAGAAAGCAGATAAACTATTTATTTTGACCAATTCCCATAACAATTATGAAAAAAATTAGATTAAAGACACACAACAAGGTTTGGGTGCTTTAACTCATTGGCTTCACAGTGTGATGCTATTTTAGCCTGCTTCTTTAAATATACAAAACAATGATACCATAGGGTACTTTAATACTCAAGGATACTTTAAGGATATGTCTGCTCTGCCAGGGCTGCAAAGATCACTGCAATTTGAATCGAGTGCACAATGGAGACCCACTGAATCGATCCCAGAAGTGCTCTCTTGTTGACACAAAAATCCACTCCCCCGAAAAAGTAAGGCTGCATCAACCAGAGGGTGTAACACAGCACAGTGGTGACATCCCGGTAAGTGAATGTTAGTAAGTTGATGGGAGATATGCAAGCTGCAGTATATAAGCATGTGTATCAACAGCAGGAAGCAGTGTAGAGCAGGGCTAGATCAAATCTTTAATCCACACATTGGTGATCCACCATGACCGCAAATTGTTGAAGAAATTTAAACAATATCTTACATGCAACATTTGTTGCTTGCAGAGAGACCTGAATTTTCTTGCAGAATTACTGAGCGGGAAACACCATTGAAGCCACCTTGGAGTTCCAAATGTAGATGGTCCAACAGGTAACGCATGAATTCATGGGCATCTTGTTGCTGGTATCCCCTTAATACAAAAATATTCAGTGAATGTAGAGAATACATCTTTATTACTACGATACTGACTCAAAGTAGTTCCAACATTCAAACCAAAGAAACAGCCAGTTACTGAATATCTTACAGAATACACTTTTCCCAATACTTTAGCTTTACAATTTCCAAACATCTCTCTGCAAGCATGGAATGAACAGGATAAGCAATTAGTTCAGACCAGACTAACATTTCAATATGCTTCCAGAAGACACAGCTTGTGTTACACACATGGGTGTGATCCGTTTTATTCTAAACATCCCTCTCCTCTTATCCAATATTTCTTTCTTTAAAAAGATTTCAGATTTAAAAGCAGATTTCTTTGTTTTTTAAACAACAGAAAGGCACGCTGGACATCAAACATTAACTTGGTTCTGTTACAGGTACCATGTCAGTTTGCCTCTTTTTTTTTTTTTTTTTAAACTGTTCTGCTAAGGGGTGGACGGTAATTCACACTACTGTCCAGCAAGAAGGGTTGACCTTCATGGCTAGCCCATATTGCAGGGTGAGGCAGAGGAACACTGTGTCAGGCAACTGCAGGCCAGTGGCAAATCTGTGTGGTTATGAAGGCTGCACTGGTTAAGTTCAAGCACTTGGACTGGCGAGCTAAAGTGGACCCACCTAAAAGGAACAGTAGCAGCTGGAAGTGATTTTTTCCCCCTCCCCTGGGATCCTCCCCTGCACAGTTCATCCCCACCCTCTCTTCCCCTTTGGGTTTCCTGGTTATCCAGCTGTCACTTCAGCTGTACAGGGTACTTTGTTGCATGGTGGATGAAGAAGGGATGTGGATTCAAACCCATTGGGGAGACATAAGCATATCTAGACTTCAAAGTAACTGAGCAGTCTGAACTGAGGGGGTTTCTCATTTGAACAGTGGCATCGGTTTGAACCAAGTATTAAATTATGCACAACATTCTAAAATCTCCAACTGGAAAAACATTTTACAAACACTTTTTTGGAATTCAAGAGATTCAGCTGTTTTTCAGCAACAGTTCTGGGCAAATTCCTTCAGCCACCAAACCCATCATTTCTTTAACCCTGTCAACTGGATCTCTTTTTCCAAGGACAGGCTTTCATTCTCAGGCTGATTGTTCTCCACAAGTCTCCTGCAGTACTGGCATGAGTACTTTGAAAGAATATAGATGTTTCCTCATCCCCAGTTTGATCTATGGAACAGGGTTTACAATCATATGGAGATTTCAACTTCAGCTCTGGATAGTCTTACAACAGCTGAGTGAAGAAATATATCTGAAATGTAACTCTTGGCACTACATTTGTCCTGAGAGCTTATGCTCCCTTTAAGCCTAGGGAGGTGTTGCTCACACAAGAAGCAATCAGAACTTCACTGCTAGCTATGCTGTGGGAAGGCTATAGCTGTCAGGGAAGCAGGTTTTTATAAATTAGCCAGTAAGCTAAAGGATGGAACAATTCAAGGAAAGTGAGAAGAAACCTTATAACAACACCCCAACTTCCAAATTGCCCAGCCCCAAATGAAGTGGAGGAATGTGTATTCTGCCACACACAAGTGTGTGACATCACCACAGTAAGAGACAGCGACACTACCCTTCAGGAGAGTTAGCAGAGAAGGTCCCAAACCGTGGTCTGCAGAGAGCTGGCTTTGCCACAGTTCTGGTCTTTAAGTTTCATTAATAAGCTAAAAGTCCATTATCTATTCTTCTGCTATTCCATGTAAGCAACTACTGTAATTACCACAAAAATATTATGAGACTGAGTGGGAGAGATGGTGGTTTCTACAGAAGGAGCAGTGTTTATGCAACACTCTCATGGCATGGAACACATCTTAAGGTTGGGGAACTTGTGGTTTAGTCAAGAGAGCACAGAATGCATAAGCTGACACAAGCCTTATGCAAAATGCAGTCATGTCTCACCAACCTTCCTATGGCATCTCAACCAAGGCTGAAGTGAACATAAACCCTAGAACTTAAAGAACCCTCCCCGCTTGTCCCCAGACAAGAGCTATTTCTTTCAAACCACCAGTTAGAACAAGCATTATACATGGAAATTGCCTAGCTTTGACACAACAGCAGAGCTACGGAAACTAGAGGAATCATCTGTTAGTTTCCATGATAAATGGAGGCAGCTGTGATTCAGAGCAGACTATGGTTGTGCTGCATCAAGCTGAAGCCAGTCAACCACCTCCTAAGAGCATCAGCTTGGTTCCTCCTTCAATTCTTTTCACATCACCTGTGGTACAATTAAGTGCTTTATCTAAATGCTTAGAATCATTATTGCTCTGTAAGTATAATTATTGCATAACAACTATGCATACAAGATGTACGCACAGGTAAGGAACCACTGACCAATTACTACGCCAGAACTGTGTTTCTAGAGTCTTACCCTACAGAGACTTGGATTTATTAAAACCAACATCAAGTAAACAGTTTGCAAGTAAAATGATTATTCCTCTAAAAATCTAAAATTTCTAATGGGTACAGTTTTCCTGACTGGTATTTATCTTCATCAGGTCACTGCAGATGGAATTCAGAATTGAAGAGATTATCTGGTAAAAGGATGAGGTATCTAAACTAACTTTGTAAAGATATGATACTAAACATACGATGTTCAATGTTCATTACAGTCTGTACATCACAGCAGAACACATGAATGAGGCAGAATTCTTTCACCACTATATGCTAAATGTAAGGAAGGCTGGAGTTTGAATGCAGAAAGAATAGCTATAAGTTACCAGGCTAATGAAGGAATTGCTTAGTTTAAAGCCAAAAGAGAGGCGTTTGAAATGAAACGGGACATATACTTGTGATATAATTTGACTCAAACATGTTTCATTGTTATTTACCTCTATAATATAGCACTTTATAAAAGGTCTGTATTCAGTGCACACAAGGACAAATGTATTTGTGATGTTAACTGAACATAAGATAAAATGGCCAAAGTTCCTATGGTGGAGAATACAGCTTCCCACACAGACCTCATTCCTGTTCTGCAAAATATCAGATCCCAGTGCATTTAAACCAATTCAGTCCAGTCCATCCACATTCTCCTTCCCTTTGAAGATATCAGAAAAAACCCCACAATCCACAAAGCACTTCAACCCCCAAGAGGCTATTGAGGTCTCTCAGACCTGTCCTACTAGACTGCTCAGAAGACCAAGCCTTCCTACGAAGGATCCAGAATAGAGGCATGTTACAGTTTGCCATTACAGACATCCTTAACACATAAAATGCCATTTTTAACCATGGGCTATATTCCCTATTCCCAGTTGGATGTGGAGAGCTCTACACTGCAATATGAGCAATTTCCAGTTGCCTTCCACTATGCTGCACCTTTCTGTAAGGGAGATGGGGCCTATGATGGCAAGCAAGGCAGAGTCAGCCAAAACCTCTTGAAGGCTGAGATCCATGGAAAACTGAGCAAGCAAACCTCCACTCAAAGGCCTTTCCATCACTCCATGCAAGCAAAAGCAGCAGAACTGGCTTGTTGCAGCCATACCAGTTGGTTCAACTCTGTCCACTTATCCTAAGCCCCCCTGACATAATTTTTCTGAACTGGTGATCATTGCACAGGAAGACTGGGGATTTTAACTAACCATCAGTAACTTAAACAGCATGGTTGAAATCAACACAGAACATCTATTCCTCCCTGCCAGTCAAAGCTGCCACCCCTCTCCTCCTCCAGACTCTAAAGAGATGCAGTGGAAAACATATGAGTGGCTGGCTTTCCTTTCAATGGGGCTCCCTGCGTTATTCTGCTTTGCTTAATAGAGACACAAATATGAGTGCACAATGTTCGTAGACAGCCAGCATATCAGTGAGTAGCAAATTCTCTCTCCCCCCTGAGAGCACCAAGTTCCAGAAGAGAGCAGCACTTTACGTTAAAAGCCATGAGAGAACCCACAGTGCTGAAAATTTGCTAAAGAACAGATTTCCCTGCTCAGTCGCACAAGAACCATAGGATAGGTTTACTGCTGATTGTAGGGTAACCCGTCAAGGATGTAGAGAGGATGGATCTAGGATCTTATGCCTAGAATGTTTTGGCCATTGTTCGAAACCACTGGCATTAAACTTCCTTGATTCTCAAACACCAGTAAAACACATATTAGGCACTGGGAAGAATGCAAAAAGATAGCTTTTTATTATCTGGGATATTCAGCTAAGCATGTGCGTTCATAGCATTTTTTCAGCACTGCTGGAGATGTAACAGATAACAGAACATCTTTACTACCTGAGAACATCGAGCAACTTACCTTGCCAAATCCTAACAGGTTTCAGTGTTCCCTTTGAAAGAGGTTCAGGGGCCAGGACAGGGAGACCTTGGAGAGGAATGATACTTTGATTTACTTGGGTAACTCTTTTTTGACAGTGTGTGTAACACCCACAGACTCCTATAGCCCTTACTTAAAGTTATATTGGCAGTGGCTAGGATGTTTTGAGAATCAAGGAAGTTTTGCCCAGTATGTTTTATTTAGGCCTATGGCAACTGTAAAATAAATAAATAGATAAAATAAATAAATAAATTCCTATCATAGCCAAAAGTTTGGGTTCTGTAAACTCCCTACTCTTGGTGATGAGCTGCAGGATATTGTCTCAGCTCTCCTGCCCCTAGAAGCAAGCCATTACTTGTCAAAATTACATACTACTCCCTGTGGTTGTTGGGAACAAGCAATTATTAATGAAGGCAAGTCTTTAAATCAAAATAAAGTCACATTCGAAAGCCATGTTGGTGAGCATGGGGGGGGGGGGGGGGCGGCTGCACAGTATGTTTACCAGGAGCCAGTTTAGGGCACAGGTGGCATAAGGTTACAGTCATGAATACTCCCTTTTGCCTTATGGAACTTACCTAAAATTTGGCATGATTTTCCAGACAACGTAAAATAAAGACTCTGGACTAAATGCAGTTTGGCTCCCTTGCCATAAAGCACAAAGTGTCTTTCTAAACTCTTCAACCAATGAACTGTGGAGAGAAAATAAAAATGAATTAGTATGGCATCATGCTCTAATCTACTTTTTGCTGATCTTCAGCACTTCCGTGATATGAAAGTCAAAATTTCCTTTGATGAAAATGTTTCACTTTGAAATCATTCAGCTTTTCACAAAAGGATGCATTCCATGTTCCTAAAGTCTCACAATATATGCCTAATCCACAAAATTGATGGGGTACAGAAGACAAGCCAGCAATATCATGGAATTCATGCATTAAGGATGTAAATGAGACTGATTTCTTATCTAAGTTCTCACTCATCTTTTCTCTCCAAGCTCTCTTCTATCATATTGCTTTGCAACTCAAATTGTACCTCTAAGTCTTCTGCACATAGTTATTTATTTATATGTTGGTCCCCTTATTCATCATGAAACTTCTCTTCAAAGTGCAGGCTTGTTACATATTCTATAATTTCTTTTAATGCTTCATCTAATCCTCTTTTAAATGACTCAAGTGAGAGGACTTCCAGTACTTCTCTTGGTGATTGTCAAACCAATAGGCATTGCTACATTGCCTTTTATAGCCTAACTTCTGTTTGCTAAATTTCATCATTTTATTCCTTTATATTATTTTAACTTCAGTTTCACCTGCCCCAATTTCAGCTCAAGGTGGGCACTTTACTCACATCAGTAGAAGATACTTAATAAAACCAAGCCCAAAACTGTCCACTCTGGTATTCTGCCAGACCTTTCACCTCCTCTCCCACAACGCCACATGGTGTTTATTATTCTTCTGTAAGGTCTGTCAGCCAATTCTGTACTAATTTTTGAGAAAGAATTTAAGTAAAATAAAAAAGCGTGAGGTGATGCCTATAGTCCAGTTAAGTTACTAGTTCCAAAGATAAATATATTTGGCTTCACTACAGAACTGTTTAACGGATGCTAGTTTTCTCTCCTAAGACAGATACAAAATACACAGTGGAAATCATGTAAACCTCTCAGCTTGTATCAGGCACCCAAAAAAGACCTTACTCTCCTTCTTTCAGTTCAGTTCTAACAAGAAACATGTTAACTTACACGCTGTTGTCCCCTTGGCTCCTGGTATGGTAGGTTCGCCTGCCAGCTGTTTTCCCATTTCGCAACTCCACGGCTGGCAAATCTTTGAAGTAACAGCAAAACTGCTGAATGTTACTATAGGAAAAAGAAATGGGAGTGAAAAACATATCAGACAGTCGACAAAGAATAGGAAAGATTTGTCTGTGCTTTGCACAGAGTTCTTTGGAGAGGCTCACTTAGCTTCTTGAATTAGTTCTTACAAATAACACTGAATAGCTCATTTCCCACCAAGAGAACTAATCAAGTTGCATCCAGTGTTGCAATATAATTATCTACTCATCACATGTACAGGGGGCACCATTAAACTGCATTCCCCAGCCCATTTACCTGCAACAACAGTTAGTATCTTTTTCTCTCCTTTGATTAGGACGGTGGTTCCCAACCTGTGATCCAGGGACCCCGGAGGTCTGCGGAGTTATTGCAAGGTGTCCATGAATACATCTGGCCCTAGCTGCTGCCAGCTAGCAATTCATGTTGGAGAGGATGTCAAACTTATGGCCCATGGAGCTGGATCCGGCCAACCAAGAGTGCTGATCCAGCCCCTGGAGCTGCTACCTGGGCTATGCTTGGAAGCTGTCTGCAGCACCAAACTCTAAAGACAGGCTGCAGGCACAGCAGGGCTAGACATGCCTATGACTCACCTACATGATCCAAGTCACACCACAGGGAAACAAAGGAAGCGCTCCAGCCAATCGTGGCTCAGCTCTGCTGTGGTATGCCAACCAACAAGAGTCTCAGTCACAGCAGGCTAGGCCAGCTTATCTTAACTGTTCACTGTCAGTCAGCATGCTAATTTGATGCACATTGCATGAATCACAAATAAAAAAGGAAAAAGTGGCTGGGACCCACAAGGGAACAAGCCAATCAAAGGCAAGCATTATGAATAACAGAATGAGTGAGCCAGGAGGGGGAGAGGCAGGAGCCCAGCCTGGCTGCCTGTGACTGAAACTGATTTTTTTCACCTGCCACCATGAGATAGGGGAAGTGGAAAAGGAAGGGGAGGGGGGTCAGGGAGCCAAAAGTGGCAAAGGGGAGCCCCCAAGGTAGGGAAAAGGGAAGGTGTGGGGGAGCCTGCATGGGGAAAGAGGAGCCCATCCCACTCTGAACATTGAGGGGGAAAGGTTTGAGGAGCCCATGTGGCCACATGGCCCTTGACAGGTGTCCTGCCTTCCAATGTGGCCCCCAACACTAAATGAGTTTGACACCTCTGCTAAATTAATTGTATTTGCCTGCTGTGAGCAGCCACACCCTGGATATGTCCCCACCCCTTGGGAGCAGGCAGGGGCCAGGTCCTCCACTGCCCCTCTGCAGCACGGTGGCCTGCAGTCAGTCCTCAATAACAACTATTATTATTATTTGGGGGTCCACAAATTTTTTGATATTAAAAAGGGGTCCTCGTACTCGAAAAGGTTGGTAACCACTAGGAGATAGAAGTTTCACAATTCACTAAGTGGCGAGGAAGGACCTGGCTTCTGTTACACAGAAAAGTGTGCACTTGTGGGGTGAAAGAAGGGTCACAAAGTGAAGGTCACTAAAGTCACACATTTCAGTGCAGCTCTCTGCCTGGCCTGCAAGACATTTTCTAACCATGCAGTTTAAGGATATCCACTAGCACATGAACAGAGAAGGGAGCAAGAGAGTGAGGCAATGGAAACCATGCACCGCCTCCAAAGGCCTAGACAACAAGAGCCTCCATTTGGCTTTGGCTGTCTGTGCAGAGCTCCAGTGACATCAAGCTACAAGCACCTACAAACCTCTTAGTGAGGAACCAGGTCCAGTAACTAACCACTCAGAAGTTACCACCAGTGTCACAGTGATAATGGTCAGCTCCTCCTGGAGACACTGCATCCCTCAGAGCACTGACAGCCCCCTTCCCCTGCTGATACCCCAACCCATCCCTCATCCACAAGGTGTGTTACGTCATGTTTCACTACCCTTCAAGCTGTGGATATATAGGCTTCCCCGAACATCAGTGCTACTCCTGAACCAATGAAAAGGATCACTTTGGAGAGATCCTCCCTCCTCCTGGAGTAGAGAGCCCATAGCCTGTGCAGCACTCCCCTTTCCTGCACGTCTAGGCAGCAACAGAGAAACACAAAAATAACTGGCCTCTCTTGCCTAGCACTGCAGAACAGACACCACCAAGGGTGGGAATCTGATTTGATGACTGCATATAAAACATGATCAGTACCTGAGAGACTGAAGGATTGCATTCATGAAACACGTGTTCCCCAGATTACGAAGGCCTGTGGCACAAAGGGCAGTTGTGCTCCCCTGGGAACCAAAGGAAAGAGGCAAGTCAAAAGAGACAGCTACTTGCCTGCCAAGCACACAACAGCCATGTGTGCAGCAGAGTACATTCAAATAGAACTAAGAACAGACTGAGCCAGCTGGGACCCAAGCTTATAACACGATCAGCTCACAGTATATAAATGATATTTTACTACACAGATAATTATTAAAAAGGACATCTTTCTTTGACTGAAAAAAAAAATCCCCCTTCTCGACCACCTAAATGAAGCCTCAGAAGACAGGGATCTTCACTGTTCTGGGAGACTGCTTTGCTTATTCTTTGTAACAGTCCACTGTTGCTGTCAGGTAGATTAGCAACAGCATCTGAGTTACATACCCAGTTTCCAAAGCTGGGTGCCAGGCTCGCCAAAGAAATATTTAAAATCATCTCACTCTGAAAATGAGATCTAATTCCTTGAAATTACCCCTCCACTCCCCTACCATCATGTAGTAAGGGTTTGCCTGTAGGACTCCTTATGAGATCCCAGCACTGGGCTGCTGGCTTTTTTGTTCTGAAGGAAGGAAAACAGCATTTGGGAGGAAACTACTGAAATTAAACTAACTGTACAAGATACAGGAGCTGGGGGGCAGGAGAGTAGGCATGTGACATTGTTGGCCTAACAGCTGTTAACAGTTTAGCAGACTGCAACACATAGGCTAGTTTGTTTTTAACCAAGTAGCATGGGGTTTTGTAGCTATTTTTACTTCTAAATCCCTTCCAAATGTGTTTTTGTTGCCAGTCAAATTTATCCCTTACATAAGAAAGGTATGATGAACTTTTAACCTTACATTCTGCCAAATGTTAATCAGTCTTCTAATACTAGGAGCTCAAGATCAACAATTATAACCAACACTAGACCGCACATCAAGAGCAGTGTGCTTTCAAAGAGGGAGAGTAGGAACGAGCACCTGTCATTATATTGCCCCCTGGATTGTGTATTGCTATCGCAAGAGAAATCAAACACTACCACAAACAATGTCCAAAAGCTTAAGTCTCAAGTAAAGCTTAAAGAGCAAACAGCATCAGAATATTTTATAATATTCAGACAGAAAACTCAGCATTCATCAGATGCAGCACTGTCGCAATTGAGTAACTGCAAGAAGCTATATTTAAAGACAACATTTCCAAAATACAAATAAACCACTCCCCATATGCTTTAATGTCCTTCCCCCATTCTATCTCTGGTTAGACAATGAAGTGTAACCCATGTGCCTAAAAAGCTGCAATCTTTTAGGGATCCCTTATTGCTGGGCAGATTTTGCAGCCCAGAAACCAGAACCTTCTGGTAAGAGGGTGTGGGAGCACACTGAGCATGCTCCACAAATTTTATTGTTAAGCTGGAATTACATGCCCAGCGAGAAGCCTTAGAGGAGCAGCTTGGAAAGGAGCAAACAGAGAGAGCTGCAGCGTCCACATGCTCAGGGACTGAGTGAAAGGAGCTGAGCAGGAGTGGACTGCAGGATGTTTTCTCCCTGCTTTGGACAGTTTTACAGGGGAGTTGTCTGCAGCAGAACTGAGAGTTGGATGGCCAGCGACTTGCTTGTGTGGTGCTGGCTACACAGGAGGAAGAAAGGACTGCATGGCATTCGCCTGAAGATTCCTGCAGCTAGAGAAGATGAAGATTTCTGCTTCTGTTTTGCATTTAAATCTCAAGGATTTAGAGACTACAACTGAGATAAGGGTGACTCCACCTGAACTTTGGGACTCCTGGGTTTCTTACTGTTTTGTTTAAATTTATTATGGTTTCTTAGGATAAGGTTTGTTTAGTTAGTTAATAAAGTTCATTGTTATGTTTATTCTGAGCAATAGTTTAATGTGGGATGGGAACTCTGAACAATCTTCGCTGTGAGTCCTGAACAGACTGGATCCTGGCTCTCCAGCTACTTTCTGCAGAGGTTTCTCTGTTAGGCACTGGAGAGGGGCAAGTGAATGCATTTGAGCCCACCCTAGCAGGTTACAAAAGCATTATTGCAAACACCCCCATGCCTTACTTTTTCTAGCTACTGATTCAACGTGCCAGAACTAAAAAGATGATCACCTGCCTTGGGCAACATTCGAGGATTAATAAAACAGAAAACAAAGATCACTAACACCATGTGTCTAAAAGCAACCCATCCAACCCCAATATTCATCACTGTCATAACTATGATACGTTCTGTGAAAAATATGCCTTGCATTGTATCATTTTAAAAGCCCTGATCTGCTTAATATCTTGCTGGATTGTGTATCTCCATATGTAAAGATATTAAATATAGCTAAAAATGCTACTAGAATGTGACATACGGCATAAAAGCCACAAAGAGCCTTCCAGGTACAATGCTGGAGTGGTCAGATTGATCAGTCCTATCTCCCTCAACCAGTCAAGGAAAGAATTCACTAACAGAGATTGTTACAGGTAGCATGTGAGCAATGAACCCTGACTAACCAATAAGATGACTTCCCAGGTCATACGCATTGATTGTTGTTCTAGCTTAGAAGTGGAGTGACATCATTTGTCATCTCTTTCCCCCAGCACAGGATCTGAATCATGAAGACAAAGAACTCTGGAGCCAGGGAGAGGCAGCTACAGGCAGGAAAAGCAGCCTCTGTCTATGTACTGAAGATCTGCAGCCTGCTTGTACCATCTCTCAGGGTGAGACATCTGTGGATCCAAATCCTGTTAGCATGTGGAATTTAGATAGATATTATTTCTATTTCTTTGGCAACTATTTTAGTCTCTTTGTGCTTATCACTTAATCTATTTGTCTGTTGTTAATAATTTTATTTAATGTTTTATCTTAACCAGCGTGGCTTTGAGGGAAGCGATTAGGGAACTGAACAGAACAGGTCAATTATAGAGTGATGCAGCCACCGTCATCCAGTTCTGACTTCTAGCAATCAGAGGTTTAGGGGTATCCAGAGCACGGGGTTGGGTCCCTAACCAATGTGGTTAATAGCCACTCTTGGATCATCCACTGTGAAATTATTTAATACTTCCTTTCAACCTTGTTTTACTTTTGGCCTTTATGACAGACCCAGGACATGAGTTCCACAGGTTGACTGCATATGAAGAAGCACCTTCTTTTGTTTGTTTTAAATTTGTTGTCCATTAATTTAATTGGGGATCCACGGTTCTTGTGTTATGATAAGGGGTAAACACCACCACCACCACCACTTCCTTATTCATCTTCTCTACACACTCAGTTTTTATAGACCTCCATCATATCCCCAAGTCATCTCTTTTCTAAGCTGACTGGACTAAGCCTTTTTTTAATCTCTCCTTTAATGGAATCTGTTCTAAACCTTTAACAACATTTGTTGCCCTTCTCTGTAACTTTTCCAGTTCTAATACATCTTTTTTGAGATGGACAACTAGAACTACATGCAGCATTCAAGCTGTCAACATACCATAAATTTATAAATTACTATTTTGATATTTTTGTGTCTTATTATCTACCTGTCCCTTTCCTGATATACTGTTAAGTGTTTTGATGGCCGTTGGAAATTGAACAGAGATTTTTTTTTAACAAAACTGTCCATGATCTCTGAGTGGTTACAGCTAATTTACACACCATTTTATATGTATAGGTGGGATTTGGCTTTGCACTTATTAACAACATTAAATTTCATCTGTGAGATCCCTTTGGAACTCTTTGGAATCAGCTTTGGACTTAAGTGTCTTAAGTAATTCTGTGTCGTCTACAAACTGCTATCTCACAGTTTATGCCCTTTCCTTAATTTGAAATTACCTCCTTAACTAATAGTGAGCAGTACTGTGTGCCCTCTTCCAGATTCTGCAATCGATAGTCTGGCTGCAATGCTTGTAGGCTAAAAAAAAAAAGCCAACTCTTACCTACCTCTGCTGCTTTCAGCCCAATTGGCACTAGCTGTTTCCTAGTTAGCTGATGCTGCTGCCAAGCAACAGGGAAGCTCAAGCACAGGTTAGAACATGATCAGAAGATGACACCAGCAATTTTTGAAAAAGAAAGGAGTCATCTCTCCATTAGGAGCAGGCAGAGAGATGAAATACATACATGACATTTAGAATTTGAAGCCAGATTATAACCACTTTAAAATTAGATCAGCATTAGGCCCATTTTCACATTGACGAAGCCCCCACAAACACCAGAAGTGCTGTACTTACATTTACTTTCAGCAACTTGCTGTTCAGAGATGAATTTTCCAACAGTTTTCTTTTCCTATGCCTGTCTGCTGTGAAAGCTGAACTATAATAAAGGAATACATTACTTACTAACCACTATAAAATGGATGAAGTGGGTGAACATTCATCTCAATGTCTAGGACCAGTTACATCTGCAACAGATTATTAATATTCAATGACAAAGGTCATCCCCTAGCTTCAACATGTGCTTTTACAGAGGTGCAATAAGCACTTAACATTTGCCTTTAAACAGACTATATTTTTTCCAGAGCAGATTTTAAACAAAAAACTCTTATCAGTGTCTAGTATCTGAATTCTGTAATTAGATTTGCTACCATGGGTAGTCTGAAGCATGTCCTAGTTACCAAGGAACTCCTGATCTGAAATCAACTTAAATCAACTTAATTTTTTTCAAGGGGACATTTTGCATTGAATTTCTCCAGTGGCACTTTGTGTCTTCAGAAGTCTTGCTCCAGAACTTTAGAAAGACACTTTAAAGTAAGTATTGATCTCCAGAATCAACCAATTTAAAGTAGAAAACTTGACTGTCGTCACAAGCTCTGTAATTGCTGCCTTCCTTCTCCTCCCAGCCAAACATTAACAGCACTATCAAAAGGGTCCATTCTTAGAATGTTATTGGTAGCCAGGCATAATGCATTTAGGGCTTCATGTGTTTCTACAGGTTCATGAGAATGGGATCTAATGTGCCCAGGTCTTCACTGCTGAATGAAAAATACATCACTGCTTGTCAGGCCTGGGTGAAGGCAAGTTCCTTGACAGAAATTAGCATCTTAAGCTACATTTTTCTCCAACAGTGCTCCAGCACCAGCCAACACAAAAAACTTAGTAGCATGCTATAGTAGCATCCTTCAGTATTTTCTTTGCAATTTTACGTCTACGGTTTAAATCCTTTTGAACACAAAGCCACTGCAATGGGCTTTCCCTTTGGGATATGGCTACTAGCCATGCATTGGCCTCAACTGTGACAACCTTCACCATTTGAAAAATGAAGTTACAGATTTTTCTCTTGGGCCTTCCTAAATACAGGCCTCATCCACTTGTTGTACACTTCTTATCAACACAGCAAAAAAATGGACTGGAAAACAATGAGTGCAAAGGTTCCCTAACCCCATTCAAATGAAGCAGCAGTTGGAAGTGGAAAGGACATTCAAACTGGAACAATGCCAAACAGGGGAGTTTAATGCCAAAGTGATGCAATTTGCATGCCCAACGGTGAAGATTTTACCACATCAACTCCTTAGAATCATAGGATCATAGTGTTGGAAGGGACCTCACAGGTCATCTAGTCCAACCCCCTGCCAGAGGCAGGACCACTCCCACTAAACCACTGCAGTCATGGTTTTGTCCAGCCAGGCCTCAAACACCTCCAAAGATGGAGATTTCACCACCTCCCTCGGCAGCTCATTCCAAGGCTTCACCACTCGCCTAGTAAAAAAGTTTTTTCTAATATCCAGCCTCGATCTCCCTAACCGCAACTTGAGACCATTGCTCCTCGTTCTGTCCTCTTATTACCGAGAATGGTTGAGCTCCATCTTCCTTAGAGCATCCCTTCAAATAGCTGAAGGTTGCTATCAAATCCCCCCTCAATCTTCTCTTCTGCAGACTAAATAAGCCTAATGCTTTCAGTCTTTCCTCACAGGACTTGTGCTCCAGCCCTTTAATCATTTTGGTTGCCCTCTGCTGAATTCTCTCTATCATGTCCCTGTCCTTTTTGTAGTGGGGAGCCCAAAACTGAACACAGTATTCTAGATGTGGCCTCACCAGTGCAGAATAGAGGGGAATGATCACATCCCTTGATCTGCTGGTAATACTTCTTTTGATGCAGCCCAGTATGCCATTGGCCTTTTTGGCCGCAAGAGCACACTGCTGACTCACATCTAGCTTCCCATCCACCATGACCCCCCAGGTCCTTTTCTGCACTGCTGCTACTTAGCTGAATGTTTCCCAGCCTGTAGCAGTGCATGGGGTTTTTCCGTCCCATGTGCAGGATTTTAAACTTGTCCTTATTGAACCTTCTTGGTGTCTGAACCCTGGAGGCACTCAAACAATATTCAAAGGATCTGTGTGTGCAAGATATTTTGCAAAGTTCCCAAGCAAACTATTTAGGCCCTAATATTTTGCTCTCCAGAACCAGCTCCAACGTCTGCATGATAAAGGAAGCTAGAGAAGTCACAGAGTGAAGTGCTACTCTTCTA
Organism: Podocnemis expansa; assembly: GCA_007922195.1. Taxonomy (NCBI): domain Eukaryota; kingdom Metazoa; phylum Chordata; order Testudines; family Podocnemididae; genus Podocnemis; species Podocnemis expansa. Next base: position 6,327,041 of record ML681967.1, on the reverse strand, counting down.
TAGTTAAGTACACAATTATTACAAATTCATAAGCTTTCCTCATCTTTAGATGTTTGGACACCAGGCCCCACAGCTAATATCAGGACATTTTCATCTTTCATTTCCACTTTAAGGGTTCTACTCCAGGAACCAATTCTTTTTGGGATTTTGGGAACCCATGCCTGCTTTTTGGCAAGACAGTTCCCATTTTCTATGGAAGAGACAAAAGCAACTGGTAAAACGTGAAGAAAGTTGCAGAGGGCAAGTCTGAAGGTCTCAGTCAGTGTATCGACAAAGCTGCCAGTTAATCACATTTCCATGTGTTTCAATATGGCAGTTATCCAAATCCCTTAATTCTGATCTCTCTTCTAGATGATGAAAAGGTTTGTACAATAACAATGTCAAAAAATAAAAGCAGCATTCAAATGAATATCAAAAAGTCTACCCCAACACGATACTTACTTTTCCAAGTTCTGTAGGTGCTCCCTGACTTTCTGTACCAGGCCCAGCTTGGTATCATTGACTACAAAATCATCACAGCGATAACTGCAAGAAAAAAAAAAAAAAAATCAGCAGGTGGAAGGAGTTTCACTGAAGCCCAGCACTGAGGCACTTCAGAACCTGGATATAGCAGGTGAGGCTCACATGACTGTTGAAGCAATTATTGGAGGCAAGAGATATTTAGAGTAAGAGATGGAGGGATCTGAAACAAGGAGGCAAAACACTGGAGTTTAACCCATCACAGAATTTTTTTTTTTTTAAATTTACAAGAGATGCAGGCAGCTTCTTGCTCCTGCACTCTCTTTTCTCAACTGCAGTTCTAAGTCCAGACCTCAAACAGCTTGTAAAATTAAATCCAGGACTCCGACCATCCTCTTCCCATCAAAAAGCGCAACTGAAAGCAACAAGGTGGCACTAGTTCTATTTCAGAACTCCAAGAGCTCAAAATGCCAACATGCTCCACGGAACTGACCTTGGCATGAGACACATTGGTTCAGAGAAAAGCCACACTGCTCAGACAAAAAACTAGAATGTACATAGAAAAGCTAAACAAACAAGGAGTCCTGTGGCACTTTTAAAGACTAACAGATGAGCTTTCGTGGGAGAAAATACCACTTTGTCAGACCCTAAATGACATCTACAGCTGTATGTTACCTCAGCACAAATCATGAGATTGATTATGAATTATTGTTATTATACAGCAGTGCCATAAGCCTTATTGTGCAAGGTGCTGTACACACACAAAAGAGAAAGCTCTTTCCCTAAGAGCTTATGATCCAAATAAAAGTTAAAGCAGGTGAATGGAGATACAAGAAGTCTGAGGAAGAGTTGGGAGATCTTGGTTAAATTTCTAAGTCCCAGTCCAGTGCCTTAACCACAAGTTCATGTAATAGGTTTTGTAAGAAGTATTCTTGCAACAAGTTTGGTCTATGGATGTGTTGTTCCAACAGTGATGAGCACAGAAATGTCTGTACATTGAACAAATGTTCAGAAGCTATCAGGAGAACTAGCAAAAGGGAGGGAGCCTGTTATTAACAGAAACTAATAATTGTGTTTTGTAAAGAAGGACAGATTCCCCACTGCCGTAATAATACATGCAAAGTGAGCATAAAATTTCAGCAAATCTAAAGGGCTGCACTTGACACTCCCTCTGGAGAAGCGAGATTACACAGGCTGCATAGTACTAGAGAATCAGGCCCCAAAGCATTTGTAACACAGCCAGTGAATGCACACTAACAGAGGATCCTTATACCATGGAACAACTTCAATACATGTTTCACAGCGGTCTGTACATTTTCCCCCTGGGATGAAGCTCTTAATGAGAGCAAATAGCTTGTGCTTCTTTCCTAAATGAGCAGAGTCCACTATCAAAATCTACACTCCTGGAGAAGCCACATTCCACTCTCATAGAAAATCTAACTACAATTTAAAACCTGTAATTTCACATGCAGTTAAAAACTACTTGCTTCCCTATACCATGCATCAAAACAATTGCAAGATCCACTCTTCAGGCAGCTCAAGTTTTTCCTCATGCATGCCTCCCCCTGACCCCTCCCAAAGAATTCTTCATTGCAAGAGTGTGAGAGAAACACAAGCTGTAAATGAGCACCATTTTACACCATGCACTGTTCACACTCACAGCTCTGACTTAGGTGCACAACACTGAAGATGACAATGGCAGAAAATGGAGCTGCCTTAGAAGACATCTAGAAAGGATGAACCAGAACCAGCTTGGAATCCAGCATCCATTAAGAGGGGAGGAAATTAGTCATTTCTATTACAGCACTGTTTAGGGCTTGCCTAGGTTGTGGCCCACTCTTCTAGGCACTATAGAAACATAAGCAACAGTCACAGCAAGAATTTTACAGCAAATGTTTTGAAAGTACTTGCACAACTAGCAGCTCACTTCTGAAGGGAGATCAGGCCTTCAGGAATGCTTGCAAAAACTACCTAAAACATATTCTACCCTGTGTCTGTCTTGAGGTAGAAGTAAACCCATAGTGTATTTAGTGAGGGGGAGAAGGAGGTGAAAACATATTTCTGTCCCATGGAGAAGCCTGCCTCGAGAGGATATCCCTCACTGCTCTCAGCCAGCCCTCCCAAATTCCCCTCCAACATAGGCACACAGACTCCAACCTTGAAAAGCCCCAGCCAGTGGAGTTTGAGCTGGGCTATATTCAGTCCCCAACACCTCTCAGCAATGCAGGCAGAGACAGCGGAGATGCAAATGCTACCTTGAGCCACCAAAATACAAGGGGTTCACCTTCATGCTTCCCATGGGAGAACCAGTACAGCCCTTGGGAAAATGGAGCCAGGTGCACTCTTCCTGCCGTACGAAGACCCTACAGACACACACTAGAAGGTTCCAAGTGCACATTAATACAGTGCTGAATTAGATAAGACTACGTGGTGGGATAGACCAGATAGGAACTGTAAAAAATGGTGGTGGTGGTGGTGGGGGGAACCAAGGTCATAAGCGCCTATACAAGACAAAGCCCCAAATACTGGGACTTTCCTGATAACATTGGGACACCCTACTACATGGACATGCACTAGAGTGCATCAGCAGGCTTTACACTGAAGCCTTTTGAGCGCTCTACAACTTACAAAGCTCTGTGGTGCACTGTCACCCCATGCAGACAAGTCGTTAGTTACTGAATGAGAATGCACCGCTCATTTTAGCTCCTATGCAAAGCTAAAGAAAGAACACCTTCTATATTTTGTGTTCATTTTCTTGGATGTATGTACTTGAACTGTAACCATTTTGCTCCTCTTCCTTCTAGCATAAGGAAACTTGCTCCATTTTAAAAAAAATATAAATATGTAATCACCAACCACTCAGGTTACCCCCTATATTGTCTGAAATCAGCACTTTGTTAATGGAACTATGCATAGAACACTTCAAGAATTCCCCTTGTTCTCACTGCATGAATCTTTGAAATAGCTCACAAAAGGCAGCAATATCACTAGCCTTAATTCACACACAAACCATATTATTACAAAACTTAATTCAAACATAATCCACACAATCATCTGCCACAGGATTTCTGCAAAGGCTATGTTCAAGAGGAAAAAATTCACTCAAATTTCTTAAAATAACATTTCCAAACACTAAAAATAGCCCAATTATCACCTCCAGGTATGAAATATACTGCCACAGAATGGCCACTGTCAGTATAATGAAACTGAGAAATACATTTTCCCCCATCTCTGCTGTCCAAGATCAGGGATTCTCAAACTTTGTTGGTTGGACCCCCCCTTTCAAAATATTTCAGGATGTGATTCCCCCCCCCCGAAAAAAAAAAGTGATAGCAAATGACTGCTGCACATACTCATTGGGGCATAAATGATGCACGTAATCATCCTCTCTACAGCCAAAGGCAACCCCCTACACTCTTGGGTCAGGGGGACCCCATTCTGAGAACCACTGTCATAGGGATTATTAAAAAGAAAGGGATGTTAAGTTTGGGTTAAAACGCATAGATGGCTGAAAGATATTTTCAAGTACTTTGCTTACACTGGTCTGCTTCAGTTCCCAGGGGTGCTGCTTTGTTTTTTTTTCCCAAACAGAGCCCCTAAATGGACAGTTCTTTGAAACCACTGTGAACTCAAGCACTATTGTACTACAGAAAGAGAAAATAAAATATTGACTGAATAAACTTAGTCAAACTGGTAAAGAAAGGAAGGAGCACAAGAGCAATGGGACCAAGAGTGCGATGAAAACGGACTTCAACCATGGTTTTTGTTTTGATAATCTACAATTAGTTGGAAAAGTTTTAAAATAATAAAGCAGAGTTCTCCATAAATGCAGGGTGAATACTCAGATGTTCTTTTGATTTGCAATCATTAGGACTACCACAGATTGTACTGCGTGCCACTTGGTATACAGGTAGTCCTCACTTAGTGACCGGGTTCCGTTCCTGAAACCCGGTTGATAAACGAATTGGTCACTAAACGAGGAGCAGCCCTTACCGGTATTTCAGGCATAATGTACTTTATTGGTAGTGGGTTTTTCAACCATCGGTAGATAGTTTTAATGTCACCTTTGCATCATTTATAACATTTTTAATATATATTTTAAATGTTTTAAGCTCTAATGTACTGAACTTAGTTTGCATAGTGTACTGTAAATATAGGTAATCTGAGAGAGTTGATGCGAGTTCTCGTACATCGCCATAATACCAACTCATCAGAGAGCCGGTCATAACTCTGAGGGGTCACTAAACGAGTAGGTCACTAAGTGAGGACTAGCTGTATTGCAAATCTGCAGTATGCTTCTAAACAAAGGTTGCATAGGACAAAGTCTGTAGTTCAGGGAGGGGTCTATAAATAATACTTCCTCACATGGTTTAGCATGGCATTTTCCCCTCTATATATATATTCTATTTTTAGCTTATCAGCTCCATGTCCCAGGCTACTCCCTCCTGGCTCCCTTCGCTGCTAAAAATGGCCTCAAGTCAGAAATGTACTGCTCCATGGAACTGTTAGGTTTAGTGCTAGACAATATCACGGATCCTCAACATGCTTTATAAATCCTTGATAAAGTTCAGAGAGATGCAGTTAAAGTTAAGAGTAACTAAAGGAAAAAAATTTCCTCAATCACATTAACACCTTACATTCCTAAACTGAACACCCCCCCCCTTAGTTTTCCAGCAATAATGCTACCTGTTTTCTAAATTCAACCTATGGTTGACTACGAGTTTCACTTACTGGTTTTCACATACTAGCATGATCCAGAGTTTAGACTACAACCATCAAAGAGTAATGGACAAATCCAAAATGTTAAGGAAGTTTTGCTTTTTTGTTGTTTCTATTCATTCAATTTTCACAAAACCTAGGGTTTTGAGCCTTACTCAGAGCCATATCACTTTAGGAGAGAATGACAAGACCAAGAAGTAATTTGACCTACCAGTTGTGTCTAGGATAACATACACACGTAGAGCATATTACACAAACATATGAATAGGACTCTTTCTCCTTCTCTGCTAATCATCCCTACTCATGTCAGAACAGAGTAAAGCGTGCTTTACAAGAATTCTCCTTCATGAAACCTTATACTTCAGGAAACAGGCTTCTTATAAATATTGTTTTACTGCTAGCCTACAGGAAAACAGCAGAAGAGCATGACAAAGAAAAGCATTTTGTGCTGGTCTACAAGAAATACAGATTTTGCTTCCAACCACATACTGGCTTACTAAAGTAAACTATAAGGCTGTTTAGCTGCCATGAACTGCAAACTCAGAAGTCTGCACTTCTGAAATTCCCACTCCCATCCCCAATACAGCTGGCTACACCATCTGTTGACTTCAACAGCTAGCAGCAGCTCAAGACACAAAAAAATCTAAACATGGATCGAGGTGAGCAAGAAAAGAACTAAATGCTTTTCAAATCTCTTTATTAAATGTATTTGAGAATGTATGCTTAGATACCCCTCTCTATACATGCATGCATTTTTGAGAGAGCTCCATTTTAAAAGGGCAGGGCAGAAGGTGCAAATGGATGAAAGAAGGAAGGGGCATCCCCCTTTGACAGACTGCTCTTATGCAGAAAGAGGGGTGAATGTTGCAGCAGAAAGTTACTGTTTTAGTGTCCTAAAATGTAGCCAGAACACCCACTGGATATAAACAAAGACTTAATTTCCATTTTATTATTCAATACAGAAATTGAAAAATCAGAATCTGCTAGAAAACAAAATCTCTTACACCCAAATGTAACGTTCCTTCTAAATATTTTTCCATATTCTGCAGAATGTCAGCTTTTTATGAAGTTATTTATCACTTGGGCTGCAAAGTTAGCTTCAGTTATGGCACTTCTGTTTCTGCAGATATCACAGTCCTACCAGAGTATAAACATTCTCCAACCAAATGCTGAGCCAAGAGAGTCAGGCTGTGAAAAAAGCAAACATACACACCTAGGTTTAGTACTGAGCCTAATTACAGGAAGCCATTTGATCTAGTTTTGATTTACATCTAGGACGCATGCAAACGGAACTCACCAAACCCTAAGCCATGCAGGTCAGTGCTAAGGCCTGATACCCTAGTAAGTCTGTTACTCTTGCCCTGCAACCAGGAGAGTCTCACAATGTTTTGAAGCTGTAGCTCCCAAACTGGGCCCCCTACAAACAGCCAAACAACATGCAGGTCACACCCTGAGTGTCTGTGTCTAGCTCTGGGCTCAGAAAGCCAAGAGAAGACCCATTTTTAAATTTAAAAATTATAATATTTCCCTCAATAACCAAGTGCCTTCAGAGCTCCAATGGGTGTAGCCTGGGGGGGGGAGCTGGGCCAGAATGAGGGGCCTAGAGCCAAGAGTAGGCCACCCCCATCGTCTCCCGGTGGCAGGGTGGTGCAGGCCCTGGGTAGGCCACTCACAGAGCCTGGAGCTGCAAGGGGGGCAGCCAAAGAGCCACATATGGTTCCAGAGACGCATGTTGCAGACCCCTGATATAGCTGCAGCCTGCCAGCCATTCTCCAGTCACACACTGGTTTCCACCAGCCTTTGTTACTATTTGCAGGGTGATCCCAACACACTCCCAGCCCCCAAAATGTGTTCTGCACTGTACAGCCCTTTCCTGGACAGTTCTAATATTTCTCATCCTCTAAGGATCAACATCCAATAGTTTTCTACTTTAAATGGAGTTGCCCACACAATTCTGTGGAAATACAACACTGAATTAGTTTTGATTAAAGAATAAAGCAATGTCATTTGGCTGCAAAGAGATAGGGATTAAGTGATTGCAAGTATAAGCCATTAAGGTCAGAAATAATTACAAGAAAAAAATAAAAATAAAATACTTCCTTAGCGCTAAAACATACTTGACTTGGTTCAAGATGAAATCCCTTACCCTATGTTTCCAGGAACACTACTGAACAAATTCTCAAGCCAGGAACTGATCCCAAGTCCAAAGGTTGTTTTGGGGTTTTTTTTTTGTTTTTTGTTTTTTGGTCTTCAGGTAGGGGTGTGTGTGTGTGGGTGGGTGGGTGTGTGTGTGTGTGTGTGAGTGAGAGAGAGAGCGCGCGCGCACGCACTCGAGACCTTGGGGTGTTTTCACCACTCATTTTTATAGTCTCCCTCCTTCCTCAGGGTCACCCCTAAACAAAGTTTATTGACACTGTGCAGACAGAGATAAGGAGTCTCATGGTGAAAGATGTTTCATGCTGTTTACCAAGATGCCAATCTGTTTGTTCCTACCCACTTTCTTGAAAAACAGTGGCCACTTGATAGGAAAGTGCCCACCAATCCTGATGACACCTGGTTAGATGTATTAGCTTGTCCTTAGTTTTTGAGAAACTGGTTTACCCACACTTGTCTGGTAAACATATTTCAGACCAAATTTCAGCTTAACATCACAACACAGATTTGATCATGATATTATTGACCAGTGAGTTGTGGGGGTTTTGATACTGCACAAGGCATATGCTGTACAAGATTATTACAGTAGCACATAGGGTGAGACAGTAGTTATGCATATCAGTGTCACAGACAAACATTCAGGACCTTTCTGAACCGAGGATGCAATTGTGGATAATTACAATGTCCCCACTGTGTGTACGTCTCTGGCACTCCTAAGCCCTGAAGAGAGAACATGCCCTCTGGTCAGCAGAAAGCCACACTTCAGGCTAAAAGGGTGGGGGGTTGGGGGGGGCACGAGGAGAGCTGCTGGGGCACAGTAACAGAATGAAAACTTCCTTTACTACTCCACTTGAGAAGGAAGACAGTCAAATCCTCTTCTAAACATCCAGGGAGCCTTCCCCATGCACAAACTTTTCCGCTTTAAACATCAGTGCGTGCATTGCAGAAGGGAGACAACCCCCTTGTGTCCATGGATTTCAGTGTCTGAAATATTGTACTCAGAAGTAAAATCTCAAGATTTTATTGTGCTCTTCTGAAAGCTTGTGGCTGATCACAGTATAGAACATGCACTAACACTAATCCTAAACGTACTGCTCACCTGAAAGGAACAAGTTCCAAAGGGGCAGCCATGTTAGTCTAGTAAAGCAAAAAAAGCAAGGATTTTCTGAAAATCAATGGGACATCAAGACTTCAAAGAGAAACAGCCAAAATCAAACTAATATAGAAAATTAAATTGTGTGAAAGAAGGGCTGAATTCTGACTATGGATTCTTTTCCAATTATAACAGGTAATTTGACTTCAACCTCCCTGGGTGTGCTGTTTCCTAGAGTTTGAATCCTTACAAATTCTCTGATTTGCTGTTGCAATGTGACCTGATCCCATGTCTTACACTCTCGTGCATTTATTTTCATCCAATTCTGTAAGTTCTCTCTCTTCAAAACGTCTGACAAAGTGGGATATTCTCCTACAAAAGCTCATGTGATAAATAAATCTGTTTGTTAGTCTTTAAGACTCTTTGCTGTTTTTGCCGAAAGGAACAATATCAGGTAAATGTGATGCTCATTATCCTGTCTACATTTAGAAAGCCACTGAGTAACTTTCGAAAAAACATTATGCTGAAGTAGTTAATCACAACAGGAATCCATCCACCTGACAATTCAGATGAACTGGTAAGCTTCACAGAGTGGTAGCCACTGTGCAGCAGACTGAAGTAAACAATGAGAGGAATGCAGAGTAATCTGCATAGTATCAGCCTCAGTCTAGTCCAGTTAAAATGTTCCATGAGCTCAGCAACAGAATTTATAAAAAGGAATTGGTCACAAGTATTTGAAGTACAGATTTCACAGAACTAGAACTGATGCACTGAGAGCTGCTGTACTAGATGCAGGATCTCTTCCACAACACATTAGATCTACAAAAAACCATGCTGACCACACTGAATGGCCTCTACAGTCACTTTTGATGTCCACAAAAGATACCTACATCTTTTTCTGAATGCTAGAGGGAAAACTCCTAGGTTTTTTGGTAAATGCAGAACTTCTGCTTCTGAAATATGTTCAAAACATTCACAACAATTTCCTAGTGAACTATACTGCAACATTAATTTCGCAGGGCAAAACGTTTATAGTAAAATTCCCCAACTCATCTATAATAAGACTCAATCTTGTACTCAGTTTACTGCAGAAGCAGCTTTGCATGCCACTTTGTTTCTTTTTTACTACTAATGCAAGCATCCTGAGACGCTTCACTGAGTCTCGGTTAGTCCACGTTCATAAACAGCATGTAAATATATTTCATTTTAGTAAGGGACTACATAAACCACCACCTCAAATACTTTACTCATAAGGAGGGCTGTGTGACTTCCATAGCTCTGTGTTTGGAGGGCACACTATAAACTCACAATTGTCTTTGGTCACTCTGAACTTGAGGCTTTTTGGTTATTCACTTGGGCAAATTAAATATTTGTACAGCTTTACTCTGAGATTTCATTGCAACTTCACACTGAGATCAGATATACAAGTCATAAAGTCCCGCATATTTTGATGGATTACCTAGACAATAAAACAGTCCTGCACAGCGATACCTGAAATGTCTGTTTTCAAATCTGCTGTGCAATTAAAAAAATAATAAAAAGTCACCATTCCAAATATTACCCACATCAAATTCCTATCCAAAACCTTACTTTGGTGATGACCAGACTTACAGAATGCGTAAGGCAAAGAACTTCACACCAACAGGAAGACAGATGTAAACAGCAGAAGTCAGGAAATTGAGTTAACCTTCACACAGCAGCTCCATCTCTGCTGCCTTGTGCATATACAGTAGGGGTTTTCAATACCTTAGCACAGTCAACCATGTGCCTGTCACTTGGCAAAGAAATAAAAATATAAAGGGAAGCCAACTTCACCTAAGACTGTTCAAACTACATTCTCCTATGCGTATCAACTCATAAAAAGCATTTAGTATTGCTGCATGTATTACATACACCTTAACTCTTAATTTTCTGGCCTGCACTAAACAATTCCTCTTCGCTCAGACCACTAAATCTCAGTTTCCGTGAGGACACTTAATATGGCACCACTCCCTCCAGGAAGACACCTGAAGCATCAGAGCACAGACTCTGGCTAACCAAGTAAACAAAGATATCAAGTGTTCTGCCCAAAATGGCATATTATACAGAGGAAGAGAGAGTTTCATTGAGTTGAATTATTAGAACACCACATTCAGAACTACACAGTGAATAAATCCTGTTCTGCTTCTCCCCTTGAGCAACCTCGTATGTAGCAACAATGCTGAATCCAAGCAGAAAAAGCAATAGATGCTATCATCATTGCCCTGCTTGAGTAGAGATTCCACACCACCACCAGCCTTTGATGTCTGAAAAAGAAATTTTGTACCCTGAACAGAGATTGGCACTACAGGATTTCCTGTTTATTATCTGCCCACCACTGCATGCACACATAGCCCATTTGCTCAGTTTACATATCTATTGCTAGCCTGGGTTGTGTTCTGCTTCATCTCTCCATTAAGAAGGATTCAGCTGTTTGAAGTTGGCTGACAGTTTGATTCCACATCGAAGTAGATTATACCTCCCTCTCTCCATAGTCATGTTGGCTCTGCAAAACTCCCAAAAGGAAAAATAAGTTTTTCCACCAGAAAGTCAGCAGATAAGCTAAGGCAAAGGCACAAACAGGAAGCAGATCTGTTGGGCAAGAATTTGCCACTTTTACTTAATCACTGAGTTCTCTGATCATAATCATATTCAACACATCTGGAAATGTTTACTCTGACTGGCTAGCTCTGGGAGGAACCAAAATAGAGCAATGCTCATTTCCATTTAAAAGACATGCTCTTACCATACGCTGACACATGAAAGGCTATACAAAAATTGCCACAACTGAACAAATCCACATTATATACATTGAAAAACCTCCTGTATGCCACATGTAACAGGAATCTAGCTTTAATTACAGATATAAAATAAATCTCAAAGCAAAGAGAGCTTTCACATACTGCTTCTATTTCAAACAATCAAATGAGTTACAAAAATCTGCACATTAGTTTATAGTAATTTCATGAATTGTCACAGTGCAAGAATTTACTTACCAATATGTACTGTAACTACTGCAATCCATACACACAGTATGCTGAACTTTCTCTTGCTTTTCTGTTTTCTTATGATTAGTTAAAGGAATTTGTGCATCTTCATAATGTTTCTTTGCATGTCCATTCACATATCTTAAAGAAAGAAGAGATCACAAAAAAACTCTTCAAACTTCTAAACAGTTATTTAACCAAAGCCTAAAGGAAAAATCTAAAAGAAGTAATCCCATATACAGCTGTTAAATATACAAATTGCTTCTATAAAAAAATAAGACTTGCAATTATGAACACCAACTAAGCTCCTTTTAAAATCTCTCCTCCTCTCTCCCCAATCTAATGCACACATGTATTAAACTGTCCTCTTTAAGCCAGCCCCCTGGATATGAGCCTCATGATCTGCCACATATTTATAACAGGAAAAGAATGTTCGCTCTTCTTGTCCACATTAAGACATCAGCATTTAGTTCATCCTTCTCATCCTCCGGCCTTGCTTTCTTTCCCTTCCAGCATTCATCATATCTGCAATTGCTTTATCTGAACACTAACTCTTGTATAAAAGCACATCCATTTTAAGCTTCACTGATCTTTGGACAGTGGCTTAAAATGAAAGCTTTTGCCTTTTATTCTGTGACTTTGGAAGACATTGGACCTGAGGTCATGTAACAGAGAGCCAGTCATTAGAGCCTCTCTTTTATAAAAAGCATAACAGGTGAAAAGATGAGTATTTTCACTTCCTAAATTTGGGAAGTCCCATAAATCTCAGGCAATAAAAAAAAAAAAGCTCTTAATTTGGAAATGCAAGAAATACTTTTGTTGTATTGTTATACTTCTCACTTCCCAAATCTAAGTGAGAGAAAAATGTGCCTCTTCAAGTGAAGGCTCTATTTTCTCTTTTCGCATTTTAAAAAAGTTACCTGAACAAAAGAGCCGGCTGGTTCCCTACATCCTAGAGATTTGCAGACCACAATGGTGGTGTTTTCATGTTCAAACATGTAATTCCTGGGTTGACAGAAGTTTTAAGATCTAACACAAACTCAGTAAAAATTTGATTCAAAGCCTATTAATTGCACACAACAAAGGTGTGGTAACAGTAGAAAAAAACATGAAATGAGCAAAATATTCCAAGTTAATTTCAGCTTCTGATCATTCATGCACTATGGTGCTGTTTCCCATCTCCCTCCCTCCCTCCAAGCTATTAACTTTTGAAATACAGAAAAATCCAAGATTTTTTGTGCCGAAGCCCTTGATCTGAAAGAAACTCTTGAAGTAGTTAGCACATTCTTACTCCTATGTGAACAGACAAGGCAGTCGAAAAAATTTTTTTAAAAACAGAATTTACTAATATCAGCAAGAGAAACTTGCTAAGTTTAATAGTGGTTTTCAAGGATAAAAACCTGGCAAAGCATGTGATAGACATCAGTGTAAGTATTTTTATTTTCCCACAGTCATTGAGCATGACAGTTAACTAGACTAACCTTAGACATGCACAGCTCACAACACATTTACCAGTAAATTTCTGCTTGGTCTTTTGAAGTGTGAATTATCATCTAAACCACTACACAGAAATACATGCATACAACAATGTATATCAAAATCAGACAGACACCTGCACCAGCTGATGTAAATTCATACTAAGATACCTGACACACATTTTAAGATCTTTTCAGTATAAGCTAGATATGCGCTATCTCACAAAGTAAACTTGGCCAGATTTTGATTTAAACAATGCCAAGAAACACCTATTTGTTTTTAATCTTCTATAGATGAAGCAGCTTTATTTTGGATCAGCCAACTAATCAGTCAAAGCAGTAAATGCCTTTTGTAATTATAAAAAGGGCTTCAAATATCACGCAAGGTCTTTGAAAGAAAAACGCAGTTCCAGGGCCACTGCATCTTAAGGTGTAAACAGCTCCCCGGACACACCACATTGCCTGCTACTACAACATTAATAAACTATATGTACTTTTAAATCAGAAGAAAAATACTTTATCACACAGGTGTGGAAAGCAGCAGAATGTTCAGCATGAGTGTATAAACCACTGAATTGCAACAGCTTCTTCCCTGCTACATTCTAGCATAGAGAGAGATTGTTTTAAATAAAATGAGAAGCAGAAGACGATGTTGAAAGAACTATAGAAAGGAGGGTTAAGTAATCTCGAAGTTAGTAAGGCTGTACCTACCTTCCACAATGGACACTTGAACAAGTCAGACAGACCCAGGGACTTTTATTGGATCGGCACACTATTAAACAAAAAGAAAGTCAGATGAACGGGCTGTGATATTATAGCTACAGAATCCATCTTGTGAGATGGAACTAGCTCTTTGGGCTCCCCCTTGGCTGCATGGTTACATAAAACAGTAAAACAGTCACGTACATTAAGCTGCGGCAGGAACTGCAGGAGAGGTGGCTGACACAAAGGTATACTAGCCTTTCTTCATTTTTAATTTCAGGCACAGGTCACACATTTACCTACCATCCACATTGTAAAAGATCACATTTTTGCTACCATTGGATCACTGTTGGATTTCCAAATACAAGTTCCAGAAACACTGGTGAAAATTTAAAACATTTATTTTGGCCATTACCCCATAGCCCATAGGACTGGAAAAAAACATCAAGTCACTGAACATGACCATTATTTCATAAAACCTATTATAACAGAGACTACTTCAGGGGCCTTATTCTGTGAGGACCTGCCAATACCATCAGGAGTAAGTACACTAAATTAAGTTGTACACTTATAATATATGTCATTTTGAATGCTTATTTCTATATGCATGTGCTGCAGCAGAATTTCATAATATGTTTACTCTTCAGTTACATGCTGTATTGAAATGATGGACACATGATAAGGCCCCTTGGTTTGTAGTCCAGTCTAGAGCACGGAAGGGAATGTTCACTGTGCTGGCTAAAAAAGCTGCAGTGCTTAATTAAGATATCTCAGTACTTAAATAAGAACTTTGCATATCCACTCTGTCACATCCCTTCCTGCCATTCTCCAGGACTGAACCTATAACCCTTGTAAACTGAGCACACATTTATAGCTCTCCTCAACAAGCTGCAATCCTAACCAGCCTTCTAAGTTCACCACTCCTGAAAAAAGTAATGACAACAGTAGGTAGTCCATGGGGAAATCCCTTGATTTAGGCAAAAGATTAAGATTAACTGAAGGTATCAATCAGGCTTTGCCCATGCTCTGAAAGTTTAAAGAAACCTACAGTAAGGCCTGGATGTAATTTTCTAAAGAATCTGAATACTAGTGTTTTCACAGAGAAACAGATTTTTACCACTGCCATAGAGAGATTTCATTGCTCCCAGCCATAGAAAGTTTCCAGGCTGTTTCAAAACAAACATCAGGACTGTTGCAAAACGTATACAGTCTCTACAGATATCAAGCTTACAGAGCTCCACACAGGAACTCCAGTCTGCTGATGCACATTACAGTCATCTCTGAATGCAGGTTGCTCTCTGACATTAAAATGGGAACTCTTGCACTTTCAGATCTTATATGAGTTTAGTGTTAAATCTCAGACTCGGAATAGTTTGCAAATTTATTCTTCTCTGTTATTATGTCTAATATTGAAATGCAGTTTTCATATTAGAGGAGAAAAATTTTAGCCCCAAAATTTTACCAGCCTTTAAAAGGAACTCGGGGCCAAAACAGACATATTTTACAATAGGACTGCTAATTCCATCCTAGACTTAAAACTGCAAGAATTGAAGTTAACTGACTTATCACCATAACAGTGAGTCTCCTTTTTTAAAAGATAAAAACAGACTGCACAGTTTAACTTAAGAGAATTCCATTTTCCAGGTGTTCTTCGTAAGCAAAATGCTGTTATGTGGTGAATTCACAACAGGAATATTTAAATGTAAAATCTCTAATACATTCACAGAGGAAAAAAGCATTGCTATTCATATGTTGTGAAAGTTATTTTAAAGAATCTACAATATTTGACAGTGACAACATCAAATTGTTCTCTCTCAGATTCAGCCACGTAAACTTTAAGGTCAGAAGATATCATAATAATCAACTAGTCTGACCTCCTTAACACTGCAGGCCACAGAACCTCTCCTACCCACTTCTGTAACAGACACCTAACCTTTGGCTGAGTTGCCGAAGTCTTCAAACCATGATTTAAAGTCTTCAAGTTACAGAGAATCTACCATTTACACTAGTTTAAACCTGTAAGTAGCCCGTGTCCCTTGCTTCAGAGGAAGGCAAACGTCACGCAAATAGATATGGTAGAGGAAGGCCCTCAAGATTAATTTTTAAGTATAATATTGTTGCTAAAGTCTGGGGTATGCTTAAAACTTAGATTTACCTACTTATGTCTGTCAGGGCTATGAAAATTCGACACTCTGAGTCCCATGTTTAGATGTCTAACTCCACCACCCACTCAGTTTTAGCCCTGATAACCTAAAGACTTGATGGTGATAGGTGAGAGCATCTACATGAAGACAAAGAAAGTCTTTATGAATGTACAGACCCATGACAAATCCCTCCTCGACTCATGTAAATTATAAAACCGCAACAATTGCCCCTCAAATAAAAGGGCCCATTCAGGATGTAAGGGATAGTTGTATCAGAGGGGGCTGCTGTGTGCAGTTGACAAAACATAGCATTTAGGGCAAGGAAACAGATTCTCTGCGGCTTGACAACTCCCTTTGGTGGAAGGATTTTCAGGCTATCATCCAACTTCCAAGCAATAAGCTACAGATCAAGCTGGATGTCAAAGCAGCCTTGACTCACTGGGATTCCTAAATCACAGACAGTACCATATGTTCAAGAGAAGGGGAGGGAGGAAAAAAGAGAAACCAAATGATACAGGCTATTTCTCTTAGGCCAGTATCTGCCTGAATGAGTCACTCTTGCCGTTGGATTTTAATGGCTTTTCTGAATGCTGCTTTAAAAATAGAGAACAAAAGCATTCACCAAAAAAAGAATTCAGAAGAGAATTATCCCTTACAAACATCTTAATGCATTTTAACTGACCATAAAGCTTAATTAGCAGTTTCATATCCCTTAGTGATTTTTATTAGGTAAGGCCAGGAACCCTGGCTGCAATGTGGGCTTGAACTAAAGTGTTCATCACTACAGCAAAAAATGCTCCGTTTTGCTGTATTTTTAGAAAGGCCTTAAGCGCTTAGAAAAAGATGTTAATATCTGAAAGAGGGGGAAATAAAATCAGCGATGGCACAATGCTGCCTCAAACAATGAATCATTTGCCCTTGTACATCACCATCAACTTGCTTGGAAGTGTTGAAACTCAATCAAATGTCTAGTAACAGGGTGGGGAAAATGCGGTGGTTTGTAGCGTAATCACTACAAGTGAAACCGGAATACTGGTTAATTATTTGTATAGCACTCAAAAAGGACTGAAAGGTCTTTGCAAACAAATAAAGAGGAATGGGCCTTTCCCCAGGAAGGAAACAATCTAATACCATGGGGTACAGACTCATTCCACTCATTTGCACACTGAAACCCCGTGTAGCTAAGAACAATTAGAAACAGAGTTTAGACCAGCAGTTCTCAACCACTTTGTCGGGTCACATTACTGTGTGAGAGAAAGCCAAAGAAATGGCTGGATTTGGCCTGGGGAGGGGAGGTCTGGTGTGTCCTGTAGGGTCACAAAATGCTGCCAAGTGTGCCACAACCTGCAAAAGGTTGAGAACCACATGTTTAGATTATGTACTTTTCTTTCAGTTCCTGTGCCCCATCCTGATGAGTAAGACTTACTAAACCTTAGTCATTCGACTCTCTACAGGCTGATGAGTGTGTGTTCGTTACAGGATCCCTCCCCATCTCATCCTCATGTTCTTTCTTGTATGAGCACTTATGGCTCTTGTAAGATACTTCACTTCCCACAGCCCTTCAGCATATTCCAATGAACCAGGAACATCAGAGATGAAAGACTTGCTCACTTGCAGCATACAGTTGTGGGCCATGGCTATAGAAAATTTCAGGTATGTGCTGCACCCAAACCCCCAAGTTTAGGGTTTTGTTGAATCCACTGTGTTAACTCACACACACGCATAAAAAAAAAATGCAGCAGGAAGAACAGGAGACAAAGAGGAAATAGCTCTTGGAAAACAGCCAAGTTAAGACCCCCCCCCCCCCCCCAGGATGCAGTACGGATGGAAGCATTTGGCAGCAGTGTTTACTAAGAGTATGTAATGAGCTCTAATTGACAGCCTTACTAATCACAAAGAGCAGAAGTCAGTTGAGGCCATGGCTACCAGAGACCTTACTTTGCAACCTGGATGTCACAAAACAACTCCTTAGCAATGGAATAAAGGTAAAAGAAAAAGCCACAAAACAGTGGCATAACAAAAGCAACACACTGGAATGAGTATGAAGCCCAGCCAGTAATTTACAAAGTCTGTAAACTGGTTGAAAGGTGACAGATTAAGATCATTAAGCCATTTCCAGTACCTGCTCCTGCATCCTTTACAACAGTGTTTCCCCAACCTTTTCAAGGTCGGGGACCCCTTTTCAGCAAGAAAAAAAATTTGCGGTCCCCCTGGCTGTCTGTATGAAGTTACACAGCGGCATGTCCTCAGGCAAAATGTGGCCCACACCACCAGAATCCAGCCCGTGCTGTGCATCCATGGACCAACCCCCCCCTTCCCTGCCAGGTAGCGGGAACTGCTGTGACCATGGTCCCCAGCAAGCGGGAGCCGCTGAGGCCATGGCCCTCCCTCTCTGTGCAGGCAAGTGGGCCCGCTGCAGCTATGGTCCCCAGCCAGCCCCTGCAGGGGAGCAGAGCCAAACTGCTGCAGGTACTGGCGACCAGCGAGTGGCACAGCACTACGCAGCCCTCTGTGGCCCCTGCACCCCCCACCCCCAGGACCCAGCCCCAGCAGGGGGCATCAGGGCTGCAGCTGGGTTCTGGCCCCAGCAGGGAGCAGCACCGCATACCCCCTGGAACACATCTGCGGATGACCTCAGGTTGGGAACCACTGCTTTACAAAATAGCTTAGGGCTTGTCTACACAGGTAAGTATACCAGCATTACTACACAGTTACATTGATATAACTCTCTGTACAGACACTTCTATTTAGAAAAACAGGCACCTCTTTTCACTTGTCAACACAGGCTAAAGCAAAAAAGAACCATAACAAAAAGGTCATTGGTACTAAGAAGAGGATCCATAGGGGAAAAAGACCAGTGTAATCATAATAATATAATTATAGCCATATAGTAATACAGGTAAACTTACCTGCTGAAGACAATACCTGAAGAAAAAACGAAACAAAAACTACAGTGCTGAGGTACCAGGGAAAATGGAATGGAAAGGATGAAGTTAAAGATATTTGGAAGCACAATAAGATGTGCTTTCTCATCTCCATTTTCACTTTATACTGTCTAATTATAACCCCCTGTGCTCTTTTGCTCAGAAAAATTTCCCTATTTCATCTTTCACAGGAGCGTGTCTGCTTTGACACAAGACTGGCAATACAACGCAAGTTGGGCAGACTCCAGCAACAGCCCTTGAGGGGGAAAGGCTCACAGAGAAAAGTGTGAAACAGCATCTGTACTGTGTGGTACATGGTATGCCACAGGATAGACTAATCAAGTCTATAAAACCAAGACAAGATCCTCCTCTGCTATCAGTTTTAGAAAGGTCTTGAGGCAGCAAAGATTGGTAAGAGAGCTGCAAACCAAAAATCTGGGAAATGATCAGTATGAGGGGGAAAACAGAATTCTGCACTAGAGACTTCACATATGAATTTTTAATCAGTTTTATTCT
The DNA here is from genome assembly GCA_007922195.1 of Podocnemis expansa. NCBI lineage: Eukaryota > Metazoa > Chordata > Testudines > Podocnemididae > Podocnemis > Podocnemis expansa. The sequence goes on along the minus strand of ML681967.1, from coordinate 6,307,850 downwards.
GACTGAAATTTTTTAATCAAACAAAACCCTACACTTATGTAGGCCCTTCTATCTGAAGAGCTCAGAAACAGGTAAATGGGAGGGCTGTGCTTAGAATCCAGGTCCTCCAGCCTCCTGCTTTCTTTATTTTGCCTGTCTGTACAGTGACTGATAGACCATTTGACTTATTGGTTGTTAAAAAGTTGGCTCTGCTAACCCTAGAGTCCTGCTCCTTGAACAGGCACCTCACTCAGACATGCTGCTGAAGGTGCCCCACTGCTGCTACTGAAGTCAGAGGTGACTGGGCTGTTGCTACCATGGAATAAAAAGCTGGGCATTTGCTGCCCTCTGAAACCTCTCTCATCCCCATCCTTCCTCACAACTTCAGTACCTGGCAGCTCTCCTCTCCCCCAAAGGGATTTTAGTACAACCACTGTTGACTCCACACTGATTATCTTTTTGTCCAATCTTTCCTTTTAACCTTCGTTGTTTGTTCCTGTACTTAAGTAGGTTCATAGTTATTTTCTAATCTATTTACAGGAGCCTGAGGGCTTTATATATAAATATTACTACTCATTCTGGGATTTTATTCATTTATATACTGCCATAGTTTTCTCGCCTGGCATTCTTAAAAGCACCATGCACCTACAAAAATGGATTCTACCTCATGTGATTGGAGTAACTACAAGCAGACATGGAAGTTGTGTTGGCAACTGAAACATACTATACATTTACACTTAGTAGGGGGTCTGTTAATGGTGACATAAGTACTAATATTTACACTCACAGTACAGTCATATACCAGTCTGGATGCAGACACCAACAGTCACAGAAGTGACCCAAAAATGCCTTCAAGTAGAATGCTAAGATTTTACAGAATTAACCCTTTAAATCTGGTTAAAACTTCCAGGGTTTAAAAAAGAAAAATACCCATTCAAACATCTAATTTTTGACTGTCTATACCAGGGGTGGCCAAATTTATAAAACTCAACTGCCACACAAGTTGATTATTAAACCTTCAAGAGCTGCACTGAGGCATGTTGCCATATACTTTTACCTACTAAAATTGATTTGCTGACATTCTTCCAGGAGCCACACTTTCTCATTCAAGAGTCACATGTGGCTCCCGAGCCACAGTTTGGCTATGCCTGGTCTATACACATCTAGAATTCGTTATCTGTTTTGCATTTAACAAATTGGGTATTATCAACTGCATGTGAGCAACAGTAATAAAAAGTTGCCGTGCATGAAGGAGAAAAGGAAATTTTCAAATCTCTGGTTAGAAATTTAGTCACAAACTGTGCTCTGAACAACTTAAATGGAAGTTGGAATGTTAAATTTATGGATGCCTCTAAAAACAAGTCATTTTCTAAGTCTCATACAATAGCCTGATGTCACAATATTTGAATTATAAACACTACAGAAATGTTCATATTTAAGATAACAAAATTCTCTTGATCTAGTATTTTGAAACAAATTTTAAAATTAAATCTAAGTTTAAAGCTATATTTCAGCCCAAATTCCTTTCTCCTGACCAAAGACATTAAAACAAACACTTTTTACTAAGTTTCATGAATTTCCACATTCTTATATTTATTCTAAACACCAGATACTACACCTTTAAATTTAAAGAGAAAATTCTGCTTTAACAAAAGGGAAGGGCAGCATTGGTATTTAAACATGTCTGTATAAACTTCATTCATTAGGATCTTCAGTTTCCAGAATAATTTGTATTGGTGTCTTCAGAGCATTCATATAAATCAGGGCCACATTTTTCAGAGTCTGACTCAAATGAAGCAGGCATAAGTGCATTCAGACCACATTCAAAGTGTTGGCATCGTAACAGCAGCACCTGACAGTATTTTAAGGGCTAGGCAATAGCCACTTTATCAATTAACATTCACATTTTTATTCTGCTGATCTAGTAACTGTGGATTAATATCCTCCAAAATGTTAGAAATCCCACATACTTAGTATTCTAGGGGGGGGGGGGGGAAAACCCAAAACCAAACAAACTACACTCAAACTTCTGGCACACTGCTGTGTTTTTCTACATTTGAATTGGAGTCAAGAAAAGGCAATCCTCATCCCAAAATATGCCACTCCCATCTTCCCCTGAAAAACAGAGTGATTGTATTGGAAGTATTTGTACCGCCTCATCTAAAGAACAAACCCAGCAACTGGATGCACAGATCTGTGTCTTCTACCCCCTTACCCAGCCCCTGTGCTAGAGTTTCTGGCACCCTCCTGCAATGCAGCAGACAACAGATTGATTACGCCTGGGCAGATGAGTGATGTCAGCAGTGCAGCATGACGGCCTAGCAGCGCAATCTCCACTTTGGCGCCCCTCAAACGTCGGCGCCCCCTTGCAATGCTTATCTCGCTTACCGTGTTGCGCCGGCCCTGCCCTTACCCCACGGAAATCGATAGGTTCTGCCTGTTCCTAGGTATCTGCCTGCCCAAACCCAGTTGCAGGAGGCAGGCCTCAAGCAGAGTAAGGTCATGTCTGCACTAAAAATTGTGTCGATCTCCACAGCTCGACACAGCCAAATTGATTGAGCAAACAGTGTAGATCTGCTCAATCAATGCCGGAAGTGTTCTACCTTCGATGCAGTAACTACAGCCCAGAGTGAGAGCACTGCCAGTCAGTGCAGCCAAGTGAAGACAGTGCAGTTAGTCAAAGTAACTAAGTTGACAGGAGATACACTATCTCCTATAAGCCTAGCCCAGCAATGTAGATCAGGCCTAAGTATGGCTGCATACTGCTTGCAGAAATTTTCTAACCTGCAAAAATAATTCAGTATTGATATTTATGTAAAACTCAAGAGGAAATGTGCTGGGAAAACATTATAGGGATAAGATAGTTAAGTGTTCTAAAAGAAGAAGGAGGGAAAGGGAGAGGGGCTCTGCATATTTCTGATGCATCAAGGAAGCCGTAAGAGTGGGGTTGTGGTGTGGTTTCTTCCTTGCTTATTACTTATAAATTCAAGTCTCATCTACCTGTTATTTCTGTAAGACACCCTGGACAACAAATGAACTAGGAAGACATTATGATAGATGCTATTTCAGGTGTCAATCCTGCAATACACACCATTGCAGATGGACCCGTGCACCTTTAACCAACCTTCTGCATACATCTAATCTATGATGTCATCTTTGTAGCTCTCAAGAAGGGTTCCCCTGGGTTCCCTGCTGTGTCAGGGCCAAAGTAAAATCTGATTGAGGGGATGCAATTCTGAATTATGCTGTTTAAAATGTTCCTGTTAACACTGATTTACAGGGGAAAGGAGAAGAGAAGGAAAGAAGGCAAAGTAATGTCTCAAACATCCAAGGACTATTCCTCTAAGTACTCTAGTTTCTCAAAGGTTATCATTGACTGTACAAAATGAGTTAACTGTACTTTTAATGCCACATGCTCTTAAGTGACAAACAGTTGCAGTGAGAATAAATTGTAGTTTATATCAAGTCTCTGGCTGACTGAGACCTTGCTTAAAATTACAGAGGGTGAACGGGATTTTCAGAATTACAGCAACCCTCCCACTCTCTCCACAAACCTGTGAAAAGGTCACACACAGGCTTGCTTCTTCTGCCATCTGCCTTAATCAAAAACACAGCAAAGCCAAGTCAGAAGAGCCTAGGCCATATTTTATTTTCCAACTCTGAATACAGTTATGCAATTAAAAAAAATGCCACAGGACTCCTTTTTTGCTTTGCTGAACTAGATTAGCACAGCTCCCCCCCTGGAACTCAAGCAGCATTTATGCAGACACTAATACACAGCAGTACATTTGCAGTATGGCCTAGTTTAATGCAAGAACTTCCCTGGCTGGCCTAAGTCAACTGATTTACTACATAGGGGAAACATCAAACTAAGTGTCACAGAGCTGCCAAACAACTGCAGAATAAGAATTCAAAACAACATGATGGTAAGTAAACACTCATTCCCCAAGAATAAATAAAATGAGGGAATTACAGTTCTACGAACACAGCAGCATTGAAACATGCACACCAGAAAACAGAAGATTAATTTCTGCTATTTACAATTCACTTCCTGAGTTGCACTCAACTGTGCTTGTTCCAGGCCTGACATTTTGTGATTATTATGTAAGCAATTGAGAAACCTGGAAGTAGAAAGACGCAGCAAGTTCATATTCTTTTTTAAACAGACACTGGATGAGTAGACACTCAGGTAGGAGGAAAAAAAAAACCATGCAATTACACTATAATGTCTAACTTGGGTAAACACAGGTACTAGGTTCCTGAGGAAGTGGTTAAACAGAGAATGAAGAATCAGGCCAAACATAAATTAGACACTACTAAAAATAGTCAGTCAATTCAGTTTTTTTGACAGAGGTTATGGAGAATAAAGGCCACTTAAGCATCACTAATATTACACAAGGATGCTTCTTTAATAATAAGTTTAACAGCGATGTCATATTTTTAGGCAATTCGTTAGATTTTCTAGACAATAAGATACCCTGCCAAGCTTTATCTTCAATCAGATAGTTCCTGTACCAGGATACTCTCTGCACCCCACAAAACGACACATTTCTACTCTTTGCTGAAATTTACAGAGCTATACATTCCACCAGAAGAGAAACTACCACGCTTTCCGCCCCACCATTTGTTCAACCTAGCAACCTTATCAAATCTGATTTTATTCCTAAATCTCATGAACCTCAGGTTCTGTTGCATTTTGAATAATCAGTATCTCAAAGTTTTGTTGTTTAATTCCTGTTAATGCAAACATTTTCTTTAATGTGAAGTTAACAATTCTTGAAAATAAATTGTACATATAGTTTCAAAGAAATAAAAATCAGACCCTAGTAGGAAGACAAACAGAACTGATTACAGAAGCACTCACAAAAATTTACTCCAACCAACAATGAAGACATGTGAGTCAGACACACAGCAGTTTTGGAGAGAAACCAAGGAAAACCAAAGCAGACTGCACTGCAGTTCTCAAGATCCTACTCATCCCTTCCTATGAATCCTCTAGCAGTCTGTCTGGCCAGCCTATTCACCGCTACCATCCCCCTCTATTCTGCCTATCCAGACACAAAGGAAGCCACAAAAACATTCTGAGTAACAAGTAACAGGAAGAGAGTTTCAAGAGTCCACTTAACTAAAATATGTTACTGCCCAATGGCAAGCAGAAAAATAAGCATCCAGTTGTCATTAGCCATCTAAGGCTCACATCCTTAATCTGATCTGCACAGAATCCCAATGATGTAAATTTGGCTCAGCCCATCCATACAAACCTAGTGTTGGTGCAGGCCCTTGGAAAGTACTGAGCCATTCTACACAAAAGGAAAACTCTGTAACTGTGCAATATTCTAGAAAGATTAGCCATCCAAATGGGTAAAAAGTTTTTCAGAGAAATTTCAGTCATATTTGTGAAATCTAGATTCAACAGATGGTCTCAAAAGAGAAAAGTTTTAGTTTGTAAAGCCAATTATTTTTTCCTATTTAAGACTGCTGAGCAGTAAGTATACTACTCACCTAGCATATCATTTACCAAAAACCAAACAAAGCAAACACACACACAGGCCTACTCACAAGCAAGGAAGTCTATCAAAGACCACAAAGCTTACGCTGCCCCATAATAAATAAGTTTGCAACATCAAGTATAAGTAATGCATATTCCATCACAACACAATAACCTCTGCTCTGAGATGTAATGAAAATATTTTCCCCTCGTAACCTCAGAATGAAAACAAAACCCAAATCCCTTAGGTGGTTTCCAAAGTTGAGGGGGTTGATCTTGGAAACTCTTAAAAGTATTCTGTGAGGAGCAGGTTGGTTGTTTTTCTAAACATTTTTTGCACAGATGAATGAAGATAAAAATAAAAAATGAAGTGTCACCAGATTACTAAAATTAAATGAGTTGTGCCAGTCAAGTTAACCATGGTTCCCAAGGCCTAGGCTACCTTCATTCCACTTGCTAGTAAAAAAGGCTAAAACTTCTTAAACTAAATGTCAGATCCAAGACTAGGCCTCAAGCTTAGCTAACAGTACCTGGCTAATAGATCACAACACCTTTCAAATGAGTTAGCTGATCTTTAACTAACTCATCTACAAAAAAGCTGATAATACTTTGCAATTACCTCCTGCCTCTCCACCATTTTGAATGTTTCAGGAAAAGTCAATGGCTATGTTCACACACAGGGGGTTATTTCGATCCAAGTTGTTTCGAAACAACTTGTATCGAAATAAGGGTTTATTTCAAAATAAGTTAATTCGAATTAACAGTTTGTTAATTCGAATTAAGGAAAAAAGCTCAAAGTGAAATAGCAGGTTCAGACAACAGTCATTTCTAAACAAGTCACCGTTGTTTCGAAACAATCGTTTCGAAACAACGTTGTTTCGCACCCACATGGGGTTTAAGTTATTTCAAAACAACACTGTTGTTTCGAAACAACGGAACACGTTGTTTCGACACAACCGTGCGTCGTGTGAACAGGATAATTCTTATTTAGAAACAACCTCTGTTGTTTCGAAATAGGAGTGCTGTGTGAACACACCCAATGAGTTTTATTAGCCTGGCTTGATTACCATTAATTAGACGACTGTAATTAGATTGATTCCGATCTGCATGAGTTTCTGTATTATAGTAGTGAACTATGGGTCTGCCACCTCCGATCAAGATTGTTTTGGCACGAGTCATCTATACTATAGATCTCAGTCACTACCTTTGCTAAGCCTTCCTATCCACATTTCTTCCTACACCAACAGGGCCTTTTGGAGAAGCATGCAGCAGAAAGAGATTTTAACCACATCGGGGAATTTTCTTTCAGTTTTCAGAAGTCACCCTGGTAAATTCAGATATATAAGTATTTTTCATTGCCATGTTCTTTCCTCAGCCCAGATAACTCTTTTGACACAGAATCACATCTAGTGTGCAAACAGCAGCAGCATCTTCAACATCTATTTCCTTCTTTGTAGACTACCTCTTGCAACAGCCAAGATCAAAAATCTGTTTCATATATCTGTGGTGCAAGATGATTTGGTTGAGCAGACTGAGGGAGTACAAACACTTCACAGAGAAGCAACTTCAAAATATATTAATTAAAAAATCCCAAAGCATACAGACTCTAAAATCCTAATTCAATCAGTCTCTGTGAGCAAATAAATGCCTAAGGCCAGAATCAGGGTCTTAATATGGAGTGGGTTCAATCCATCTCTATTTTTTTTCCTATCATAGGAAGGACAAAAGAAAAATTAGAAACTTTGTTCTCTCCTTATTATAAGCTATGGCAAAGACTAGTACCAATGGAGAAGGAGACAAAAGGAGGAGTAGGAGAGCTGAGAAGGTTAAAGTCTGTATGCATGTGGGTTTTACAGCATATTTATCTTGGCACTGCTCACTACAGTCCGAGATTGTAATGCCAAAAAACACAGCCGTGGCAGGATGCTGATACCTACCCAAATGAATAGGGGACAGTGTGACTGGTTTAAGCAAGGAAAAATAACCAGTGGTCAATCAGACCCAATAAAATCTTACCCTTAAAATTCTCCCACTTGCACTGATAGGATTTGGGCTCTCACATATATAAAAAAGAATTCATTACATTTTGTAAGACAGCAAGCTAGCAATGCAAATGCCATTCTGTAGTTATTTTAACTAGGTAGAAAAAGAGAGTCATGTTTCACCATTTGGATTTCCATTCAAATCATGTTTTGGTAGGCCACACATTTAACCAAGCTTGCTCACTCTTGTACTTATTGCAGTCTGAGAGGTATGGGTAGGCACCACAATATATGGCTCTGAACAACCGAGAGTTAACAGCTTTTACTCCATCACAAGCTTCCATGCAAAGGTAACACAAATTCCAAGCGCTTATTTTTAGCTTTTGGAGGAAATACTGTTCTAAGGCAAAAGAGTCCTTCCATACTTAACACAAACCAACCATATGTGTTCTCTTACAAAACAGGTATTCAACTGATAAGTGATCTGAAGTATGAGAGGTTATAAGGATACCTGAAGTGCAGCAATTTCTCTTTACAAGTACTAGATTTGCTATTTAAGCAGAGACACCCCCCATCACGAGACATTTTTAGAGGAACATCTTGCAATTTTTACATAACACAAAGAATCAGTCTGTCTTGTCCATAACAAAATAAATTGGAAAGACACTTCAGGCTTGCACAGGTGTGCTTGGAAAGGTGCTGGGATAGGTGAGAGATATGGTTAGCTTGCAACTGTCTATGGAAAGTTGATAGGAAAATACCATATTTGTTTATTGAGAAAGCTTTTTTTAACTACATGAGTTGCACACATGCTGGGTATGTGTCATGTCATATAAATTTTACTGGTTTTGGCTGGGATACTTTGCAGTCTTACCAATGTCCCAAGCACAGCAGAAATTAAAATGCATGAAAAATAAAATGTGTGGAAACATTTAGCTTTAATTGGAAGTTGATGAAATCTGCATATAATATTTCACGCATCTGATTATGCTGAGTTGAAGTGATTTTCAGACTTTTTCTAAACGATTTCTGCCTCCAACAGTCTCTTATCACATCTCTTCCTTTCATGTCCTTTCCTCGAGACTCCTTGACCAATTAAAGCAATTAAAAAAACTCTTAAGACAGAACTTCCCTAAGGTTCTCCCACAATGCACTGTGTTGTCCATTTATTTGGACTGCAAACTCCACAGAGCAAGGAGTGTGTTCCCTCCTGCACAGAGCACACTGCTATGCTTCCAATAATCATTGGGGGGAGAAGGGGTAGGACGTACACACCTCAATTTCTGAACTATATTGACACGTTATTCATGATGGTTAAAATTCTGGGTGTCACCTAAAAATAGGCAGTGACCCTTACTCTTGGATTTGGAGCAGAAGAGTTCCGATTTGGATTTGGCTCAGTGTGCTCACCAGTACTACCCTTCATTGTTCTCGTTTAGCTCACCGTCTTCATCAACCAATGGGCCTCCAAAGCAATCCTGACCATTAACTTCAAAAGGAGCTGATTTAGGCCAACAGACCTCTTCAACTTGGTGCACACCTTCCCCCCCACCACTCTCTCGTTTTTCAAATTTCAGCTGTGCAGCGCAGATAGCATTGTCATATTATTGCACTCCTCAAGAGAATACTTTGAGACGCCTCCATGGTCAGCTATCGCTGCTATCAAGAAACTGTTTTGGGCAATTTAAAAATAACTACCCCCTCAGTGTCCATAAGTGAAAGACATTCAGGGGCCCTTGACGCCACAGTACCTGATGCAGTCTAAACTTTAAGTTGCTGCTCATATTAAGGACCCTCTCTCAAAACTACTACAGAAGCTTTTGTTGTTCCTGGTGGGTCTTATGGCAGCCAAAGTATTCCCTATATCAATTTATTCTCCTTTTCTGGGGAAGTTCAGCTAAGTCAGAATGGGGCAGATGCCATATCGTTTGGGAGCTAATTTGGAGCCATGTTAGTGGTCAGAGAACCTTTGCAATTTCCAGATGAAAAGGAGAGATGACAATTACCTGGTAAAATATTTTTCTCCAGTATAGGACAGCAACCACAAAAAAAAAAGGGGGGGGGGGGGAATCCCTATTTATCCCGTCTTAGAGGAACCCATTAAAACTTGACGAGAAGTTCCCAATAAGTCTCAGCAATGTATGAGATAACATATATAACCCATTTTCTTTTGGAGTCGTTTGTTACCATTTAGCAGAATAAGCAAATGGTAAGAACTCTACTAAAAGAGTTCATTTTCTTAGTCAACAAAGAGCAAAAATAGAGGCAGCAATGAGGAGTAAAAGTCATTTTATTCTCTCACCCCATCTTTTAAGGAACAAGGGCATTATTACAATCTTACCTAAAACAGCTGAGAACGATGGTAAATCGTACAGAAATTTTGCCACGGGCAAAGCTTCATCTAAAAGGATTGTTAGAGTTCTTACAGAAAACTGAGGTCTATTACCACCCAACACAAGCTGACTTCTGTGGCCCATCACTCATGATGCTACAGTCACAAGTGATGGCTGACCCTGCTCCCCCACAAAAAAGGGAGTATCTTGTGTGCCAGTGTAGAAATCACGTAACACTAACAAACAATCAAGATAGACAGTCTGCACAGGAAACATCACTCAGGCTACTGAACATGGACTTGAGTAGTTTCATGATCCAGCAATCCCGAGAAGGAATGGAAGAATTCAATTAAAGAGTTATGAGCAATTTGTTTCTCCCATAATTGATAACTGACTTACATTTTTACTCCATTTTTAAGTTTAGTGTACTAGTTATAAACATGTCTCTATACACTTGTAAGGAATTAATATTGCACTTGATTTACCTAGACAAGTTTATTTTGGATTTTGTTACTATTTTTATATTTTATTAAAAAGTGTGGAACAAGGGTGAGTGTATTCCTGGATATAGCACCATTATAAACCTAGGCAGTTTCTCAAAAGGTTTACCTCTCTCCCACCTCCTCCCAGCCGTAATAAATCAGTTGAGCACCCAGCATTTTTCTCTTCCCATACATGCTACGTGCACTTGCCTGACAAAGGAAATCAACTGTAATCTCTGAACTTCTTTCCTCAAAACAGCATGTCTATCAGACTTCTACTTTTTGTATGAAACAAGGCCTTCCACAACATTAAAGTTTTCATGTTTTCCAGCAGATGGACTCCTTTTTCTCTTACACAGCTGCATTAAAGGCTTAGTATATTTTCAGCTTGGGAAATGTCTGATTTTGGTAGTTCTCTGCAGGACAGATCTTCATGCCATATGTCCACATCATGAGGAGTCAGATCCAACTATGAGAACTGATTTCCAAGTAATGAATACACACATTTTCCTTTACACACGCCCTCCCTCTAACCGCTGCTCTGCATTATTCCATTGAAAACCAAACTCTCACGTAAAAGTGAAAGCTTTACAGAGTAACATATCTGGTATTACCAAAGAAAGCAGCAGAACCACCACACCTTGGTTCCAGGAAATGCCAATCATAAAAAACCTCAAGCAAACTGCAGTTTTCCCACACTAAAGCACCCATGCCATGAGACGAAGAACAAGCATCCTTCCCCATTAAAAGAAACAACTGAAAAGTTAACATTTTATTGCTCCACAGATTAACGTCTCCACTGAAGCTCCTCTGCACCTTTGCCCAAACACTATAAAATGGGTCATCCTCCTGTTAAAAAACGGGCTTCCTGCTCTGTATACGCTAACCGTGCTAGGGTTTGTTTTTTTCTGTTTGTCCTAATGCCGAACACAGCTGACTAAATATGTTTGCAATTTATACAGAGAAGAATGTAAGCGAAAATGACAGCTACCATCAGAGGTCATCTGTTTGAAAAACTAGCAATAATTATGGTACATTACCAGACGGAATTTAGAGCAGCTCGGGCAGAGCAAATCTTCAAGGGGAAAGCTTTGAACAAACAACATCTCGGCACAGATGGTACTGAAGAAATACTGCAAATATCAGAGAGATTTATTTGCATTCCCAAGTCACTGCGCACAGCGTGGTGTTGGCTGGTACGTTCCTCTCGCACCAGCCCATTCACCCGGGGCAGGTTTACACCCGGGCCTCACGCTCCTCGCAGTCCCCTCCGGGCCCCACAGAGCGGCGTCTGCCGCCCGCCCCCGGGCACATCAAAGTCTTTCGGGGCAGTCAGATAAAGCGCCGGAGACGGAGCCGCTGAGGCTGCCGGGCCCCTTCTTCGCGCCCCGGCACAAAAGGGGCTGGGAGCGGGGACCCCGCCAGCCCCCGAGCGGGCAGCGACGGTTGGGGGGGGGAGGGGGAGGAGAGGCCGCGAGGAACAAAGGGGCCCCGGCGCCCAGCCCGGCCCGCGCGCGGAGGCGACTCCCGAGCTCCCTCACGAGGCCGGGCCGCGGGCGCCGCTAGGCCGCAGAGACCGGGGCCTCCCGCGGGGCCGCGCCCGGACACTCACCGCTGCAGCACCAGGAGGAGGGCGAGCCCTGCGGGAAGCGGGCCGAGTCGGGCGCGATGCAGACGCTGGAGCCGAGGTGCGGGCACTCCATGGCGCGGCCGGGCGGCTCCTCACAGCCGCGGCTCCCCGCTCGCAACAGCCATTTTACAGCCGCCGCCGCCGCGATCCGCCCGCCGGGCCTTCCGCGCCGCCCTCCCGTCCGCGATCCGCCCGCCGGGCCTTCCGCGTTACCCTCCCGTCCGCGATCCGCCCGCCGGCCTTTCCGCGCCGCCCTCCC
>ML681967.1:6240113-6295687 GCA_007922195.1 Podocnemis expansa | reverse complement strand
CCCTCCCGTCCGCGATCCGCCCGCCGGGCCTTCCGCGTTACCCTCCCCTCCGCGATCCACCCACGGGGCCAGGATTTCCGCACTACCTTCCCTTCCGTAATCCCTGCGCTGGGCCTTCCACACCGCCCGCCTCACAGCGCACCCGTCCCGTCCGGGCAGCCCGAAATCCAGTGGCCGGTTTTTCCCAGCAGTTGCCAGGCGCGCGCTCGCCCAAAGAGAGCGATCCGCGCCAGGTTTTGGGGCCGCCCGCAGCCTCCTCCCCCCGCCCCCGGGGCGCAGCGCCGAGCACCCCCGGCCCTGGCTGGCACCGGGAGGGAACCATCCGCCCCGCCCCCAATAGCCTCAGACGGGCGGGGTCTCCCGAACCCCGGGTTACGGGGCAGGTGCTAATGAGGCTTCTTGGGGGGCGCCCTGAGGGTCCCGCCATGTCCTGTCGCAGCACGGACGGCGCCTGGCTGACGGGGGCCTGTGGCAGGCCAGGTGATGATGGGCTGCTGGAAGGTGTGATGTGAACCAGAAGGTCCCCAGCCAGAGGGGCCCCACATCATGTAGTCTAGGGGTGGCCCAAGTGTCGCCCATGCATCCTGCAAAGGGCTTTTCTGCAGCCTGCAAGCAGTTCCTTGAAAAAAGTAAGGAAATACAAAATTTTAACTAGGTCAGCAAGCTGGAGTGCCAGGAATGGCAAAAATCCAGCACTGCAGCAGGGAGCAGTGCCAGCCCAAGCTGGGAGTTTTGAAATCTCCTGCCCTGAGCATGGTCTGAGCATGCTCAGGACGGGAGCCCCAGCAAGTGTGTGGCCTCCGGAGCAGCCAGGTAAGGGAGGCCTGCGGGGGGTGGGAGCTGGCCTAGTGTCAGGGCATGGGGGGAGCGGGTCAGGCAGCAGTGAAGGCCAATGGCACAGGGCGGGAGAGTTAGGGAAGGGGAGCAGGGAGCAGCGAAAACTGCTGGCACAGGGTGCTGGAGTTAAGAAAGGCGGTCGGGAGCGGCAAAAGCCCTGTGTAGTGAAAAAGGACCGGTTTTGGAATTTTACTGCCCTGAGCAATCAGGCTCTGCAGCCCCCTTTGGGCCCCCTGATCTAGTGTGACCTCTCAGATACTGTAGCCGAAGCCACCAAGTCCACCCAGTGCCTGCACACTTGACCAAAATATTACAGTCTGAGTTATATGCCACACAGAGGGTAGATGGTAGTGAAGTGCACCCATGCCTAAGGATCCATCCCAGCATGTGTCCTGCTTACCAGTGATGCAAACGACTCTTCAACTCTATATCAGTTAGAGTGATCAGATGGCTGAGTTTAAGAGCGAGAGCCCTGACCTTCAGGGCTTTTCTTATCTAAACAGCTATTACCCTATGCCCTAGCCCCATTTTTCATAAGTGCAATCTGGTCATCTTTTGGCCAACCTGAAACTGGATGAAAATTCTTTCCCAGCATATGGTGATCAGTTGGACCCTGATTGGTGAGCAAGAACCAGCCAGTCCCACACCTGAGCAAAAGCATGGCACCACCTCTGAGCCCTGATACACCCCACAAAATGTCCCTCCCTAACCTTTCCAGTAGCCATGTGAAAAGCTGAAGCATGAGCTTTAGGCACACACAATATGGACCATAAAGGAGTCCAAGTGCTCACTGAGCTGAGTCCCCTGCCATCACAAGCAACCTGTCACACAACTCAGGGCTGTCCTTGGGGGGGCTGAGAAGGGCTATTGCCCCTGGCCCTGCAGTTCTGTGGGCCCCACACTATCCTGCCATGAGCAGGGCCTGCACCACTGCCTCCCACAGCCACGCTGTCTCCCTCCCCCTGCCTTTGGCATGAAGGTGAAGGAAGTGGGCTGCAGGAGTGCAAAACCAGCTTCTGCTCTGGGCCGGTCCGCCCCACCCCCAGGACAGGGAACCGAGGGCCCGGGGGGGAGAGGATCAACCCAGAGGCCGTGCTGTGCTCTCCCTGTTTCACTCTGGGGGTAGGGAGGGCCAGCCCAAAGGCAGGGTGGGATAGCAGAGCCCAGACCCTGGACTGGTCTGCTCCACCCCCATGGGCAGAGTGGCTAGCTCAGGGAAGGAGTGGGAGTGCTGGGTCAACCTCTAGGCCAGCACACCCCCCCCCCAGCATAGGAGGGTGGGGTCCCCACAGGCTGATTGGCCCCAGGCCCCACATGCCCCTAGGGATGGCCCTGAGATAATTGCACTAGGTCTGCTTTCTTCCAACATGGGGAAACTGTAGTATTGACAAGCCCTGCACATGAAATGTAGTGCTTGTTTTGTGTTATTCACATATTAATAAGATGGATCACGTTTTTCAAGCAATGGGGGAAAGGAAGTAGATGCCCTAACTTTGCAAAGCCTGCCCTTGGTTATATGGTAAAGAGGTGTCACTGGCTCCTTGGATGGAAAGAAACATAGCTGTCAAACCACAGATCGACAGAAGAGCAGGAGATGGAGTTCAGCCTGTATCAGGGTGAAGAGATCTCGTAGTGTGCTATATTGTTGTACTAGATCCAAGGCTAACAAATTTCAGCTGTAGGCTTGTCACAGGATGCACATGTATGCACACTGGTTATGATCTATGATTTTTCTGTTCACTTATGCACTGTAATTGTACAATTCTGTGCCAATTGGGCTATGCAAGGTGCCTTCATGAATGTTCATAACATATTCCACATGATTACTATGGTATCATGTTTCCTGCACCATCATGAACATGCATAGATGTGTAGCATGTTTTGCATGGCTCAGAGAAGTGGGGGACAAGAATGAACTCTCTTCCAGCAACATGTAAACAACCAAAGCTGTCAACAACCGAGTGGCTATAGGCAGTAACAGAGACTATGCAAAGTGAGGTCCCTGGCTCAGACTGGACAAAGAAATCACCTCTGCCCAGAAAGGGAGGGGTTCAGGGGGGTTGGAACAAAGAGATACTTGGAATGATTTGGGGCTTTTTGACTGGGAATCTCTATCTTGAAACAATTTCAAGGAGTGTGGAATTGGGAGTAGGCCCCCTGCTAGGGTCCCCTATGTGGCAGGGGTGAGCCCAGAGCCTGGTGCAGGCCATCTGCAGGGTCCCCCAGTGGCAGGGGGGGGGGCTGGAGCCAGGAGCATATCACCCATGGAGGCCCTTGGTGGCAGGCATGGCCCAGAACCTGGAGCCACAAGGAGGCAGCTAAAGAGCCATGTGCGGCTCTGGAGCCACAGCTTGCAGACCCCTGGTTTAGGCAAAGATATAGGTTAATATGGGTGTTTTACCTTTTATTTCCCTGTGATCACTCTTGACTCATTTATATTATGGTTCTACTTTGATTGGCCATTTTCTCACTTAAAATTGTAGTCTGATCAATAAACTAGTAGCTGTTTTATCTAAAGCTTTGTGGTCTTTAGAGGGTGTGAGTGAAGAAGGGCTGAGTGGGTCCCAATCCCTGCAAGACAGTGGCTCCCCCTGTGGTAACTGGGGCTGGAGGTGCTTGCTGGGGGACCATTCCCTGTGTGACCATTCCCTATGCACACTGCCTGAGACTGATCGCACACGAGAGACTAGTGTGGACAGACTCAGGAGTGAGTGGTCACCTGGCAAAGCAGGGTGAATCGGGATTCAGAAGTGGAGATTGGGGGGTCATAGCAGCACACTGGACCGGATCTGAGGAGCAGCCTGTCACAGCGCTATACAATGTTTGAGGTTTGGCTGGTGATGAGGCCAGGGAAGCTTTAAGAGAATGAGCCACATCATGGAATGGAGGAAGAGCAGAAGTAAATAATTTTTTTTATCATAGATAAAATTATACTTTTCTCCCTAATCTCATTATGTGAAATGGCTCAACTCTTTTGCAGAAGCCTTCCAAAATATTCAGCCCCAAAATGTTCAGCCCTGTCGGTTATAGTTTAGCAAAGTTACAAGCCACTAAAATCGGGGTCTTACAAGGTACAGTGTTGGGTAACCTGAACTCTAGGTGGCACTACATATAATAGTAATACTACCTGCCTGTAGCAGTAGTCCCATACCCACTATTAAGCATTCCTTCCCACTTGAGGGTCCACATCCCTGCAGCCCCCGTATGTTTACTATAGCTCTAAACCAGTGGTTCCCAACCTTTTTGAGGCTGGAGACCCCTTTTTAACAACAACAAAACAATCTTTGCAGGCCCCCTAGCTGATTACATAATCTGCCCCACACAGGCAGACTCTGGCCCGCTCCACCGGGACAGCCGATGAGCAGCGCTGCCACCACCATTGCCTGCACCGCTGGGGAGCCGAGCCACAGCTGCTATGGCCCCCTGCCCTTGCCCCTGCCGGGGAGCTGCCATGCCCCCATCCCTCTGCCAGGGTACGGCCACAGGAAGGGAGAGGCAGCTCTGGCGGGGAGCATTGGAGCTGCAGCTGGATTCCAGCCCCAGTAGGGAGAGGCTCCACGGGTCCCCAGACCACAGGTTGGGAACCACTGCTCTAGATATTTAAAAAGATGAATGAAGCAGGCCTAATGAAATTTGTATGTGGTAAGGCAGAAGTTATTTGATCTCTTACTATCATATAGACCAACATGCATGCTTACTCTGAAAAATTAGTCACAGGACTATGTCATGTGAGTAGCTTGTCGTGTGAGGAAAAAAAAATGCAGTCTGTTAATTTACCTTTAGAGATAAGAGAGTACTGCTTCTTCTGTATCTTCCAGGAACTGCTCTCTTGCTGCAAATATATTTTCCTTACACATGAAAGATTAACAGTTATTTCACTTAGAGTTTGACTTCTTTAAACTCTCTCTCTTCATAACATAAAGGTCACAATTAAGTGATAAATAATGCAGCTAGGTTTGGCATTTCCACCAGACAATATAGAAGACCATGCTTCAATGGCTCAGCAGCCTGAAAGCTTATATTGTCACTACAAATATGCTACAGAAAAAACCCTAGTTGAGTTTCTACAATAACAAGTAAAGTTGAACATTATAGTAAAAGGGACAGTGGGATTTTTTTTCCCTGTCAGTAAAGATCAGAGAGGATTGCCTGGTGTATTTCACTACTTCTGAGCCTTGCATTCTTTTGCTTTCTCATTTTGTCTGTATTCTGTACAACAGATGAACAGCAGCTGACTTAAATATTACAGCACTACCGCATAATGCAGATGATTTTTGGAACTAAAATTTCAGTAAATATTCTCTGATGATGAGTTCAGAAAGCATCTCATAGAGTATATCACTGAGCCATAAAAAGTCTTTGGGAGAACACTGTCTTGCTTGCCCAGGCAAGTAATTCTGATTGACTACAAGCACAAATATTCCAATGGTCCACAAGATAATGAACTATTTAGACTAAGCTCAATGGAGTTATTCTTCATTCCCAGCTGCATAGCTAAGAGCAGAACTTAATTCAGTGATACAGAATTCTGAGTAAAGTGATAACCACTAGCACACCCTGACGCTAAGCTATCAGGTTTATTACACATGTCCCCCAAATGGATGAGAACTCTCCCATACACTGGGCCAAATTAATAGAATGTACAAATTCCAGTATGCATTTTATAGATTCTGTAGAAAAGTTGTCACACACCCAAAAGAAGGCAGGGAGGAGGATGACTGTATAGTATGCTGGTATGATTAGAGTGAACACTTCCAGAAACAAAATGTTTGAGGGAGAGGCAAAGTATAAACAGTACTTCATAACAAAAACATATGATACAAATCAAGAAATTCATTGCATTAATCCAAAGAACAAAGAAGGTGTTTCGTCCTTTCTAGTTAGTACATTTCCATATTAGCCAGGGGTTTATTCTGCTTCTTTGCTCTGGTTGGAATTTTCTTCACTCTGGACAACAGAAAGAATAAATTAGGGCAACAGTTCTACTGAAGGTGCATTCTCTTTTCCAAACAATGCATATGTTTAACACTGTCCTCTACTTGTCACACTGTTTTACAGAAGCCAACAGAAACTTTTATTGGGCCTATCCAGCTCCCCTAGAAATCAAGAGGGATTGTCATTAACTTTGATAGCAGCATGATTTGACCTGCTTTGGCTGGTATAACAACTATGTGGAACTGGGTGTATATGCCAGCTGCATGCTTTCTCTCAAGGGTACGGAGTCAGTTTAGAGATGTTTACAGGTAAAATAAATACCCCAGGAATGAATGTGGGCTAAAGAGATAAAACTGCTGGAAAACTCTATTTTTCAGTTTCATCTCTATTTTATTTTGAGGCACCAAAACAAAGCAAATTAAGTCTGATTTGTTAAGAAAAACAAGCATCAGTGTTCATCCTGGTGTAAATTAAAGTGGGCTTTGCTTGAGCACTAGCTGTTTTTTAGTCTGAACTGTCCTTGTTTCAACAAGTTTGCCTCACTGATAGAAATACAGAAGAGCAAGAAGTACCACTTCTGGACTACCTCAATCCTACAGACTGCGGTAAGCCTAATGAACTAAAATCCAGATCCTCCAAGTTTATTCAGGCTGCTAACATCCACTGAAATCAATGGAATTTAGCAGCCTCAGTACCTCTGGGGTTCTAAGCCGAAGTGTTTCCTCTGAATGGTCCAGTATTTAAACCATATTAATGCTGTACTCATTAAAAAACCCCTTCCTGTCAACCTGATAATATAATAATTTGTTTGTCTTTAAAAGTACCACCAGACTCCTTTTTTGTTTTGCTGAACTAGACTAACAACGACTACCCCTTTGGAACCTGATAATATATCTGACCATTTTCTGAACATTATCTCATCCAAATAATTTCATATGTAAACCACAAGGCAAGTTGGAAAAAGAACAGTTCAGCCATATGGAGATATTCAGGTAGATCTTCAATTGCTATAATTTCCATAGCACTACTGAAGTACATTTATTTTGTACTGAAGAAAGTGATATCAAGACAGTTTACACCAGGGGAGGATCTACAAGAACAACCATTTCAGAAGAGTATCTGCATTGGAACAGGGCCCAGTCCCCTCTCCAGTTTGGGTTTACAAACCCTAGGAAGATGCCAAACTATCCAGTGGCGTTTTAACATGCCATTTGAAAGCTCATGATAATGATAGCTTCCCTTATAGTTTATATTTGTTTTATAACACATATGGAGGTCTCCCTGCGTGTGGAAACAGAGACTGAGTTTAAGCTATAGCTCACCTTCAAAGTGAAGGTAAATTTTTGGTTTCCTTTAATTCACTTGGAGAAATGCCACTAGATTTACAGTATCTCATAGCTCAAATTTTGCTTCCCTGTCCCAAACATCTGTATTGAAAGGATTGCCTAAGTCTTACATTTTGTGAAGGAAAATGAACAGTGCCGAGACCAAGAGAACTGCTGCAGCACATCCCACAGTGATTCCAAGCACTGAGCCTGCAGGAAAATCAGTGCATGGTTAGCTGGAGAGAGAAGTCTTGCATCTTTACATTTCATTTCACCATCAAGAGAGACAAAACAGATTAAGACTGGAAGTCTGAGAAAGCAGCCAGCTTGTGTTATTTGTTTTCCACTGCTGCCTGTGCTCTGGTAGCTTCGGCGCACAGCTAGTGCCACCACTCCATGAATGAGTTCATCTCGTGTTATTTCAGCTGATGACAGAAGCAACCCTGCTATGTGTCATTCTTCCCTTACATTGGATTCACTTTTCTTGCACATCAAGTTCCCTACCTCGCAGTAGCCAGAAGTGCAAGAACTCTCACCTATCTATATAGCCTGTGGAAAGGCAGGCCTGTGCTGAGCCATAAGCTCTAAAATTTTGACTTAAAAGGGCAGTGGCAACAAGGAAGTTATTCATGTTGTGGAACCTAAGGTTGTGATTGGTCCCCTTCATTGCCCTGGTGAAGAGGAACAACGCCATCACAGCATCCTTTCCTCTCTCTGGGAATCCACTCAGCCAGGACAGATGATGGAGCTTCAGTGATAGGGAGCCAAGCTAGGTAGCAGCAGCAACATGTTCTCCTCCAGACCTAGTGGGTTTCTGATAGAGGAAAGACTGAGCAAGGTGGCAGATGTGAAAGGGAGTTACTGCTTCTGGAGAGGGGTCTAGTATGCAGCTTGTGGGGAAGAGAACGGAGAGGATGACCGATGACTGAAAAGCTCTTACTGAAGCCTTGCTGCAGTGTTGTAGAATAGACCACTGAGTAAGTCAGAGTGGAAGAAGGACATGTAGCAGGGATGCTCCACTTTTCCTGCAGATCCTCAGGAGATTTGCAGACTGGTCCTGCTCCCACTTCAGGAGACTGTGAACCCCGCCCCGCAGAGAGAGAATGCTTTGCTTTTTAGAGGTGTTCAGTTCCTCTTCTCCCCCACACAGGACCAACAAGAAGCAAATCCTCCCCCTACCTCTACAGCTGTGAAAGGCGCCCCTAGCACTGGAAGCAGGAATGCTAGAGGGACTGCATGGGAAGTACAATCACCCTGCATAGCACAGCTGTTCTGCAGAGAGGCCTGCTAGATGGTGCCAAGCTGCAAGGGTGGGGATCTGCCAGGGAGCAGGCTGTCTGTGGGGAAGACTCAGCAGCCTGAGTAAGACATTCCCCCTTCAGGCCAGGGGGCTACGCAGAGGTTTGTCCCTAATCATAGCAGAATAGGTATCCTTGAAAGAGTGCTTCTCTTTGTGATTTTTGCAACCCCTCGACTCCCTTCAAAATGGTGCCCCTATCTCAGCTTCCCGTGATTCTGTCAGTCGTGCATGTTCCCAGGAAGTTCAGAGTCTGCTACTATGAGAAGCAGAAAACTGGAAGCATCAAAACAGATTAAACAAAAGATCTGTATTAGAACACTGGCTTTCAAAAGTAGGGTTGGGACCTAGTACTGGGTCACAGACCCTCAGTCACTGGGTCGCTGCATGCTTTCTGTCACCACCAAAAGACTGGAATGCATTGTTCAAAGATGTAATTGTTGGGTCACTGGCATAAATGATATTTTTCATCTGGGTACCTGGGAAAAAAGGTTGAAAACCACTGTATTAGAATATCCCATAGTCCAGTGGTCAGGACACTAAAATGATGGTGACAGGTACCCATTCAAATCCTCTCTGTCCTTCAAAAGAGGGAGACTTGGACCAGGGGCATTGCTGCCCCAGCGAGGGATCTGGGGCATGGCCCCAGGCCCCGCCCCCAGCCTGTAGGCCCCGCCCCCTGGCCACCAGCCATGCCCCCTGGCCAGAGACAGGGCTGGGCCCCACATCCCCAGCCATGGATGGGGCCAGAAGTGTCCACAGGTGGCTGGGCGCCGCATCCCCGGCCACAGACGGGGCCAGAAGCAGCTGTGGGTGGCTGGGCCCCGCATCCCCGGCTGCGGACAGGGCCAGAGCGGGTGCTGCTGCTGTGGGCGGCTGAGCCCTGGATCCCCAGCTGAGGACGGGGCTGCCGCAGCCATGGGCAGCTGGGCCCCAGATCCCCGGCTGGGGACGGGGCCAGGAGCAGCCTCTGCAGTCGAGCCCCGGATCCCCAGCTGGGGACGGGGCTTCCACAGCCGTGGGCAGCTGGGCCCCGGATCTTCGGCCCAATTGGGCTGGAGACCGGGGGGTCCGCCACACCTGGGGCGCTGGCGCTGGGATTCGGGGCACGTGCTGCCCCTAACTTGAACTGAGGGCCTCTTGCATATGGGGGTCCCTAGTCCTTCCCCAAATCCCAGGCCATTTTGTTTTGGACCCTGCAAGCCCCTTAAGAGACTGACTAACTTCCCCCAGTTTATGGATCACCAGCAGAGCTAGCCTGCAGCCTGGTCTTGGTGCCTATCACTGAGAAGGATGGGGCTTAGCACACACCCTTCTGGTCAGCATCTCCTACTTGGTACCTTACGTGACTCCCACTTTAGCATGCTGGCTTTGTGGCTCCCACTCTAAGGTGCGTAGCTCTTCCTATTCATTGTAGAGAGCATGAAGACACCTAACTCAGGCTTTGTGGATTGAAGTGTTGTTTCTCTGATTTTCTAGGCACCCAGAAGTGTGACACTCAGCGTTGTAAAACCTACATCCCTTCATGGAGCCAGCCAATTATTTTTAAATAGCTTTTATTCATTTAATAGGATGAAGTCTTAATATTTATGAATTTTAACCCACGTCTGTCCCTTCTATGTAATATAATTTCAATGAAATCACTCCACAGACAAGGTAGGAATGTAACAGGCAACCACTAGAGCTTAGTACCACTGCAATTCATTACTTTTAGAATACAGGAATCCAAATAACAACTGCTTTGGGTGGACACTGATTGGTGCTATATTATTAAACAAACAGGTGTCATCTTACCTACATCAGGGCCTTCATCGTCCTCTTTTCCTCTTCCTCCACATGCAGAACCTAAAGGCACATACATTTCCACAAATAGGTGTTTTGCATTATGATAGTGAATTCAGTGTGGCCCCAATTCAGGAAAGCACTTTAATGACATGCTTAACTTCACCCATTTGCTTATGTGCATTTCTTTTACAAATAAAACAGAAAAACTAAAGGAGTTTATTAGCTCCAACGTAGCCAGACTGATACCTGCTTATAGAGCAATCCCTAGTGGTCAAGGTATGTTACAAACAGTTGGCCAAGTCTGATTCCTGGAAGCAGAAGACAGTGGTACAGACATAAGATAGCAAACACATAAAATTGCAAAAGGACAATTTTAATGAAACACACTGGGTATGCTCATAATGCAACCTCTTCATCTAATAAAAAATATCCATTTTTTAAACTCTGAGTGTTTGGAAGATGAGGAAGCTGTTACAAGCAAAAACAATGAAACTCCTGTGGAAACTTACAGACTAACAAATTTCTTTGGGCATAAGCTTTTGTGGGCTGCAACACACTTCACCAAATGGATGAAGCGGGTTGCAGCCCATGAAAGCTTATGGCTGAAGAAATTTGTTAGTCTTTAAGGTTCCCCAGGACTTTTGTTGTTTTTGCTGTATACAGACTAATAAGGCTACCCCTTTGGAACTTATCACCATGTTACAAGTGACTTGCCAATGCAGGAATAAAATGTTGATTGCTGGAGAGAATTTGATGACAAAGATTAGCTGCACAGGATCTCTAGAATGGTGATGACAAGGAATTCAGACTAAAATTCTCCTTTATGCTTTACTTTTCATAAAAGGAAAATACATGAAACTTTCTGTCATACATACCAATTTGGAGCTGGATCTTACCATCCTTACTCAGTCTGTAAGATAACACTTTGAAAGCAACAGTCTAATTGAAATTACAGCTAAATAAATCCTGTAGGGAGCTATGCAGTAGGCTTGCACAGGGGCATATATCTCTAGAATGTGTCCCTAATAATCAATGCTATAGCACAGTGGTTCTCAACCACTATGTCAGGACACATGACTGTGTTGCCACACAGTGGAAGGCATGTCGCAGAGAGCCAGAGAGGTGACTGGATTTGGCCTGGGACAGGTGGGCTGGTGTGTCCTGTAGGGTTGTGACATGCCATCAAATGTGTTGCAACCTGCAAAAGGTTGAGAACCAGTGCTATAGCAGAAGAACATCTCCTTACTATAGAAGAACACTACACATGCAGTAGTTGAAGATGTATGCATAGTATTCTGCTGCAGAATATGTGCAGACAGCTGCCCAAGACTTTAACAGGAGCCATCCATGAATATCTAAACCCCTAAATTGGTAGCACTCTGAATACTCATAGTATTTATACTAAAAGAAGTGAAAGACACAGAAGTCAGCTTCATGACTGTTGTGTTTCTCAGCAATAAAAGAGAGAGAGAATAAATCTGTGAGAACCACAGGTAACGTCAGTGATAAAAGGAGCCACGTCCCTTGAAATGAAGGACATGCAGGAGCCAAACCAGCAAATCACATTTGGCACTAGAGAAATTGCTAAGGCAATTTCAAGACTGGCCCTGAGGTCAGTCCAAATGTCAGCACAATAACAGCAGAAGGAGACAGGATGCATGTCTCACATACAAAATAAATAGAACATTTAAAATTGTAAAGTCAGGCACTCGAAAAAAAATTCTGTCCCCTTGTGCACATGCATTGTAAGACAGTTTTAATTCCATGATCTCATGCCTTATTCCATGGGGCAGTCAGTGCAGGATTGATAAAAAAGCAAGGAGTCTTGTGGCACTTAAAGACTAACAGATTTATTTATCGCATGAGCTTTCGTGGGAGAATCTAACAAAAGCTCATGTGATAAATAAATCTGTTAGTCTTTAAGTGCCACAAGACTCCTTGCTTTTTTTGCTTTACTAGACTAACATGGCTGACCCTTTGGAACTTTGCAGGATTGATGTTACTCAGTGAATCAAGAGTGTGTAGCGAATGATGCTGTTGTCTGTAAGACCACTGGCCTCATTGCTATAAAAATTACAAGGCAGAGAGAGGCCCAGGAGGAAGAAAAAGGAGGGTCTCCTGGTTAAAGCAGTTGAATGCTGCTGTGGAGAAGTGGATTCTATCTGTGCACAGATTTCTGTGTAATGCTGGGCAAGTCTTGTAAACCAAAACTTTTCGTAAATGGCCACTAAGTATATTCTTTGTCTTTTATATGTCCAGCTTGAGACACCTGAGGACTGATTTGCAGAAGTACCAAGCATGCACATATGCAATTTACGTCAATGAGAGCTGTGCTCTGAACTTATAAAGTACTAAATAGTCTGAAAAATCAGGCCTTGGACATCTCAAACTGAGCATCCAAAGTTAGAAGACACTTGACAAATTTAGCCCTCATCACTCTATGCCTCAATTTCCCATCTTTACAATAGGAAGAATACTTTTCTACATCACAAGGGGTGTGTGATTAGTTGAGTTTATTAACATTTGCAAAGCACTCAAATACGATAAAAATGAACACCATAAAAAAGCTTATGAGGAAATCAATTCTTTGCCTTAGGATACCACCTCCACGGCACCAAACAGACACCTGGCATGGACAATTTCAACCTAAACAGTTAAAGTTTGTTTAACTTATCAGAAACTGAAAAGTGGGTTTTATAACAGGATGTATTAGGCAACCTAACTTACAGGCTGTGCTACCCCTCCCCCCACCAGCCTACAGCAAGTCATATCTAAACAGGGCAGAGGATAATGGACATTCAGATGCCTGCATTTCTTTGTAACAATACTGTAGAGAGCACTGTACATACCTTGAGCACACTTCTGGCAACATGTTGTCTCGTTAGCAAATCTATTTCCATTTCCTGCACAACCTCCATAAATGAAAGTCCTACACTTCTTTAGCGTGTGATCAAAGAACCACAACAAGTAGGTCCCTTTACAGTGTCCAGGATCCTTCTGCAACAAGCAAACACGGTCTGTATGAAGAACAAAAAGTTAAAATCAGCCAACACTGCAGATGAAGCAACTCTTTGAATCAGTCTAATCTGTTTCCTTTCATTAGCCATCAGCTTAGCATCATAATTTAAAATACACGATTTTACACTCAAAACCTTTTAATTCAAAGTGGTAAGATCAATTTCTACTAACTGCTAATCAACATATACAATAATAAAGCCCCCTAACTATAACATGTTCCTTAAGCAATCTTTTCCCCAAATGGCTGCATAAATAGAAGGTGTCTCTCTGGAATGTGATCAAGACTGGATTCTGGCTGACAGGGTTTGTTATCAATCAAAAAGTCAGGGTTACCTATCACAGATATAGTAAGAGTGTTGCTGTACAACAGAATTGATTAGTTTTATGGCAGGTATATAATGAATCAAAGTCTACTCAGTTACATCTATGAGTTCAATGAGGTTGCACAGGTAACCAAGGGCATAACTTAGTCCTGTTACCAGAAACTAATTCTTCCATGTGGTTTCGGACTTGAGGCTCTCATTTACCAGCCCAGATCTCTTACACATAAATAGAGTGTGGAGTGGTGAACAGGACAGTCACCAACATGCCAAGAGATCTGCCTTCTATTCCTGATTCTGCTATCGACCTGGTGTGGCCATCACCCATAGGCAAATCAAGTCATCTGGCTGTGTTTCCCCTTTGTCTTGCATTTTTTAGATATTTAAGTTCTCTGGGGCAAGAACTGTCACATCTGTTTATATAACTGGGCCCTGATCTCAGCCGAAACTTCTAGGTGAATTTATAATATATAACAATGTATGGTGGGGAGATGAACTATTTTCCTTCAGATCCAGCCAGCAGCAATGCATGTTTTAGGAAAGAGGCAGAAATGTTAAGTGATGCACCCTCAGTTTAGAATGTCCACCCCTAGTTAAGAATCTGAGCTTAATGGGCTTAGAGAATATCACACAAGATTTCTGGATGTCATCACCAACAAATTCTGTGTCAGTAAGCTTTTATGAATTATAATAATTCACAGCCCATTTTAAACGGAGGGAAAAGCATTTAGTAAAACACTACTTGTCAGATCATGTTCTTATTTTGTAAATTAAAATGATAATTTTAAAGGTACCAGTTCAAGGCTCTAGGCCACATAACACATCACTAATAGAGTGAAATCGTAGCAGTTTTGCTGCAATCATTCAGCAGGAGCTCAGCCAGTCAGGCACCTACAGGAGCACCTGGCTCTCCCTTTATTGTTGTAGGACATGGGGTCTCAAACTGTGTCAGGACCCCTCCAGGGGTCATGAGGTTATTATGGGATGATCATGAGATGTCAGCCCTCACACATGCTTGAGTTGCATCTGTCAGCCCTGTGCAAGACTAACAGCCAGAGCTCTTCAGAGCTGGGTGGCCAGAGGGCAGTGGCTGCTGGCCAAGTGCTCTGAAGGCAGTATTAGTGGACTGGAGGCATGACATGAGGGAGGGTGGCAAGGCATTGGGGGAGGGAGGGTCATCACAGCCTGAAATATTTCAAAGAGAGTCCTTAAAAAAAAAAAAAGTTCAAGCCTCCCTGTTGTAGGAAGTACACACACATAGTCCTTTCCAGAACTCCATCAAATAAATGCAGCAAACCCAGGCCATCATCAAATTCAAGCAATTTTGGACTAACAAGGAAGCAAGATTAAGAACTCTGGAGTCCCCATAGAGAAAACCCTGCCAGCTACTCTCTCTTTTTAGAAGAAGGGGGATATGGCTGATTTGAGTGGTAGTAGTATTTAGATTTAAGAACACACAAAGTAGAGAGACAACTGATGCCCCATCAAGTAGATTATTTCCACCACACTTCCTTATATGTACCTCGTGGGGCACCCTGGCACAAGGCAAGGTAATTTCAAAGCCCAGAACTGATCCCCTTCATTTCCCCTCTGTATACTGTAGCCGAATGAAACCATCTGAATTTCCACTCCCATGGAGCTAATGGTTCTCCTATAACACTCTGAGGTGGGACCTTTCCCTTCCAAGTGACTTCCCGGGGGGATGACATTTTTTGCAGCACTATAATTGTAACAGCCTAATCAGGATTCCCACAGTTGTAGAATATGCAGGTAGTCCTACAGTGAAAAAGGCCGTACAAACTCTAAACTCAAATTCAAGCATGTATCTGTTGTCTACAGAAAAGCTGTGTTCCAGAAAATGTGATACAAGAAACAGATTGGAAGATAATCTGATTAAAATAGCATATTATGAACATGATTCATAAACTGAATAATACAAGTGACCCTAGAAAGAGTGGGACTCAGCATTCTGCTGACGTGTTCCGAGGCAGACTTAGAACTATGGACCAGACCCTCAACTGGTATAAACTGGTGTAGTTCCAGTTACTTCAGTGAAGTTCTATACCAATTTATATCACCTGGGGATCTACTTCTATTTGTTTATTTTAAACCACAGAGGAAAGATTGTTTTCCTCTCCATCTTATTGGTGACTCACAGCAGGTAAAGGAACAATGTGATGATGTGCCACTCTTCTGAATCTAAGAAACATGACCTTTCCCATGGTTTACATTTTGCCCAGAGTGACAGCTCTTTCCTGCCCTTGACAACACCTCAAAACTTTGGGAAAACATAGCTGATTCTGTCACTTCTGAGTACATCTGCAAAATAAAATCCCTAAAATGAACATTTTTAAAGGCCACTGTGAGATCTTGGGTGACTGGTGATGTGAGCCCAGAGAACTAGGTCCTCCCTCAGAGGCAAACACATTAATTCTCACACTACCATGGCACAACCTGGATAACGCAATAATATTTACTCTAGTACTTTTATACAAGAAACTCTTCAGAGCAAGCATATGAGTGGCAGGAACTACAGCTGTGAAGATGAGCAATACAAACTTGTTCCAAACTTGAGCTGCAAAGGAAGGCAGTTGAAGTTAAAGGTACTGACCCAGTAGACCACATTCTGGTAGCACCGATATTTAAAGTTGTAGTGGAAAATAGCAATAGCAGAACACTGTGTAAAGAGCTTTGGGAGAAGATATTAAATGCTGGACCAGGGGTCTCAAACATGTGGCCCACGGGCCGCATGCAGCCCCTACGGGTATTTCCTGTAGCCCTCAACAACACTGTTGTTACCAATATTTGCAATATAGTGGTATGAAAAGGTTTCTGTGGTGCGGCCCTCGGGCTAATGTACTAGTCCTTATGCGGCCTTTTACTAGTCTTCATGCAGCCCTTGTGGTGATTTGAGTTTGAGGCCCCTATGCTAGACAGACATTCACAAGCTCTCCCAAAGACCCTGCCTACCTGGGTCGGAATTCTAGCTTTTACAATTAATGACCACAAGGGTTTCAGTGAAAGCCTTTTCAAACAAATAAAGCATTTCCACTGTCATTTTTGCAACCTAAATCTTGCTTCATCCTGTGATGCTGTAACACAATGCTGCAGAGTATAAATAAATGTAAAAGTGACTATGTGTGAAATGAAGTTTGTCTAAAGAAAATAGAAAAGAGTCATGGGCATACGCAATCTGCACATTTTTAAAAAGTCTCCAGTTTTAGTTGATGATATTCGTAATAGCTAGGGAATTCTTTTAAACTGAAAGTCCTCCTGTTCTGCAGCTTTAAATACCAGTCTTGTCACCTATTAAACTGCCCACCTTTCAACTGGGCAACAATGTAAGTGACAGCAGGGTGAGAGCCAACAGTGTTATTTCATTTGACCTGTCTTTGGCTTTGCTAACACTTAAAGTAACTGCTTATGTAAATTTCTCATGGCAGTCTCTTCAAATGTGATCTTGCTACTATAATTATGGTTGTGTAGTCATGCTTTGAACACTATTAAGCACTCAGAAGTACTTATTACATCTTTTCTGCAGTCAAACAGAACATTTTCTTCCACCACAACTGATTTCATTCCACTATGATCACAACACTACAAACAAGTTTCACCTACAGATTTTGGAGAGGGCTAGTTAAAAGCCTGACTCATTTTACATAAAGTGTGTTGGGGGTGGACAGAAGGACTCAAGTTCTCACAAGCCTCCTGTTGAACTAAGTGGAACTCAGCGCTATCCATTTGATTGAAACAGTTGACACTCCTGTTGGGTTGGAGTTAGCCAAGTCAGTCAATCAGGGAAGAAAACCAAAGGGATAATGTAAAGGAGTTCTTAAGTAATTTAGGAGCCCAAGTCCCATTTAGGCCTCCTCTATACTTCAAAGATAAGTTGACCTATGTGAGGTCGACTTACAGCCACCACATTAATTATTGTGATGGCTGATGTCCACACTTCCTTCTTTGGTGCACTTCACCAGGAGCACTTCCACAGACCAAAGAAGAGTAGTGCTGGAAGCTGAGAGTAGTGGAAAGAGCATGTCATTGTGCACCTCCGCTGACTCTTGTTGACAAATCTTTGTAGCATGATCAGACCTAACATGGTTAGCTAACTAAGTCAGATGGGGCAAAACATAAAGCACTAACTTCTGCATTGAAAACAGTGAAAGCTCAAAATGTTTACAAGTTTGAGATTTTCCTCCCTCCCTGAATAGCTTACGAACATCTTTAAGTGAAATCGAATTGAAGACTTCACAACCTATTTGAAAAATTCAACTAATAAATGATGTGCTACAAATTATTTGCTTGTTGCTAGTAAAGCAGGCATGGCCAAACTGCGACTTGGGAGCCATATGTGGCTCTTGAATGAAAAATTGTGGCTCCCAGAAGAATGTCAGCAAATCAATTTAGGAAAGCCTAGGAGTTTGGGGGGTCACGACAGTGAGGAGAAGTGCAGCATGGTCAGGATTTTAAACAACTCGCCACTAGCCTGCGGTCTTCTACATCAAGCAGCAGCTAAGTTCTTACTGTATAGGCCTAATTTTCATCGTAGCCTTAAGTAATTATTAGAATCTGACATTAGTAGGATTGATATTTGTCCTCTTTTTATGATAAAATTAGAGTGTGTAATGAATTTTAAACTTAGTAATTTTGGAGTAGGTAAAAGTATATGGCTATAGGCCTCAGTGCGGCTCTCGAAGGTTTAATAATCAACTTGTGTAGCTCTTGTGTTCCATAAGTTTGGCCGCCCCTGTGTAAAGCATTTAGAGAGGTAGAACTGGGAAGAATGGGATCAAAATAAGAGAAGGGAAATTTAGGCTGAATCTCAAGGGAAAAAAAAAAGTGTCCTAATAGCTATATCTATTAGGCTGCGAAAACGAGAGTCTTGTGGCACCGTAAAGACTAACACACTTCTTCAGGCATATGCTTTCATGGGCCCCAACCCACTTCTTCAGATGCATCTGACGCAGTGGGTTGGAGTCCCTGAAAGCTTATGCCTGAAGAAATCTGTTAGTCTTCAAGGTGCCACAGGGGTCTCGTTGTTTTTGCTGTACACAGACTAACACTGCTGCTCCCCTGGAAATAGGCTGTGAAAGAGACTGCTAGAGGAATTGGTGGATGCAACTTTATCTAATCTGCTTATTTAAGTCCCAAGCCAAGCACTAGAAAGCCTCCTGCCAGGAACCATCCTGCTGTGGCAGCAAGATGGCCAGGGTGAACTAACAGAGCCTTTCCAGGTCTGAGTTCTGTTTATACAATACACAGCAATAGAAACATGACAGCCATTGCAGTGTCTGTAAATTTTAACTGTACACAGACCATGTCATTTCCCCCCATACATTAAACAAGTATGTTTGTAGCCAAAATACTCAGCATGATATTTCTGCTCTACTGTTTGTTGTAAGCCCCAAAGCTGTCTGCCTCCATGCTGAACATACTCAACTCTAGCTTTGTTTAAAAAACAGCCTGCGGCCCATGGCTCCCTGCATATATCTGATCCTAGGGCCACTCAGCTCCAGTGAATGTAGTAAGCTGCATGAAGAAACAGGTTGTGATGGCTCAGACCACTTTGGTCCTGGGTGGGTCGGTGTCTACTCCAAAGCTGTGATCAAGCATCACTGAGCAAAGTGCGTCACTGTTCACAGGGCCAGCACAAGGTCTATGCACCGCTTAAAGATGGACTGAAATGAGACTTGTGCTGCCTGCTAATTGGGGTCATTTCACTCTGGGGTAGTTGGGGGAATCCTAATTCATATGTTCATGGGCTTGTCAATGGGACAGGCAGTTATTCCTAGTCTGGCAACCTTCCTAGTTCCTTCTCCCTACTGTGTACAAAGTAATTTTTCAGGCTCAGTTGTTCCCAGTGTCCAGCTGCACTCTGAATATAAAAGACAGAACTAGCTCAAACACCCAAGCCCACAGGCCTCTGTCTGTTTCTGGGACTGAACCAAGCCTTTCAAAGTTTTGTTTCTAGGTTCCAGATGGAACTGGAGAAAGAAACAGCAAAAGAGAGCAGGGCAAAGGGGCTGTTCCTAGGATTTTTCATCTGCTCTGAAATGGGAAACCATTGGAGTCTCCTGAGAAACTATGTTTTCGATTAGTTTCCCAAAGCAGTTCAGATAAGTACCTCCAGGCACTTATGGTTGCTTATATACACAGCAAACCCAAACTCTGAACCGACAGTTTCCAAATGAGAATAAATCAATTTGCATGGCCTCAAAAGAGACCTTCTATAGCATGCTAGAGAAGGAGCCAATGACACCTGAAATCCATAGCCCTGGACTCTGAGATGCAGAGATGTACACAAGTCACAGTGGCACCTATTGGGGCAAGTTCATGCAATAAATACATTTGTTAGTCTTTAAAAGTGCCAGAGGACTCCTTTTTTGTTTTGCTGAAATAGACTAATACAGCTACCCTCCTGGAACAAGTCCAAACTATTCCAGGCATTTTCTCCTGCTATGTTTTTAGACACTAAAAGTAATGTCCAAGACATCCAAATGTAATTCTAGTAGTTAAGGTGGTGAAATCCTGCCAGGGGAGAGGATTAGGAAGAAATGGTTACTTATCTGTAACTGGTGTTTGAGATGTGTTGCTCATGCACATCCAACTCAAAAGTTTTCCCTAGACTACCCACTGGGTCAGCTGCAACCACTAGAGGCACCTGAGACCCCCCCCCCCCCCTCTCTCTCTCTCTATCCCAGCCAACCCTCTCCCTCTCCAGTTCCCTCTTGCCGGAATTCCGGCTGAGGGAAGGAGGGTGGGTGTTGCAATGTACATGAGCAACACGTCTCAAAGAACACTAGTTACAGTAAGTAACCGTTTCTTCTTCTTCAAGTGATTGCTCATGTCAGTTCCAATTCAGGTGATTCCCAGGCCTTACCTTGCAGGACGGACAGAATTCTAGACTCTGGCCACCTGCAGCACTACTCTGCTGACAGCCACATCATCCCTTGCCTGCTGGGTCAGTGCGTAATGTGTTGCAAAGGTATGCTCCAATTACCATGTTGCTGCCTTGAAGATGTCCACTATAGGCACATGTGCTGAAGAGGCTTGAGCCCGAGTAGAATGGGCCGTCACCCAAGGGGGTGGAACTTTAGCTAGCAGATAGCACTGTCTAATGCAGGCCAAGATCCAGGATGACAGGCATTAGGAGGATAGTGGTTCACCTTTCATTTGTCTGCGATAGCCGCAAACAATTGAGATGATCTACAAAAGGGCCTGGTCCAGTCTAAAGAAACTTTGGACAGCCACTGTGTGAAGTTTCCACTCCTCATCCAAGGTGTAAGGGTTTGGATAGAAGACTGGAAGGAATATGTCCTAGGAGCTATGGAAATGAAAAACCACCTTGGGCAGGAAGGTGGGGTGAGGGCTGTGCTGAACTTTGTCTTTAAAAGAGATAATGTAAGGGGATTCCAATGTGAGCACCTTTAGCTTTACACTTGCCTTGCTGATGTTATGCCCACTAGAAAGGAGACCTTCCAAGACAAGAATAACAATGAGCAAGATGCCAGTGGTTCAAATGGGGGACCAGTCACTCTAGAGAGGACTGAGTTCAAGTCCCACTGAGCCACTGGGGGTTGAATGGAGGTAAAAGCCTT
The DNA here is from genome assembly GCA_007922195.1 of Podocnemis expansa. Taxonomy (NCBI): domain Eukaryota; kingdom Metazoa; phylum Chordata; order Testudines; family Podocnemididae; genus Podocnemis; species Podocnemis expansa. The sequence goes on along the minus strand of ML681967.1, from coordinate 6,274,572 downwards.
TCCAGACCTTTCATGAAATGCTTAACCACATGGTCAGAGAATAAGGAACTCTGCAGCATAGAAGGCTGAGATGGCCACCAGATAGACTTTGAGTGATGTTCTTGCCAGGCCTCGCTGTTTGAAACTAAGAAGGTAGTCCAATATTGATGGAATGGATGCCAAGATAGGTGTAATCCCTCTGTCTTTCACCCAGGAAAAGAACCTCCTCCATTTTGCATGGTAGGTAGTTCTTGTTGACAGCCTACGGCTGCTGAGCAGGATCTCCTGCACCCACAAGGAGCACCTGAGCTCATCCCCACTTAGCCATGGAGATACCACACCTTGAGGTGAAGAGCTTTGAGGTTGGGGTGTCTCAGCATCCCCTACTTCTGTGGGAGGAGGTCTGGGAAGGGTGGAAGCAGGAACTGATCCCTGATTGACAGGTCTAGCAGAGTCACAAACCAGTGCTAATGTGGCCACTTTGGAGTGATTAGAATAATTCTCACTCTGTCCCTCTTTATTTTTAGAAGCGCCTTATGAATCAGCGGCGGTGGAGGGAAGGCATAACAGGGCCAATTTAACCAGGGAATCAGGAACTCATCTGCTTGAGACACCCGGCAGAGGTTCTAGAAGGAGCAAAATGTGGCGCACTTCCAGATGGAGTTGGACATGAAAAAATTTATTTGGGGAGACTTGCACTGTTGGAAAATGTCCCATATCCCATCTGCTCAGATGGACCATTTGTGGGCCAGAAATCACCTGCTGAGGCTGTCCGCCAGGAGATTCTGAGAGCACAGTAAATATGATAGTGTCAAGCAAATTGAGTGCTGGATGCAAAGCTCCCGCAGGCTGCAGACCTCCTGGCACAGGGGACAGGAGAAAAGTACCCCCCTGTTTATTGATAGAGTGTGTGGCTATGGTATTGTCCATCTGAACCAGCACCGATCTGCCCACTAACTTGTCCCGAAAGGCCTGCCCAGAGGTCTTTCACATTTATGTGCAAGTGAATCTCTTCCTGGGACCAAAGGCCTTTAGTCCAGAGCTTGCCCCGGTGTGCCCCTCACCCTGTATCTGACACGTCCATGACCAGGCGCCCTGAAGGCTGCGGTGCTTGGAAGGACCATCCCACGCATGCGTTCCAGCAGGAGCACCACCATTGTATGGTCTGTAAGATGTGAGATGGGCAGGCACACCAGGGTGTTGAGAGAATCTCAAGTCGGTCAGTAAACGAATGCTAACCATGCCTGTAATTGCCATAATCTCAGCCAAGCAAATGCCACAAAGTGGATACAAGAGGCCATGTGGCCCAGTAGTCTTAGGCACACGCAGATGGAGGTAAGGGGATGACCAGCAGAGCCGTAACTATGGCAGGGCCAATGGGGCAAAGCCCAGGCTGTGCGGAGTGGAGCGGCTCAATAGAGTCGCTCTATTAAAGGGCAGCTTTCACAGTGCCAGCTCCAAGCGCCACTAATGGCAAGGGGCATGTTCCAATCAGAACGTGTCCTGGGTGACAAAAAATGGCATTACAGCTCTGATGACCAGATAGCTCTTTGATCAATTCTGACGTTGTCGAGAGCCAGGCTCATGGAAGGGAGGTGCACACTTCTCTAGAGTCCAGAATGGCCCCAACAAACTCTATGCATTGTGTGGGAGTCAACGTATATTTCTTCTCATTTATCAGGCTGAACCTGTCGAAGCTGGACTGGATTACTTGCAGATGCACACAAACTTCCTGTTGGGAGTGACCTTTTACTAACCAGTCATCCAGATAAGGAAATACTTGTATCCTTTCCCTCCTGAGGTAGGCCACCACCACTGTGAGAGACTTTGTGAAGACCTATCTTCTCCTTTTTCTTCTTTGGAGCCAGGGATTGGGATTGGTGCTGGCGGGAACAATGATGCCATGAGGTTGTCTCGGAGTCCTTTGCTCTAATTGCTGGAGGAGCACTCTTACCCACACAGTCTTGTTTGAAGTTAAGTCCCCAGCTTCTGCAGGACAAAGGACTTCCTCCATCATAAGGAGTTTGATTTTCTGCTCTCTCTCCTTCTGGGTGCAGGGTTTAAAACTTACAAAGTTTGCACTTGTCTCTCAAGTTCAACTCACCCAGGCACCTTAAGCAGGAGCCATGTCAGTTCATCCATTGGCATAAATTTCTTGCAGCATTCGCAAGTTTTGAAGCCTGGCATCAGGGCCGGCGCTAGGCGGTAAGCAGCCCCTGCGTAACAGGGGAGCACCGGCATTTTGAGGGGCGTCAAAAGGGGACAACACCGTGGCGCTCCCCTGATGATGTCACTCATCTGCGCTGGCGTTGCTCTCCTGCAGGAGGGTGCTACAATCCCCAGCGCCAGCCCTGCCTGGCATGTCCTGGAGTTTGCCCTAAGGTGAAGTGGGACTCCCAGAACAAGAACCTCTTAACAGTCTATCTAATTACAACTATCAGAACTAACAAAAGACTTAAATATTATAAACACCAACTACCACTACAACAAGAACAAGATAAGATAGTTCCAAAAGGGTAGTCATGTTAGTCTAGTTCAGCAAAACAAGCAAGGAGTCCTGTGGCACTTAAAGACTAACAAATTTATTTATCACATGAGCTTTTGTGGGAGAAAATCCCACTTCAGACACTTTGAAGATGGGGGAACTTACCGAATGGGAGGAAAATAAATGCAGGGGAGTGTACATCATGGGATCAGGTCACACTGTAACAGCAAATCAAAGCAGTTGATAAGATTCAAACACTTGGATACAGCCCACAGAGGAAGGTGAGGTCAAAACAGCTGTTGTAATGGGAAAAGAATCCATAGTCACAATTTAATCGTGCTTTTACACAACTGAATCTGGATATCCATTCCAATTCTGCTGTTTCTGTTTGAAGTCTTGATGTGTTACTGACTTGATTGAGCACAGCTGTTAAACAATCACCAGTGTGATTAGGAAGAGTGAAGTGCTCAGCTACTGGTTTTTGAATGTTGTGACTTCTGAAGTCAGTTTTCTGCCCATTTATTCTTTTGCGCAGAGATTGTCCTGTTTCTCCAATGTATAAGGTGTGGGGGGCATTTCTGGCACATGATGGCATAAATCACATTGGTGGATAAGCAGGTGAATGTGCCCTTGATTAGGTCCTATGATGGTGGCTTTTGTGCAGATATGTGGCCATAGTTGGCAACATGGTTTGTTGCAAGGGTATTTGCCTGGTTTAACGGTTCTGTTGTTAGATCTATAGGTGCTGGTTAGTATCTCTTTAAGGTTAGGGGCGGTCTGTAGGTGAAGAGAGGTCTGTCTCCCAAGGCTTGAGAGAGTGAGGGACTGTCTTTTAGAATAGGCTGTAGGCGCTTAATGAACTGTTGTAGAGGTCTGACTTGGGGGGTTGTATGTGATGACCAGTGGCACTCTGTTGTTTTCTTTCTTGGGCTTCTCCTGTAGCTGCAAAGGGAGCAAGCACTGTTCCAGTGACTGTAGGGAAGTAAGAAGGAACTAGGGAGGGAGAGGCCTGGCTAGGATATATAGAGAGGGTTGCAGGGTGCCCCTAGTGGCTGCAGCCAACCCTGAAGTTAGTCTAGGGGAAAACTTTCCAGCAATCCGTGCATGTGGCGCACACACACCTGAGTTGGAATTGACAGGAGCAATCACTAGCAGAAGTTACAGTATTTAATACCACCTGAAGTTTTACTGTTATGAAAGGCTGGAATTTTGCTACTAGCACCTCAAAGAATGTAGCATTACCTCTTACAGGATGGAAATAACCTGAAAGTCTATTTTAAAAATAAAAAAAGTTATTTTCATCAAAAGTTTGCCATTTTATGTAATATGGCATAAGAGTCAGAAAAATGTTTCCTTTTCCCCCTCTAATGCATAAGGGGTGGGCACTATTCTGTTTGGCATCAGTTACGTATTTAAGGTCCAATATCTCATGTTCCTGCAGGGCTAAAAAGTGAAGTTTTATATGACTGTAAAGGGAAGATCTCCAAACTGTCCAGCAGGACATGGAGCTAGCACTTGCTTCTAGCCAGCTCTGAGGTACCAGACTTCAAATCATGCTCAGGGAAACTACCTTTAGGAAGGTTTTAAATATGCATGGACTATAATTTCTCTCCTTCTGATTCCTATACAGTTAGGCTCAGGGTCAACATTTAGGGAATCTCAATGGCCAACAGGGACACCCTCCTGCAGCTAGCTTAGAACACACAGCGCACATCATTTTGTTTCAGGAAATACACACTACTGCTCACACTCAACTGTCAATTCCTGGCTTTGCTGTTGCCTCACCTCCATTACAAGCAATGTAGGTTGGCTTCCTACACCAGGGAAGGCATTCCAGTGACTCCAGTCTCAGCATTAGGTCCAGGCTATAAAAGTGAAAGACCTGACCCTTATCAATGGCCACAAACTGCCAACTGCTCTCTTCTCCATCTTCTCAGGTCCTTCAGTCTACAGTGCCAAATTTAACTCACATTGTTCTCACTGGAGATACCCTGATGATATTATGGATGGAGTAACGTTAGAGGAATGAGTGTCAATGGCCAAGCTGCAGCTTCTGTATGATCTGGAGTCACCACTTTACATAGCAATAGATGGGCCTTAGTTTCTTCTCCTGACTTTGCCTCCTCTACAACTGGAAGAAGCTATGCTGAGGGAGGAAAAGTCAAAATAAAAGCCAATCTGACTTACCATCATCTGGATAGATTTGTTCAGCTAACGAAGAGCATATCTTCATACACTGCCTGTCAGTGAAGAAGCGATTCTCATTCCCGCCGGCACCTTTGTATGCAAATGGTTTACAGCGATCTGTGGTTTTATCGTAGTAAAGTCGAATCCCGATCTTGTCTCCATATACCCCTTCATCCATTGGCTGGTTACATACTGCTCCAGAAACCACAAAATGGAAAGAATGTTATTCACAGGTGAAGACAGCCTGGTAATATTTACAATGACAAGAGGTGCCAGTTTATTCCATTATAACTTCCCTATTTGTACTGATCCAGTAATGTTCTTATTGTCATATACTGAAATGCTATATACTTAAAGCTGCTGGCCCAATGCACTTGCTGAGAGCAACCTGGGGGTAGAACTCCTTCTGTGGTGTAGCCAGTGCCGAAAGAGGAGTAGGGAGTGAGAGGAGGAAGCATCCTCTGTGGACAAGCTGCAACAGCTGCACTGCTGACACATTCCCTTCTCTGGAGAAGTGAGGACTAGAATAGTTCCATTGTTTAAATCACTTTTGCTTGAAATTTCTAATGATTAAAAAATAGGTAGAATACATTTTGGAAGTGCATTCTGTAAAAAGGTTTTTCAAAGAACAGACATCTTTCAGGCCTTCATACAAGAAAAAAAAGACACTAATTTTCCCTCCTCCCCCATTTTTCTGGTCGCCTTTAAGAGACTAGGAACTGTGATAGTAATTTCTTTCATGTTAGATTTTGAGAACACAACCCTGTTAACAAACAGCCAAAACTAAACAATCTTTTTATACATCACTCCAAGACTGACAAAATACCCATGGACTGTGCTGTTCTGTACCAGTGGGACCTGGTCGACATGCCCATCATTGGGGTGACCTATTTTACCCATCCAGTAGTGGCGTAAAGCATAGGTTCCTGTGTCATCAGTCTCAATCCAAAAGGTTAAACCATGAATAAACTTGGAGTTGGATATAGGTTAACAGCTATTTGTGTGGTTCCATTTTAAAACACACCTTTAGTTGAGATTATGGGCAGCTGACACCAGTCAGTTACACCAGACAACTTAAAGATGTTTTGAAAAAAAGCTGTAGAATAGGTTTTTTTGCAATCACAGAGACTTCTGTTATTCTTTGTTTTTAGTCTGCATTAGAGGAAGAGCTTGAAAAGGTGTACAGAAATGAATGAGTGATATATCCCTGTTCTTGTGGCTTTTTTTTTTTTTTTTTTTTTGAGCATATAGGAAATCACAAAGCTTTCCAAAGCAATGTAGCCCCTTCATGAGAGACCCAGGCTATTTCACATCAGACTGTACACATCCATTGCCTAGTGAATGATGAGAACACAAGAAGACTTCATATCTGCTTACCCTAAGAAAGGGCCAGGCACAGGCAATCTCTGCTCGCATATTTTCAGCACAAGCTGAGCAGAGGAAGGATGGAGTGTGGCAGCGAGGTCATTGTCCCTAGCCACTCCTTTTATGCTGGTTAATGGTGCTGGCCAGCTGCAGAGAGGGACTTACACGCACCAGTGGGCACTATCTTTAATATACGTACAGGGAACTGAGGCAGACATCAAGACGAGCATCACTTGCAAAGTCAGGAACTGAAAGCCAGAAGCCTGCAAGATGAAAGTTGTGAGAGTGCAGCCTGCACGCTCATCTTTTGTCATGCAGGGTCAAACCATAACAGCCTTAAAGACTCAGCTCCCCTCTGGTGTGACTCTTGGCTACCCATAAGTCAATATGAAGCAATCCGATGGGAACATGCCCTGCTAGCTGGCAAGCACTTCATGCTCCATGTAGGTCATGAGGTACTGATTAATCAGTGATCTGGTTTGTTGTTACCTTCCCACACGTTTCTGAGTCTGTGACCAGCGCCAGACTCATAACTGCTCCTCTTCTCACTGAAATTGCCTACTGTGGTTATACAAGTGGGGTAAGAGCTGCCTTACTACAGCAGCCCCCTAGCTAATAATCCTAACAATGGCCATTGTACACATAATCTGCCATTACTTGGATCTCCTCACTACTCTCTATGCACTCCTGTCCTGTACCCCTCTTTGTCCAGCACTCCAAACATGTAGGCAAAAGACCTGCACACTTTGCAGAGTTCATTTCTGCAAGAAGTTGCCAAGCATTTGTGCTTTGGCTTCCTGCACAGTCACGGAGCTGCCTGCTTGCCTCAATCAAGCCCTGAGTCTGAACCAAAACACCCACTGCTTCATAATGCAAGACCAAAGTAAGTCTGCCTGCATATTCACTCTCCTACACAGCTTGAAGAGCCAACACAACAAGCATGTCCTGTGAATGAAGCAGATGGAGCAGAGACACTGCCAGGAAGTCAGTAACAAAAATGATCCTGCTATCAGAGTTATTTATGGAAGGATCTAGAATCAACATAAAATACAGAGAAAAAAATATTGTGTTCCATCTTTAGCAGGCACCGCATTAAACAATACTTCTTGCTTCTCAGCTTGCACCCTTTTTATTCAGACTAAAGGGCTTTCCAGTATATTCAGCCAGGACAAATATACTGATTTACCATTGCACTCCTGTTATTTGGTTCCTATATAAAACTCCATGCATTTACATTTAAGGGGTACTATTTGAAACATCCCTTCACTTTTCTGCTACGTCACCTTGCAAGAATACTTTCCACAATCTCCATCTGACCCACTTCTACAAAGGAATGTGCTAGTCACAGCATTGGCCACAGAACAGCCCCCTCCTTCAAGATTAGTTCAATATTTCACAATATCTCCACTACGTACCTGCCAATAAACTAGGCTCTCACTTGTGCCTTCTTCACTTGATGGCTGAAACCACTGTTTGGTAGCTAGCCAGAAGGCCTGAAAGAGAAGACTTTTTGGTACCCAAACCTTGATGTATACAAGTACAATCCTGCTCAACTCCGGGTCTGTAATCAGTGAGCTAGCCTGTTCCACCACCCATACAAGCGTGGCCCGACTGCTATTTTTAGCAGGAAGATGACTAGCCTTACCACCAAGCAGGAAATTTATCAGCACAGCAGCAAAGTACAGAAAGTACAGCTGGTCAAAAGTTTTTGGATGAACCCATTTTTATGGACATTTTCCTTTCCCATGGGAAACCAAAGACTGTGTGGAAAACTGAAACCTTTCTATTTTGGGTCAGAATGTTTGGTCTTGGAATAAATAGTAAAAGTTTTCCAAACAGCTCTCATAGAAACCAATAAGAGTGCCAGGATTAGCTTCAGTGATTGTTTGTACTGTGATATTAGCTAAAGGCTGACAACGGCCATAATATGGCAGTCAGAGTAAGAGTCCCTGCCCCAAACAGTTCATAACCTATATAGATGGCATGGTGGTAGGAGGACGTCCAATTACCAGGAGGACACTAGCCAATGAATCACAGTCATGTAGTTTCCGTGTTCTGCCCTGATAAGTCACGCTGCACAAATATACAAGCATTGTCATCCACTCCATGTTACTTACAAGTCCTTTCTAACATTGCACAATTGCTCTTTGAATAGCCCTTTCCTCAAGGCAGTGAGACTTTCACATGTTGAAAAACTTGCTAGCCAAATCCAGCCTGGACCCTTATACCACATTTGCCAACATGTTCTGTGGACAATTCTGCAAAGAATCCATGGCCTTAGGGGAAGGAAAGAGATTGGGGTGGGGAGCACTGCCAGAGGGCTTTGAAAGAGGCAGGAGAGAGTTTGCTGGTGCTAGGTGTCGTCCCTGGGTTAGAGAGAGACAGGAGGTTGGCACTACTATTTGTAGTCTAGGTGGGCTCCTGCTGCGTCCATACATCCTCTCCTCTCCCTGAAGAACTAGCAGTTCAGGCTCAGCAAAGGAGCCACTAGCTTATGTACTTGGAGAAAGGGGCAGGGAAAGCCACTAACAAGAAGGCCAGCAGCCCGGGCCACTTGGTCAAAGTCCATACCCATCTTCAGCTTCAAAGATATTTAGACTCGTAATTTCCACTGACATTGTTATACTTTTCAGGATATGGGTCTTAATATCTCTGCCTCTGTGGCCTACTTACAGAAAGGGTAGCAATTCTTTTCACCTGAAGATCTCCAACTGCTTGTCATAGGGGGGACCCTTTTTAGCTTTCCATTGGAAGGATCCAAACATTGCAGTAACCCCACTCTAAGCAAGAGAGTTATAAAAATAAAGTATTCTAAACTAAAGGAATTATTCAAGCTTGCTGCCTATGAGAATATTTATCCCAGCCAGCTCCCTACGCTCTGCAAGTTCCTGGAACATTTCATAGGGCGGGGTGAACCATTTGTAGATTTCAAACAAGAATTATTTTGGAAGGGAGACAGTTTAGCTAAAAACACAAAAAAAACCCCTCAAAAGCTAGAAGGGTTATTGTGACTATTTCAACAGAAGACTACCATGTATTGTTTACTGAAGAAAAAGCATCTAGAGCTATGTCTACATCTAAAAGCTTAGTTCGGACTTGCGTAGTTAGAAGCTAGTTAGAACTAATGGCATGGTTTTTAGTTTGAACTAAAAAAGGGTGGCTAGTTTGAAGTAACCGCTAGTTCAAACTTATTTAGTTTGAACTAGCATGACTACTTCATGCTAGTTCAAACTAAATTTCAAAAAAAGTTCAAACTAAGCAGTTAATTTGGACTAAGCAGCTGAACTAACTCGTTCAAACTAAGCTTTGCTTAATTCAAACTAAAAATTTTTTAGTTTGAACTAGGCAAAGCCTAGTGGTGACAGGGCTCAAATTAGTCTGGATTAAGCCACCTTAATCTGGACTAATTTGCTAATGTAGACATACCCTAGCAGTTTCCATCCAAACAAGAAATTGAGATAAATTGAGATGGAATCCCAATAGATTTGAAGTCTCACTTCATATTTATTCCTCCATCTCATTCCCCAGCACAAATCTGTGCTTGAATTTAATCATAATTATCATCATCATCTTACAAAACAAGTAAGAGGATTTAGTGGGAAGTTATTATATCCTTCCCCTCCATTCCTTTCTGCACACTCTCTAACAGACTTTCTTCTAAAAGAGCAAAAAATAAGGTGCCATCAACATGGTCACATTTTCCAGACCCTGGTCATATAAATGGCCATGTTATTCTAAGGAACATATAATCAAAGTTCCAAATTCTGTCCAAGCACCTGCTTCTGGTAAGTATTGAGCCTTATTTTCCAAATCAATGGGCATTGAGGGTGCTCAGCACTGAAAGTCTGATCTTAGAAGATACTAAGGGAGCTGCAGAGAACATCACAGGGAGCCATCTGGAAGTTGCACCTCCAAAATGATCCACAGCCGAGCTATTGCAGGATATTGGTAGATCTCACAAATACGTTTAACTGGAAAATCCCACATGGAACAACTGGAGCCATTCATTGAACTTCTCATCTTATCCCCCAAAGCTTCAGAAATCAATGGGCATGGCCTCACAATGAGCCGCAGATAAAAAGCTAAGTGTATAGAGCTATCCAAAATGGAGACTTCTGTCCAGACGTTCAATGCCTTACATCAGCGGTTCCCAACCTGGGATCCGTGGATGTGTTCCAGGGGGTCTGTGGCACTGCTCCCTGCTGCAGTTGAAACCCAGCTGTGGCCCTGATGCTCCCTGCTGGGGCTGGATCCCGGGGGCTGGTGGGGAGGGCGCAGAGGGCTGCCTGGTACAGTGCTGCTTGTTGGTCACTGATGCCTGTGGTGGCTTAGCTCTGCTCCCCTGCAGGGGCAGCCTGGAGGCCATGGCTGAAGTGGCCCCAGTCGCCAGCACAGGGATGGAAGGAGGGCCATGCCTGCAGCGGCTCCTGCTCCCTGGAGGCCATGGCTATGGGGGCTCCTGCTAGCCGACAGGGATAGGGAGGGCATGGACGCACAGCATGGGCTGGATTCTGGTAGCACAGGCCACATTCTGCCTGCAGACACGTAACTTCTTCACACAGATGGTCAGGGGGCCTGCAAAGTTTCTTCCTGCTGAAAAGGGGTCCCCAGCCTTGAAAAGCTTGGGAACAACTGCCTTTCATTAGCAAAGAGAGAGACTGCCCCTCCACCACCTAAACATGAGGTAACACCTAGTTTGAGAATGCCATGGACTCAGGGAATAGTTAGATGCTGAGCTACTTAGAGGTGTCAGGACTTATGTGGCTTTGCACATGCCCCCACTCCCAGGCAGTAATTTAGGTGCCTGGAAGGTTAGGTGGGGTTTTTAGGCTCTACTTTTTGGAGTTAGGTGCCTAAGGTGACAGTTAGGCACCTAGTCCCTTTGTGGATCTAGCCCTTAGTTTCATGTTAGGAAGAGGACATGCTCAAGACCATTATTTCAAGCAGTTTGCAATTTCTGCAAAGAGAGATACTCCAGAATGGTTTAAGACATGCACCAACAATGAAGATTTGCTTGCTAGTTTGCCTGCCAGCAGTCAGGTGTGTCATATCAGTTTTTAAGGTATGTGGTTGATGGAAGGACCTTTTTGATGTTACTTTCCATTGGCAGAGCAATTTGTGTCACTGACATATTCAATAGTTGTGAGTGCTAATGCTATTTTTATATGAGGGGTATTTATTCTTTGACTTCAGTAAGATGGCTCTTGTAAGCAAGGATGAATTACATGAGACATGCTGCAGAATCATACCCATGATCTGTCAGGAGGCTGGCAGGAGTGAATACAATGCATTCAGCACGGTAAATTAGCTTTATGCTATGTCCAGCTATACTTACACAGATAGGGCTGTGGTTGGAACCTTTCCTTTCTATTTTCTGGATTTACCACTCTCCGGAGTATATGATTTTAGTGATTTTGTGTGTGTGTGTTTGCATGTATATGCTCAATACCACATCACAACACAGTCACTATCTGTACTCTTGTTCATTATAACCAGATCATGGACTCGCAGACAATGGGCAGGTCAGACAAAAACCTCAGCTCCAAACACATGGCATGGGCTTCTACTTGCTATAGAAAGCTGAACAGGTTGTGTGTGTGTGACACCAACCAACTGTGTTTGTCAAAAGTTCCATTTACCTTTAGTTCACAGCTGACGTACAGGGGCTGTCATGACATTTCTGGGTGCATCAGACAAGGTATTTTAATGTTCCCCTCTGATCAAACTCTTGTCTTCTTAAGCCTCTTAATCAAACCATTTCTCCTTGCTCCTCTTTCAACCTTGCTGAAGGTAACTCACTAACGTTGTGGACTCCATTTAGATTGCAGAGAATTCTCAGTAAAGATAAGGGCTAAATCTAGCTAGGAAATTAAAAATGTGATTGTGCAGCAGCTGAACCTTGTGATCATGGCAGAAGCCTGTTCATTAATTCAAAAATCTGCTGGTTTAATTTACTTAAAGGTCAGGGTTTACCAGTTATAAGCTGAGAACTGTTCTTTAGTCTCACTGAAATATCTGTTTCAAGTGACATCGTGAGTAAGAAAACCAGCCTGAAACAGGTTAAGAGATGAAGTGTAAGAACATCTGCAAGTGCATGGGTATCTCAAAGCAAAACCCTATCTGGCATTCAGCATAGGACCTACTATCAGCAGAGCAGTAGGCGATATGATAAGAAATTGTGGTTAATGAGTTCAGAATGCAATACTCTGTCTTTATCTTACACTTTTCTAGCTTCAAAGCTCTTCTGAAATGAGCTGAATAACCTTTACAAGATGTGTTTCCTACTTGTGACATGGGGACAACAGGGCAGAGAGGTTAAGTGGCTTCCTCCATGGGAGTTAGTAACAAAGCAGGTAAGAGACCAAGAGGTTCTGCTCCCCTGAAAGATTCTTCCCTACAAAGCTTTGCATCTTTCAAATCTGGTGATTTGGGGGGGGGGGTAATATGAGATACATTTTCCCTATATATTTCCACTTTCTTAAGCTCTGTAAAAAATAAGTCCTGCTGCATTTCAGCATATCTCAGTTTAACTGATACCATGAGATTTAAGAGCACTATATGATTATGTCTACATTGCAGAGCACTTTAAAAAAAAATTTTTCAAAAAAATTTCAAAATATATTCAGAATAATTATCTTGAAATAACTTTTTTAAAAAATGCTATTTCAGGAGAACAGTCTAGGGATGGCTCCTTCTCCCGGAATACCACAGCTTTTTTTTCCCCCCCCCAAAAGTGAGAGTCTACCCCAGACTTTCTTTTTTGAAAAAAAGAAAGCCCATGGAAGAGATAGGCAGGCTTTTTTGAAAAAAGCCTTTGCCACATCCAGTGATGGCTTTTTTTGGAAAAGCCATCTCAAAAAAGGGTTGGTTTTTTTTTTGGTTTTTTTTAAACTTAACCAGGTTTAGTGCTCATGAAAAAGCACTTCAATATTTCAAGACACTGGCACACCTTTTCGAAAAAGCTAAACCTGACTTTTTGGTGGGTTTTTTTTTTTTTTTTGAAAGAAAAAGCCTTTTTCAAGATAGCTTTTTTACATAAGCTATCGTCGGACACAGCAAAGGGTTTTTTCCAAAAAACCCAGCCTCTCTCTTCCATTGGCTTTCTTTTTTTCCAAAAAAGAAAGTCTGGTGTAGACATTCACTTTTGAAAAAAAAAAAAAAAAAAAAGCCATGGTATTTCAGGACAAGGACCCATCTTTGGACTGTTCTCCTGAAATAGCATTTTTTTAAAAAGTTATTTTGAGATAATTATTCTGAATTTATTTCAAAATAATTTTTTCAAAAAAAGCTTTTTCAAAAGTGCTCTGCAATGGATACATAGCCTACGAGACAGACAAAAAAATCATATACCCTCCATTGTCTTCAGAGTACTGTACTTTATAAACATTCACTAATCTTCACAAATGTCCTCTAGGATCAGGTAGATATCCCAAGTAATGCCCACTCTGATGTGGAGAATTCCATGCTGGAACAGTACAACTTTTAGCTTGAAAATCTGAGCATGCCTTCAGGCCATAACACAGCAAGGGCACTGCTCTGAGGAAAAGTGAGCAAGCCACTCCACCCTTGCTTGGATTTCTGGTCTCCTCCAAAGGCCAAAAACAGTTCATGGGGTAAGTTGGAGCACCTTCGCCAGTGATCTAGCTCAGTGGTTCTCAATCAGCAGCACATGTACTCTTGGGGGTATGCAGAGGTCTTCCAAAGGCTACACCAATTCATCTAGATATTTGCCTAGTTTTAGAATAGGCTAGATAAATAACACTAGCAAAGTCAGTAAAACTACCATTTCAAATAGATAATGACTTCTATATATGATTAAGTACAATATTTATATTTATAAGGTAAAATGAGCAAGTAAGCAATTTTTCAGTAATAGTGCACTGTGACACTTTGTATTTTTACATTTGACTATCTGTAACCTGCCAAAAATTATGGGGTAAAATCAAAAGGGAATTTATGAAATACTTATTTATTTTAATTGATTAGCTTTTAAAATTACAACTTTTTTGCAAAAGTTCTACGGTCAGCTAAAACTTTTCCTTGGTAGTTTGTATTCTTCACGTAAACTTTCAGATTTTCATGGTTTCTTCCCCAACTGAGCTCCAGATATGACTGACTATGTGCAAAAACAGGCTCAGGAAGATAAATGTAGTTTCTGTATTAACACAGCAGCATATGTAACATTGTGACATGTTACATTTCACATCACGGATGCACACAGCAAATTAGGAGGTTTGATGATAATTTTATAAGCAAGTAATTCTTACATGAGGTAGAACTTGGTGTATGCAAGACAAATCAGACTCCTGAAAGGGTTATAGTCATTTGAAAAGGTTGAGAGCCACTGCTCTAGCTTATGGCTGCTACCCAAAGACTACCTATTGGCTGCTTTGCAACCCAGAGCCTCCAGAACAGTGAGGAGCTGGGAGATATCCCCTCCCACTTCTAATGTGTCTCTGGACATGTAAGCGGTCCTGCAATGGGGAAGTTGTCCTCAGCCCCATTGCACGAGTCTCCTCACCAATGTTATTCACAGCACTTAATACACTACTGCAAGACACTTAAGCCAAGAACCTCCAAGATACCTAGGGCAGGTCTATACTCCCTGCCCTTTTGGCAGCATTTGAACTGAGATACCCAAGTTACTTAAAATAACTTCTGTACCTCAGTCATTCATGGCTTGTCCACTGTGCTGAGTCAAAGGGAGGGGGTCCTCCCTTCAACTCAGTGCTACCCAGCTGCCGGTGTGGTTTTCCAGGATTGAACTTCCTGGTGGGCTGAGTGGATCTTAATGGACTCAAGCAGTTGATCAGGAAGTTCTAGCTGATGGTAGCGAATTTGCTGCTGTCAGTGAAGACCTGCCCTTAGGCACCTAGCTCTTGCTGATTTCAATGAGAATTAGGAACCTAAATAGTTTTGAGGAGCTGGGCATTACATACTATTGTGATTAGCACAGCACAAGAACCTACACAGAATATGCCATCAGCCTGGCTCATAGGGTGTAAATGACAGCCTTCGGCACTAAGGTTTCATGCTAAAGAAGCACATCATGCCCACAGCCTTTCCATTTTGTTAACTGTATCTCAGCACTGAGATAATCTGAATAGCGTTGGGTAGGAAGAACAATTGTTAAGCCTTAAATACCAGCACTCCATTTCTATTACATGTCCTCCAAACCACACACAACATGGCTATAGTTAGGTACATAACAGCCAGTCACTTGTTCAAAGCCTAACTTAAATACATTTGAGCTTCAGAGGCAGTCATACCCAGGGTCAGAAATAGTTCCAAACTGCTTGTAGTTGTAACCATTTTTAAAATTGTGCTCAGTCTGCAGCTCTTAACAGTTCTAACCTACTCTGAGCAACACAGTTTAGTCTACTGCTCAAACTGAAGCTAAGCTTTCACAACTTTCAGGACCTGAACCTCATGTGTTTTGCACTGATATCCCATAACAAGTTATAATCGGGCAATTCAAGTCCACTGAAGCCTTCAGAAAAACACACCCAACAAGCACAATATGGCTGCATGAATTAACAAATCTGTAGACCAAGGACTTGATTGCAGTCATACTTTGTTGTAAATCTGGTGTTACTCAACTGACTTCAGTGAAGACAGGTGTAGCTGAAAGGAAACTAAGGTCCTAAATCTGAACCCTAAATCTCCATTATGAACCAGAGTGTTCATAGACCTGTTTATAATATTACAGAAAGTACTGTTAAAGCAGCAGTCTGCAGAACATCAGCAGTCTGCAGAACATCCCACAGTACTGTAGAACTAGTCAGTTTTAACTTCCCTAAGAGGCTATACATATGTTGATGGGAGAAGGCTCTCATCAACATAGTGTTTTCTAGATTTTCTACTGGGAGTTAGGCCAGCATAACTGTGTTGTTCAGGGGTGCAGAAAATCCATACTGTCTGGAAATCAAGATTAACAGCTGGCTGACATAAAAACTAGCACTTCACTCTGTAACTTTAGTTATGGTCACATACGACAGGTGACTCAGAGAAAAATGTAGACAAGTGGATAAATATTGGAGTTGAAGAACAATAAAAGTATTTAAAACAATAAAGTCAAACACCACATGCAGAACAATCCTACAGCAAGGAAGTAAAAGATGGCCTCTGATTAAAACTAGAGGACTAGGTTTTTTTTGTTTTGTTTTGTTTTAATTTGGCATGCATTAGTGCAGTGTTCCCCAACCACTGTGCCACAACCCATAAGTGCACTGTCAAACCTAAGCAGATGTGCTACAGAATTTTTTGGAAAACTATTTGAAGAGTTCTGGATTGGCTCATGAATATTCATGAGTTCATATGGAGACAAGATGGTGGTGTGCCTCAAAATACTTAAAGGTATCAAGGTGTGCCATGGCAGAGAAGAGGCTGGCAAATACAATTCCACATGGAAGTATTGTTATTATGCACACAAATCAGGGTCTAATTCCCATCATTTCCTGTTTTGAATGAACTTTTTGCACACCTAACATTTACCCTTCAAAACTGTAAATTAAGCTTTATCAAGCTAGTGCCAACAAGAAACTACTGAAATCTTAATCTGGTTGTATTTCTTGATAAATGTTACACAGAAATACACAAGCATAATTTAACATACAGCCTTGTGAAGCTGACAAGTTTGACTAGACCTTTCCATTTCTTCTAAGAAGTTATGACATTAAGCCAGATGCATTACACAGGTTAGACAAATCCAGTATGGCAGGGAACATATTGCTCTTTTCTTCTTTCAACTGAATTGAGTCTTTTGAACATCAGAGACTGATGATGTCTATTGTAGTTGGGAACACTATAAACTTCCGCACATGCCACTCATACTCCACCTTAATCCTGACTTCCAAAACGTCTGTTGTGCTAGTACTAAGCCACTTAGACAGAGGCCACCAGGTGGGTGTGTGACAAATTGACTGAGAATCTTGTGATACAGCAAGCATCTACTGAAATCACGAAACCTAACACTGACGACAGGCCTCCTTTTGTTAAAGCATCTACCTTCCCAACTGATATTCTCACATCCTATGACATTGATTTATTGCTGTTTCATACTAAGACCTGGGTTTTGAGACCACCACCAAATATCATGAGTCTCATGATAAAATTGTGAGAGCTAGCAACACTCAACATTAGCTTGAACTCAGTGGAATGGACTAGGAGTTAGAGTGGCACAGCCTGCCCATCTGCTGGTATTACTCGAGTTCATTTTAATACTCTGATAGCCATGGCCATCTAGTAGTTACAAATATAGCACATGCTAAGACACCAGAACAGAGCACTAACTGAAAGTCATAAGTGGTTTTAAATACACTAACCTGGATTATGCACTTTTAGTCAAAACCTGAGAAGGCTCAAAGTATTTGAGGCACATTTAATATTTTGTAGGTAGCATAAGTGGCTCCAATTCATGAGAATACAGTATTGAATTGGATAAGCAATATCCAATATATTTTTGAGTCATCTTTTCCTAAAACTGAACACAATTCATCTGAAATTACTTGGCACCATCCCTAATCTATATGAAATATTCTGCTAAAATATTCAGCCATAAAATCTTATTTACTGGAGAGAATAATAATTCTGGGTATGTATGTAACACTAATTAAAGAGGTGATCATAGAATGTTTATGCCTGTGAGAGAGAAGATAGAAGCCATATTATGCTATGGGTATTGCATAAAAAAAATGACATGGAGTAGGTGACAAGTAACATTTCTAAAGGGAATATGAGGGAGGTGGGATGTACAATGGAGAGTGGGATTTGGCCAAGGCATTTAGTTTTTCAATCCCTTCCCTTGAGAAAAGCCTCATACCCACGCAGTCTATAATGACCAACAATCACCATGTCAGTGTTGTACATCATACAAAATACAAAGGTTTGTTAAAGAAAGTAGCTTCTTACCTTCCAGACTTGCTGATGTAAAGAAAACATGGCAAGAACAAAATAAAACCACAGTGAGCGCAATTCTACCGTTGTGCATTGTGCTTCTGGATCCTCACTTGGAAAAGACCTATCTATTGTCTATACTTCTTATCTCAAAGTGCAAAGTTCACTTCAAAGATAAATCTCTTTGCCAATCATGATATAACATGCACTAATCATTAATAACTGACTAGTTATTTTAAAGAACTCTAAGTTTTTTGATTCACTACTTCTGGTAAATAAAATGGACAACCTTCTTTCCTCCCAAAGTGTTTGCTTTACTGTATGCTCATCTGGCCAGACACACAGAGCCTCATTCACAAAGAATTTTCTGGGAGAACTTTTATCCTGATCTGGTCAGTCATTCTTGTAAGGTGGCAAGAGTCTTAGACGCTGAAATATACCTTGTACCCATGATGCCCAAACAATCACTTTTCCAGAGACTGAAGTGATGGTCACCCCTCATGCACTGGCTGATAGGAATAACAGAAGTTACTGTTGAAAACTCACACAGCCCAGCTGAGAACTAAATTTTGGAAGAGAGCAATAGGACTATTGGTTCCTCAAGCTGCTGGGTCCTCCTCTAGAAACCAAATGCAAGATTCAAATGGAATCTGTTGGCATTCCTATTAGAAGTCAGTTCCATGTGTAAGGGCTCTTCGCCTCCTCTGGAATGCTTCTGGTCTTCAGTTTTAAGAAAGAGACACTCCCAAACTGTATAGTGGTTACTTGTATGGCTGCAAGATGCTAAGCAACAGCATAGAGTGCCAACAGCTGAAACTGAGACAGAAGGAAAAAAAGCAAGGAGTCTTGTGGCATTATTTTTGCTTTACTAGATTAACATAGCTGCCCCTTTGGAATGAGACAGAGAAGGTTAGAAGACAGAAGACTCAGTCTGACTAGAATAAGTTACACATTCCCCAGGGACATCTCTCTCAGAGCACGTGCCCTCCAGATTCTCCCTTCCTTGTCGGGTTGCACCCACTAAATTCAATGGCATATGCTCAGATTGAGGGCTGTATTCAGCCCCTGAAGCTTAGAGATATTTGGAGCCAGGGGAAGGCTTTGGCTTACTCCTTCCTCTATTTAGTAAAGCTATAGCCCTATATATTTGGGCTACTCTCAAGAAAGTTTCTCTCTCCTCCAAAAGACAGAGATTTAAATGGCGCCCACATCTACATTTGGTGCATAAGGAACTGGTGATTTCTGATACCTGCTTGAGAAGTACAAGAATCCTAAGTAATATTGCAACTATGAATTCTACAGCTCTCACTCCCTCATATGCCAGCCCAACTAAACTTGGTGCTTCCCTCAACAAGGCTGCAGGCTGAAAAACAGCAGGCACAATTCAGCAAGAGAGTTATTCCTCCTACATCCGTTTTTAAAGGAAAAACCTCTTTTGTTTACATGAAAAAGATATCAGATCTTGCTCCTGCATGATCTTTAATCACCTGTGAGAAGCGCCTGTAACCAACACCACAGCTGGACTCAGCAAGAGTATGGTTGTTATGATGACCAGCAAACAGGTTTTCACCTGCCTGTGCACATTGTTCCAAGAAGAGAGCCTTTCTGGCACTAAAGGCAAAGGATGCTTGCTGAAGGCTGCAGATACTTCGGTTAGCTCTTGAAGGATGCGTCTGCTTCACCTCTTATGCAACAAAACTATTTTTTTTGTCATGTATAATAAGGTAGATATGGCTCTTTCAAGGAACAGTTCTGCCAGTTTCCTTCATTGCCTATTAATTCATAAATGCAGTTCCCGACAGGATGAGAGACATTAAGTAAATCAGTGTGAAGAACAAGGACCTCACTTGACATAAAAATTCTCCACTTGAAATCCTGTAAATTGGAAGAGTCTGGTTTAACATGGCCTGCCCCCTCTTGGAGTCCATCCAAAGATGGAGAGAAGAAAAATGGAAGATTTGCACAAACTATTTAATCTTTAAAACTAAAGATGCTGCACAGGGAGCAATAATGGGCACTAGCACTAGCCCTGCACTAGAATATATGCTCTGATATAGACCAAGGGCCAGAATAGGGGTTGTAGGACTCAGCCGAATCTTTCTGTTTATCCACTCAACAGAGCTACCAGACAACTGGAACAAAGGAGCAACTTCTAGTGGCCGCTTAAGAGAGTCACCACACCCACATAAAAAGGCAGGCCAGAACTGAGAACTTTGGACAAAACTCGGACTGAGATGGGCACAGCACTCACCCGGACTGTGCTTCCTTGCTGTTAGTCTCGTTTTAACATGCACCAGTCACAAATATTAAGGAGCAAACATCCTGTAGGACACCACTAGATGTCACTATGAACTAGAATTTTTTTTATGATTTCAGATGCTTAATTAATTTGTTTTTTTGGTTTTGATCTTTTTGTTTCTGTTCTGTTTACAGTATGCATAGTACCTTATAGAAAATCTGTTCCATTGTTTGCTTCTGCCACTTAGCCATAAATGCAATACAATTTTTATAGGAACTTATTTGTGGAATTTTGATATTGCTCATATCAAAAGATTTGTTCCCTGTGTTTTAATTTAAATCAATTTAATTTTTAAAGTTAAAAACACATTTTCTTGTTAAGCTGTTTC
This sequence comes from Podocnemis expansa, assembly GCA_007922195.1. Classification (NCBI taxonomy): domain Eukaryota; kingdom Metazoa; phylum Chordata; order Testudines; family Podocnemididae; genus Podocnemis; species Podocnemis expansa. The sequence continues at coordinate 6,254,034 of ML681967.1, read as the reverse complement.
AAAATTTGCAAGATGCAAACTCTTACTGTCTTAGACAAGTCACTCGACACTCTTTAAAATCAGAATAACTCCTTCCCTCCACCCCCATGGTGATGCCTCTTCTTGTCCTTATGGGCGAGGTGTGCCACACATATACCATAGCCACTGTGCTTGCAGGATGCTTAAGGTACAAAATGAAGGTCCAAGCCACCCTTCTCCAACTGAGATAAATGAAAAAGATTGCCATTGCTGGGAGCTGTGTAAGGCACTTAAGCTTTACTCCTAGAAATCCAGTTTGTCTGGGGTGGTGTCAGGAAAGAACACCCAGCCTTATTTCTTTAGGCCTTTGACTTGGCTGGCTGCCATGGGACTGCAGACCTGGACAAAAAGAAAACTCTGAAGTGGATCATTACCTGTCAACGGGTCTTATGAATAGACTGTCCAAAGCCTAATATCATTATTGACCATTTAAATAATCTCTTTGACCAATGATCTGGCATTTTGGAAACCATTTTAATGTCTGGATCCCCAGTTTAATCCCCCAGAATCCCAATTTAAGGTTTCTAAGACTCCTGCAATCTGAAATTGCTGTGAGTGTGAGAGCCTCACATCAGACACTTTTCTCCCAAATATCTCCCATCCAAGTCTGGGATGCTTTAGTCAGGGTTGGTCCTCCTTTGAGCAGGGGTTTGGACTACATGACCTCCTGAGGCCTTCTCCATGCCTGATCTTCTAGGACTCCATGAAAGCTAACAAAGATGGATAGTTTGGATAATAAATACAAACATACACTTAATAGTCAATAATTGTTTGTAATCAGTGTTAATGGTTATAGAAACACCACCTTACAGCTTACAGCTCAATATTAACAGAACATCAGGCCCACTGGACCTGTCTTTGGGATGAGCTGGCTCTCTACCCCTCTGGGGAGATAAGGGGCAAGCACTGTAGCCTTGGACCCTTATAAAGGAATGTTATGTACTTCCCATATGCAGCCTGTCTTCCTGCGGGCAATATGCCTCACCCTCTTCTTCAGGAGACAGGCCTTGTTCCCTCCCTTCTTCACCCTCCCACAAACACACACATACACACCACTCACCTCACACACATACAAGATACACTACTGCTGCTGCTGCATCACTGCATCCTCATGATTCTCGATGTGCCCTGTCTCATCGCTGGCATCGGTTCCTGGTGGTACTGATGGGAAAATCCTCTCCCCACAGACTGGACAGTTTGTTACAGGAATTTTCCAAATTTCCACTGAATTATTAAGAGTCTGACCCCACTGTTCTTTCCCTCAGCTTGGGCCTCTGGGATAGAAACCCCAGGAAGTAATGCCTGTTTCTTAAGCATTTATATCTCTACAGAAGGGCTTCTGAAGTTCCATGTTTCAAGCCCTAAGCCAAATGCCAAGCCAAGGTCTAACACTGCTGGAGCAGCACAGTTAAGCAGGGGTTATCAAAGAGATGATCAGTTTCATGAAGATGCAGTTACCTGGGGGCAGGTCTCTGATGACATCATATTGTTTGGGGCTGTGCCTTCAGAGAAGCTGTGTAAAAAACAGACCATAAGAGAGAGAAAGGAAGAAAAGAGGCAATAACTCATCATCAGAAGCTCTGAGCACACTTTACAATTACCAAGCTGTCTTTGAAGGAGTGTCTAATCTTCAAGGAATGAAGAAAAACCTGTGAACTACTGGAAGGTTGTAAGTTTTTCCTTGAGATGTCAGCCAAGAGTTTCAGCATGGTCACAGCTGCTGCAGTGCTAATTCTCTTCCTAAAGACACAGCTCTCAGTGCAAGCACCGTTAAATGGTAAAGCCTTTCAGCTTTCTATTTTAAGACATTCCTAACCTGGCACATCTAGCATAGGCAGTAAAATTGAGAGATTTTTGGGTTCCCTAGCATGTTCATTTTGTGTTGTGCTAGCAGATTACTTGTACAAAGTATTAGGAAATTTCTCAGGGCAGGTACCTTCCTGGGGAAGAGGTCAGAGACTCATTGCTAGTTCAGTCTATGATCTCTGTGCTCCTCAGGAATTAAGGTAGAAAAGGGACTCTTCCTGAGTTAGTGGGAGCATTGTATACTCACCTCTGTAGTGTTAAGGAGGAAAACCCTGGCTCAAGTCACTGTGAAATGCCACCCTTTTTGCATACAAGATGATTTTTTGTTTTTTAAAAAAGATGCTAGTTAGCCCGTCCCTCTCAGCTTTTGGCTGGTGTTACCTCTCATCCATTCAGGAAAAATCCAGTGCTGTTATACAGCAAATGAGACATTTTGGTGACACCCCTGTCTTTGGCAGGTACTGCTATGCTACACTGTATCTTCAGAATGATTTATTTTATCTAGGCAGAGTGGCATTTATGTTACTGAGCAGAATAGGGATGACAGAAGCCTAGTCTATATGCGCAAATTCATATGCTACCACAACTGCAGCTCTGCAGATGGTAGCAACACTGAAAGTTGCAATGTAAACAGGACATAGGAGATTTGGCCACCCTGTCATTCCTGCCATGCCTTCATCTGATCAGAGTTAGGAGGCACTGTGGTAAGTATGCCCAAGACCCATCTACACCGGTTTCTACTTTTGCTAACACCAGTGAAGTTATAAGAATACTGAATCCCAGATCGCTAGAGCTGGGCAGAGGACGGAAATTCTGTTTTACAAAGAATTTTGAGATTTCAAAATCTGTTTTCATTCTGAAAACTTCAAACTTCAAAACACAAAAAATTCTGAAAAATAATTCATTTCATTTTGACTTTTTAAACTTTATATTATCATATATAAAATACAAAAATACCAACTGAAAGGTTTCAGAACAAAAAAGTAAAAACAAACATTTCATTCCAAAATGAGATTTTTTTGACATTATTGGAACTCTGTCTCCTGCCCTTTTTGTTCCAAAGGAAAATTTCCTAGAGATTTTGACAGAACTGCATTTTCTGAAATAAAATGGTCCCACTGAAGATTTTTCAACCAGCTCTGTAAATCAATTATCCTACTGTAAGGGAAGCCATGGGGGGAAATGGGACTTTCAACACCTGGTGTTTCTCTGTATTAAGCCCTGAAGCTCTGACTGAATTGACCATTTAGGGGAAAATCCCTCAGGCCCAGCCAGGGCCAGAACTAGGTGTTTTGGCGCCTGGGGCAGGTAGACTCAAAGGTGCCCCCCCCCCCCGACCTGGCCCCAATCCATCCTGGGGTCTGATCTCTCCCAAGCTGCCACCAGTAAGTGGCAGGGAGCCTCAGTCACCACCGGAAGGTGTCAGGGAGCCAGATCTGTCCCCTTGTCAGCTCAGGACAGATCTGGCTCCCCACCACCCCAAGTGCCAAATTTTAGAGGGCAGGTGGGAAGAAGGGGCCAGGCAGAGGCTGTGGCTGCTGGCCATGTAGCTCCTGCTAAGATTCTGCACCTGGGGCTTTGCCCTGGTCACCCTGCCCTAGTTACAGCCCTGGGCCCAGCCTAGTTCTGCCAGTGGGTGTGCTCTAGAGTACAGTAGTTGCTTGAGTCAAGTCACTTAAATCCTGTGGGATTTCTAAAGCCTATTTAGCCTCTTTATTAGACTTATCAGACTTGTATCTGCAAGCATGTGGCCCCTATTCTTACTTTACAGGATATGCCCAATTTTCACGTATAAAGGAAAGGGGAGGAGAGAGCAAGGCCTGTGAAATAAGAGTATAGTAATTCTGATACTTGAGCAGTTACTTGCAGTCTGGCACCTGGCATCTGAAGAATTACTTCATGCCTTTGAAAAGTCCAGAGCAAGGGAAACAGGGCCCCATAACACTAAAATGGAGTTTGAGCCCTAACCTTAACATTGCTTTGAAAATCGCAGCCATAATCGGTACACAAGAGCTAAGCACTTCTTCTTTGCAGACCCCTACTAGCTCATTTTGATCATTTGGAAGTGGGTCCCAGTGTTCAGAGCTCTGCACACTAAATGCACTTCAGGCCACTGGAAAGTTAGACACACTGATGGCAAGACTCATTATTTAGGGCCCTTTTCTAAATGAAACCCTAGATCTAAATACCCTGAAGTTTGGACAAGTTGAGATTTACTTTGGCTTGGAACCAATTCTACTTCAGGTATATCAATCCTTCATGAGGACCAGTAATACTAACTCCGTGGCAAGTGTGACGTTTTAAGCATATGAATAGGTTCCCATCCAAAAATTGTTTGAACAGTTCCTTAGTGTGAAAAATATCTACCTCATACTTGAGTGACTCAAATGGAATTTTAGTCTGACCTGTCACCTCTGCTTTGAAAATAAGCAAGAGAGATTTCATTGACAAGAAATGTGACAGGTTTGGGTTTTTGTTTTTTTGGTTTTTTTTGACTGTGCCTATCAGATCTGAATACCTACAGTACAGTGCTGCAAGTAATATCAAAGCTATATTTGGTGTTATCTGTATCTGTTGCCACTGATATACCATGGCCTAGCTTCAAGACTTTAATCAATCCTGGTTAGTTATTTATGCTGCCGAATTTTACTGCTGAATCCTTGTGTTGTGTTATGGTATTTGTGTGTGTATTCTGATTCTTAGGTTGATAAGCTAAAAGAAGCCAACAATTATTTAAAATATGGTAGTGTTTCTTCTGGAGGTGATACGTGACTGTCTGGTAACTTGGAAATATTGGACCAAATTCAATCCCTAATACAAAGAATTAATTTGGCATATTGACTATTTTTAAAGAAATAATCAAGCAAGAGCCACCAAGTCATGATCTGAAGTCTCACAGAAAGAGGCCTTTAAACCACCTCCTAACATAGCACAGTCATTTTCTACAAAACAACCAAGGAGTTCTGTAGCACATAAAGACTAATACATTTCTTTATTGCATTAGCTTTCCTGGGAGAAAATCCCATTTTGTCAGATGCTTTGAAGATGGGGGAACTTACAGAATGGGAACAAAATAAATGCAGGGAAGTGTAAGTCATGGGATCAGGTCACGCTGTAACATGATCCCATGACTTACACTTCCCTGCATTTATTTTGCTCCCATTCTATAAGTTCCCCCATCTTCAAAGCATCTGACAAAGTGGTTCCTTTTCTCTCACAAAAGCTCATGTGATGAATAAATCTGTTAGTCTTTAAGTACCACAGGACTACTTGCTTGTTTTGTGGAACTAGACTAAGATAGCTACCACTTTGGAACTTGGCAACGTGCAAGTTATTTCCCAGAGGCTGAACATGGTGAATACCTAGACTGACTGTGCAGAATGGACTTCTTGTCATTTCTCACTTTGGCAGCTGGGAACCAACATTTTGCTTGCTATAGGTGTAATTCAACCCTCTAAACTATGCCTGTGACCTTAAAAGACAACCACATGCCAGCCCATTTATGTTTCTTATTCTCATTGTACTAGTCAAAGAAAAGAGCTGATTTTTTTATATGTTGACATTTGCCATTCAAAAAAATTGGTATTAGAGAAGTAATAAAATAAAGCAAATAAATAAAACAAAACCTAGCCCCTGTTTAGCACTTGGCATCTGTAGCTCTCATAATGCATTACAAAGGACAGCCATATCATTATCACCATTTTACAGATGGTAAAATTGAGGCACAGAGCAGGGACAGTGACTTGCCCAATTTCACCCTGCAGGCAAATGGCACAGCTTGGAATAGAGCACAGGTTTCCTGAGTCCCCATCAAGGGCTCTATCCACTAGGAAACACTGCCTTTGCTAAGACTCAAATGACTAATAGATGAGCTAGATCTGTGTATAGGAGCACAGCAATAATTATTAATTATGACTGACAGGACATAGGTTCATTCTTTAATAATCAGTGAACACTGATCTGTTTGTATTGGACAAGTGAAATCAGAGGACAGTTAAGAATTGTAAAATTCATAAGATGAGTTTTAAAAATCTCAATTTGCTTTTTTGACCTTTCAAAGAATAAGCTCAATTTCACATATTCACAGTCTTTTTTTTTCCCCCCCACACACAGGATCTAAGTGGTCTTACATTGGTAAGTAATTATTTTCATTCATATGCCAAAATTTAATTCTATGCTTTGTACTTTCATGGAGAACAGGACAAATTCAACATGGAGACACCACCCTGGAATCAGTGTAGTTACACCAGTGTTGGCTCAGGTCCAGTGTTTAGCAATCTTCTATTTATATGGCACAGTTCTGCACTGCATAGGATTGCTTAGCAGTATGAAAAGCATCAGGCAGAGGGATCTGTGTTAACCTGCAACATGACAAGAACTACAGCAACATAAAGTTGTGACATGGAACTGCAGAGGTTCCCTGAAGGTGTTTTCTCCAAACTATTCACTAGTTTCCCTACAAGGACAGAGAAAAACACCTCTTATTCTTCAGTCTAATTCCTAACGTATACTAGAGGAAAATGTTAAAGCAAAAGATATTTTTAAAATGCTATTAATCTAATGACTTTTTATTTTAGGGTAATGGAGATATTGTAAAACCAATTTTAAAGGCTGGGATTAAAATTAGACTTTAATTTGTGATGAAATTTCATTTAAATACAACTGCAGTAAAGCCTAGTAAAACATTGCTTACTGGGTTCTATGGGAAACAAAACTGACCCACATGAAAGCAGTAAAGCATGTCTTCTGTGTATTGGCATGACTCCTGCTGGAAGTCATCACTGTCAACCTCATCACCTTCTCTGTGCAATGCCAGACACTGAAATGAAGTCAGCAGCAAGAGAAAGGAAAACAATGACATTATACCCACATGTGGTGATTGAAGTGAGAATGCAGCTATAGGGGCAAGGGAAAAAACCTGAGATCCATGAGCAATGCTAGATTAGAGCTGATATCAGTGACCAAAATCACTGCTTGTTTAATAAACAAACACTGGATGGACTGAAGGCTGATGTGGCTACACCTGCAGTGACACTATAGCACAGAGTTGTAACACAGCATATTACTGCATTTGACAAAGCATTACTTTCCAGAACCACCTGTGAACCTGACAGAACAAGGTACCTGTCTTGGATACAAATGGCACCTGCTGTATTGCATACAGTATCCTAAAAGGCAAAACTGTACTGTACTCAAAGTGTAGCTCAGCTGTGTTCTGTCCCAGAGTCCTGATGACATTGTTTACAATGGTATACACCATGAGAGCAGAACGTGCCCATTTGTGTAGGAACCAGTGTGCTGAATTGTTCACATTTGGACTTGAGATCCACTCCCAGTTCTGCCTCTTGTCTACTCTCTGACCCTTGGCGAGTAACTGCAACTCGGAGAGTTCCACATCTGTACAGTGGTCACAGTGATACTGAATGAAACGCGTCTTTGCGGTGCCTAGTTCCTGCAGGCAATGCTAGGAGGCAGCCATTGCTGTGCCCCTGTTCAGGGCACAAAAAGGCAAAGATTGACTCCTGGTACCCTCTTTCCTCTTTTGACCCTGCACAAAAGCCTGGTACAGTTTGGCCAAGGGAGCTGGTGTGCTGAGAAACCATGTACCTTTGTTATGTTCACAGAGGGTATGTCTCCATTGCAGTTAAAAACCTGTGGCTGGCCTATGCCAGCTGACTTGGGCTTGGCCTAAGGGGCTATTTGATTACAGAGAATGTGTCCAGGCTTAGCCTGGATTCTAAGATCCTGAGAGGTGGGAGGGCTCCAGGGCTCAGACTGCAGCACCTCAACTCTATCCCTGCCAGCCAGGGCCAGCCCAAGGTATTTTGGGATCCTAGGTGCCTGAGATTTTGCCCCCCCCAGTGGCCCGGGCTGGGCGGCAGCTGTTCTCTTCCCCAAAACTGGCCAGGTGGCAGGCAGGTGGTGCACAGGCTGCTGGGCTAAATTGGGGTGGCAGCTTCGCTCCCTGGGCCAGGGTCGGTTCCCCACCCACAGCCTGATGCTGGTGGAGCAAGGCGGGAAGCTCACTGGCCCCAGCCCCAGCCCCTGCCCAGCCATTTGTGCCCCCTACAGGTGGGTGCCTTAGGCAACCGCCTAGGTCACCTCTATGGGCAGACCAGCCCTGCTGCCAGCCCATGTCAGCTGGGTGCCTAACTGCAGTGTAGACATACCTTGTCACTCTTCTGGCCCTAACCATACTGGGCTTCTGCAGCACTCAGCATAATTCTGGATGGCCAGATCCACAAATCCCAGGAGTGCTCAGTTTTACACAGCACTGAAGTCTGATGCTAGGGACAGACAGATTTTAGTGACAAGTCTGTGATGCTCTCTGCTATACAGATTAAGCCTTACTATCCATCAACCATCTCACATTAGTGCTGATGTGTTTGCGTATGCTTGACCACTGGTCTTTCCACAGTAAAGGCCAGACAGTTAGCCTAAGAACTAGAAGCATCAGCTACAAAAAAGCTTCAATGTCAGCTAGAAAACTAGAATTGCAAGGCTGATTTAGTCAGGAACAGCTTCCACCCCAAGCCCTGGAAAGAGAGGTGTTTTCATAAGACCCCTTTGTCAGCAGTGCAGTTTGTCCACAGTTTAAGAAACTTTCAGTTCTTCTGTAACTCCTCTGTAGAAGCTGAAAATTAACTGAGCCAGTGGTCTTTGTATGCTGGCCCTCTGCCTCTTTAATGCATGAGTGTTGGACATAAATTGAAAAGACAGGATTACTACTTTAAGGTGGACAGCTGGCTAAAATGCAAAAAGTTAGCTGGTTTTCTACAAGAGTATTAAAGAAGAATCCCAGAAAAGTTATTAATGCAGGATGTGGGTAAGGGGACTGTGCATCTACTCAGAGAGGAACTGAGTACCACTGGCAGGAACATTACATGTCATAAATTAATAACATTCTAATTAAAGCTAACAATCTTTAGCAGGGGCTGTCTTAGAGATTCTGGGGCCCTGGGCAAAAGTCAAGGATGGGGCCTCCCATGCCATGTGGGGGACCCATCCTTGACTTTTGTCCCCCTGCCAGGCTTGCCAGATCCCCTGTAAGCCCCCTTGGCTCCCATGCTGGTATTCCCACCAGCCCTGCTGGGGTCCCTGCCAGTTCCCCAGCCCCACCACCAGACCTCAGCTGGCCTTGCTGCGGCCCCCCACCAAGCCCCCAACCAGCCTTGCTGGGGCCCTTGCCAGCCCCCTAGCCCACCACCAACCCTCCAGCCCTCCTGCTGGCCGTGCCAGGGCCCCCATCAGAGCCTTGCCAGCATTGCTAGGGCCCCAGTCCCACCAAAAGATTAAAAACAGCTGCAGCAGAGGTGCCCCTCTCACCCTCCACAGCGCCCCTGGACAAATGTCCAGCCTGCACCCTCCCAGGACCACCCATTTTCTTCTGTTGTTGCCATACATTCAACACCAGCTCAGCAAGGTGCACAGAGGTCTGGGCTAAGTACTCTCACCACCAGTGGGAAACCTGCAACTTTGATGGCCACATCAGAGTAACCCAAATGTGTCCAGTACAACTGTTAAGCCTTTAGTTAAAAGCTGGTTTTAGCAGCTTTTCAAGATGACCACTTAACAGATTTCTCTGATGACTTGACCTCTGAGCTTCTGCATATTACCACATTTGTAGCTGCAGCTTGGCTTCTTGAGTCTCATTTTTACACTACACTCACCTAGAAAAAGGAATGAGTAATCCAAATATTAATCAGCCAGTAATACAATCATCTGTTAGAGCTACTTCCATGAATATGTGCTAGGACTGTTTGCAGCCTCATAAACTGCACCCCCACCCCTCCATACTGAATAAACCATAAGCATCTCTGCTCTAGGAAACACTAGCTTTTATTTTCATTGTCCAACTCCTATCCTGGGTGACCCAAAGAGAGTGATGCTGGGGCTTACTACATCACTGTCACTGGGCCTGTATATTTGCAGGTCACATGGCAAGGGCATGGAGACAGCAAAAACCAACACGCAGTCCTGGGTTTGAGAGTGGATTGCTCAGCTCTTTACAAAGCTGTGGGTTGGTATCTTTTCAACTAACCTTTATTAATGCATTATTTTACTTCAAAGTTTCTCTTGTAATGCAGCCACAAAGGCAAACTCAGTTCTCCTTATACTAACTCACACAGGACTACTTGCAGCATGTGAGAGCATGTGACCAGTAGTGAGAAATTGCACATTGGAACAGGAGGTGTTCTACAGGGCTGGTGGCCTAAAGCAATCTGGGGTCCTAAAGATACCATGACAAAGAGAGCCCAAGGCCTCACTGTTCACCAGCTGCAGTAGTGTTTCAGGGGTCTCTTCCCCTCACCAAGAGGCAGAAACATGGGGCATCCTTTCCCTCACAGTAACAGACCCTCATTTTTCTCTGGTAGTTAAGCTATGTTTTTGCGTAGGTGAGCCAGAATCACTGCACTCATTTCATACATGCAGAGTCCTCTACTATAGTATTTATCAGTGTTTCCCAACCAGTGTGCCATGGCACATAGATATGCCATCAGGTCTGAGAAGGCATGCCACAAAATTTTTTGAAAAACTACTCAAAGAGCTCTGGATTGGCTCATTGGCTCATGAATATTCATGAGTTAATTTAGAAAATATATGGTGGTGTGCCTCAAATTAATTAAAGGTAGCAAGGTGTGCCACGGCAAAAAAAAAAAATATTGGGAACCACTGGTATATATCACAGGTAAGGAGCAATGACATTTCCATGACCATCCACTGAGATGTGTAGGACAGCATGCTCCTCCTGAGTTACCATTTGGCTGCACGTGTTGCTACATTGATTACTTTTGTCATGTTTGAAGTTTTCTTTATATCTCAGAGGGCTAGAAGCTTTCTATTTTGAAGATTAAAATTTAATTGTAAAGTGAGCACCATAGGTACTGGAGCTGTCAGCATGAGCCAGTACTCCCTATGTCTAAATCTGGCCCTATCCATCTTAAAGGGCAACTTCTTACACTCTGCTGTCAGTTGCATTTCTTTCCCTGGTCTTACCTGCCAGAGTTCATTGAGAGTTACACATGTCCTTTATCAGCAGGCTAAACTCAAGAGGTGATGTACAAATGGGCTGGAATCTGAGAAAATTGAAGTCTGTCAAATGAGGCCTTCTGGCCCGGGTGTTTTGCCCAGGCTATAGATGCTTAGATTTGAACACAACCAGGAATATTAAGCAACAATGCTGAGCAGAGCTTGTACTGGTCCACCATGACCACAAAGCCCTGGACAGCACTGAGAGCTCCCTATCTGCACACATAAGATGATTTTTGTCTATAGACAAAAACAATTCAAGTCTATGGCACATACATGTTGAGGTGATCTGGAAGAAAGTATACATTTCAATACAGGCTCCCAAGTTTTCTCTCTCAATTTAGCCCTTTTTGTGCAATATGGGATTTTATTTCTGTAGCAATCCATTCCTCTCTGTTACACCAGGGTTGAATCTGGCCCTCCAAAGGGAAATGCTGTTTCACAATAATCTGTTACACCTGAGTTAATTAAAAAGTGCCTTGGAGCTACATTACTTATCTACTAAGGGAATTATTATTCTAATTTTATAACAGCAAACAAAGTGCAACAAGACTCCAGCTTTTTCTGGTGAGTTCTGGTGCACCAGAACAAGAAAGGACACATGACAATATGCAGGGTTCTTGCAATGTCTTGAAAAACAGGTTATGGACAAAGAAGTCAGTTGATGAGTTGCAAGCTGAAGCTAGTGTGAGAAAACAGGCAAGAATCTTTGTAGTTTAATCTGCACTGGCTGTCATTCTCTTTGCTTCTTATTAGAAATGTGCACATCCACTCTAATGTCATTGATGTGCCTAAGAACCTTAGTAATTGGTGTATTTTTCAAGAAAAAAAAATTACCTCTAATCTCAACTTCTAACCTAGGTGTGGAAATTTCCATCTCCTGTTACTAAGCCACAAAATCACCCAACCCCTTCAAAGGAACTAGGTCCGAAAAAGTGTATTTCACTACATGAGGTGGTTTCCAGTGACTGAAGTCAGACTTCCATCTTAGTAAAAGTTAAAGACTAGCCATTTGGCAATCACTTGTGTACCATAATCTTTTTAGTACAAAATATTAATGTCTTCCTGAAAACACAATACCTTAGCATGGTGCAGTCAGTCTGGTCAACATTTCTTGGGGCAAAACTGGGGTAACCTTTCCTCCCCTGTCCTAGCTTCGCAAAGAACTTTGGCCCTTGATCCAAGGACATCCCTTTTTATCCTGCCTGCTGGGCTCTGATTGACTTCCACCTGCTCCTAGCCCATCTAGCTGCTGGAGGACTTATTCACATTGGTTCCACCTGCAAGTGATCCTTAATGGCTTTCTAAACAGCTTCTGGAAGACTGAATTTGGTGCTTTTTTTGGCAGGATGCAGCAAAAAGGTGGGGCATCTCACATAAGCCAACAAACGCTTGGTATACCCTGTCAATCATGAAACCTTCAGGTACACTGGTGCTGGAAAAAAGGAATGAAGTTTTGTAGTGTAGATGCCAGGGAGAACCTTAGGAGTTTTGTCTGAATAATGACTACAGCATCAGGTCCATGCCATTTGAAATGCATGAACAAGATAGAAAGGGATGAATTCTACTCTGTTAGATGGAAAGAACTTGTTCTGAAGTGCAAAGGAAAAAAAGTTGAGGACAGAATTGGTGTAGGTGTGATAGTTGTCATACATTTGCAGGAGAGAGACAAACCAAACAGATTTTGTTGTATATTAGTCACTGTCAAATCTAACAGAAGTTAAAATACCAGTTTCATTTCTTGCAGTAAAGCTTAACAAAGGTTTGCAGATCATGTCTCAACTTCAAGAGACCAATTATTCTCATTTCCTGCTGTGCTGGATTACGTCTTCTAAGTGTATTTCCACAACCTAGTGCCAAAAGAAACAGTATACAGTTTGGATTTCTGTCCTGTGTTCTAATGAATGGGTCAGTCTTATGCTAAAATGCATGCAATATGGACCACCTTCAATAAGTGTCAAGGTGTCATTTATTAGATCTCAAACCCAGTAAGAGACTTCTGGTGCTTGTTTAAGATATGCCACGAAGATCTAGGCAATAAAGAATCTAAGTGATCTGCAGTCAAATAAAAGCTAAGGTAGAAGCTATTCCAGAAATAAGTGAGATGAAGTTAGATTACATATGTGGGAAACAGGATCCCAGAATAGTAAATCTTAACAATATCAATGTCTATCAATATTTTTATAATCCTTAATTTTCCTTTTATAATATCTGAACTAGTTTTGACATCAATGAACTGATCTAGATTAGACTCTGGTGCTCACACTCCAAGAAGGATATTGGTAAATTGGTGAAGGATGAAAGAAGACCTAGGAGAATGATTAAAGGACTGGAAGACATGCCTTACAGCAATAGACTCAAGGAATTCACTCTGTTTAACAAAGAGAAGATTAAGGGGTGACTTTGTCACAGTCAGTAAGCAACCACATGGGAACAGAAAACTGATAAAAGAGGACTCTTCAATTTAGCAGACAAAGGTATAGCAAGATTCAATGGGTGGTCTGGACCCTAAAATGGGGAAAATGAAACCATAACATTTTGGTAAAAATTTACTCTGTTAGGGCCCAAACTTGTCAACGGCTGTGTTCACACACAGGGATTATTTTGATACAAGTTGTGTCAAAACAAACATATCGAAATAATGCCTTATTTCGAAATAACTTCATTTGAATTAACAGTTGTTAATTCGAATTAAGGAAAAACGCGGGAAACGAAATAGCATGTTCACACTGTGAACATGCTATTTCTTTACCTGCTTCAGGGGGCTGCAGCCCCCTGGGGGTGAGCCGCTGCCGCAGCTCACCTTGTAGCCCCAGAAAGGGGGCTGCAGCCCCCGGTGGGGGGATGAGCCGCTGTGGGGCGCTGGAGCCCACCGCCCGAGCTGCCTCCAAACCCCGCCACGGGGTCGGGGGTGTGGGGCTCAGCCTGCAGTGGCAGGGGCCGGGGTGAGTGCTGCCCCGGGATTCCCCGGCGCAGCCGCTCCTGCTGTGGGCGGGGCCGGGGATACCCCGGGATTACCCCGCACAGCCGCTCCTGCTGGGGGCCGGGGCCGGGGATACCCCAGGGT
>ML681967.1:6167825-6239713 GCA_007922195.1 Podocnemis expansa | reverse complement strand
CATGTTGTTTCGGAACAAGGTGTTCCAAAACAACATGTTCACACGCATTGTTTTGAAACAAGGGTTTCGAAACAAGGTTGTTTCGCCCCCAAATGGGGTTTAACTTGTTTCGAAACAACACAGTTGTTTCGAAACAAGGGCTTCCCCTTGTTTCAAAACAACTGTGCGTCGTGTGAACAGCAGAATTCTTATTTCAAAACCACCTCTGTTGTTTTGAAATAAGAGTGCTGTGTGAACACAGCCAACATGTACATAAAGTGACTTAATTTACCCAAGCAGCCCTATTAGCTACCAAACTGCTGGATCAACATTTTAATTACTTCTTTGAAAAGTGTTAGTGCAACCGCATGGGTAGAGCACTCAATGATAAAACAACTAAAATCAGTGCATATAATCAAATCCACTCTCAGTAAGTGCTTCAGATGATTTGGCAAACTCTAGTAAAATGTTCCAGGCCCTTGGATCCACTGCCTGAACACCTGCTTTGATCAAGAGTTTGTGTCTGTCTCTCTGCTGTGCTTTCCCCTTTAGCTACAATATTTTCCCAGACTCTGTAGTGTTGGAAGAAAACAAACAAACAAACAAACAAAAACTCTCCACAGCCCACTGTTATGCATATTAGTCATTGGCACTTAGTATGAGGAAGAGCTGTGGATACTGTCTGCAGTTCGGTCACACGGGGTTTTGGCCCAGTATGTCAACCCTATACATTAGTACATTGACCACGTTCCTCCTTCATAGTATACGGTCACAGCTAGTCTGAAGAAGATAGAGAACTCCTCACCTGGTTCCCCACTGCCAGGGCTAAAACACAGTGGGAACAAAAAGGGTTAGATCTGGACATCCCTGCACCAGTGTTAGTCAGGAATAGTGGGTTACCTGCAGTTACTGTCCTTCTTCAAGATGGGCTGCTCCCATACATTCTGAAATTGTAGCAGTAAAATCAGCATAAATGAGAATAAAGTTGTCTCCCAAAATTATGCTACATATTTTTGATCCTTGAAAACAGCTAAGAATTAAGAGATACAGAACTAGAGCAAGTACCATTTAAAATCTTTGCCAAGTTATATCATTTCCAGCTGATATGAATAAAAGCTTAAGATGATTGCCAGAGGTGACTGGAGACTAAAAATAGTGTCTGGACTCAGTCACTGGGTCACTTAGAAGATAATTTGGGAATAAGTTATAAATCACATTAAATTTCACAAGAAACAACATTCTCCTCACATTTTGTCTTACAGATACTTTTTAAACAGGAAAAGACTTTAATTCACTGGAATTAGAGAAATTAAGTTTTTCTATTTTCCCCCAATCCAATGTACATTTTCCTTGATTGCTCCAATGAAATAAAGACACTGCATTTTCTTTGACAGCTTGTAAGCAAATACACAAAGCATCAACATGAGACTGCAAAAGTGCTTTAGTAATTTACCTCATAATGACTTACACCTTCTCACATAACAAATACGTTCATGTGCACTGTAACAAACTTGTCTTCATTTTTCATTCTCTGAGAGCATCCTATAACTCTCCCATATACTGCAGAAATTTATATAGTCTGGGTTTCAGTTACTATAAAATCTATTAATTACTGGACCAACATTTAATGTGCAAATTATTTAGCTCTTAGTACATGTGTTAGTTTATTACTATGGAAATGAATCATTTAAATATATATGTCAAGTTCTCTGCAGGCTTTTCCTGTTTGAGGGTGGGGAGGACTAGATGCAAGTTCATGGATGTGATGACTGACAATGTATATTTACCATTAGGCTTAAAAGAATTTGAGTCTAACAATATATAAGCCTTTTTTGCACCACAATTCTTGGTAATGATGAATGAAACTCAAATAACTCAGTCAAGGAAGTGACATAAACAGCTCTGGTTACAGTAATTTTCCCCCTTTCCTTCCAGTACAAAACTTCCATTCTCAGTTTTGCACCTTCAGTCTATCTCACCACTTTTAAATAACGAAAAGGAGAGATTCTGGTCTGAGATTTGGGTGAATATTCAGGGAAAACAGGGGAGTTCTTGTGTTATCCAAATCTGTTGTTGCTGGCACTTAGAGAAGGTACCAATGAAGATGATAGCAAAGGCTGATAAATCTCTTTCCTCTGTTAACATTTTCAGGTCCTGATGGAGAGAAAGCCTGGCCCAAGAAGTATCCATTTTGTGGGGGAGTATTCCAATCTCCAATAGATTTTCATAATGATATTCTCCAATATGATAGCACTCTCTTGCCTTTAGAGCTTGTAGGCTACAACGTGTCCTCCAGTGAACAGTTTATATTGACCAATAATGGCCATTCAGGTAAGAAAGCCAAATGGGGAGCAAGATAATCTGAAAGAAAGGGTTCCTGGACTTCTATTTCATTTGTTACCTACTATCATTATTGACTGTGATGGACCAAGTCCCTGCAACAAAATACAAACATCTTAGATCACTATCTAAAGGTGCTTGTCATTATAAAACACACACCAATGTACCACAAACATAACTGAGGCTCTTTAGGTTAACCCATAACATTGATCCTTACGATTTTGGAAAGCATTTGTTGTTAATTTGGTTTAAATATTCAGAAATAGGAACAGACTTGGAAGCTCTGTTTAGAAAGAAGGGAAAAAATCAGTAAAATCTGGCTGTGTCCCTTAATAGATAAGCTAATCAATCCAAAGTGGGTCAACTGAATTTAAGACGAAAATCAAGCAAACCTGAAAGTTTCACCAAACACCTTTACTAGTTGAATTAAGACAGAGAAATCCTTTTTAAGTGTGTGTCCCAAAGGCACATATTAGCCATTAGGACCAGCTTACACGCAGGTTAGAGCAAGGTGTCTATCAACCTGTGTGTTCAGCTTTGCCCAGTGAGAGTTCACACAGTCACCCAAAGCAGCTTGTGCTTAAACAAAATCTGAAATTTATTAATCAGAAGGAAAGAAAAAGGGAAAGAAATGGGAGATAATTACGGCTACTTGAATAGGTAAGTATGTGGTAAGTATGAACAGGAATAAAATACACATTACCTCAATTACATTGACCAGAAACCCAATTCAAAAAATCTTAAAACAATCCCAGGCTTGTATTATGATCACTACCCCTCTTTTAGGGAGACCAGAGTTCAAACCTGTAGCCAGGCTCCATCAACACCAACCCCTTCCTTGGTGAGGTACCCCCACCAGACAGCCGGATCCAGTTTCCTGGACTGCACCTTACAGTTTCGAAGGGGAAGTCCCACGAGGAATCCTCTGGCCTGGTCCCGACTTGGCCCGTTTGTTTCTGGGCCCCCTTTGGGGCTGTCCTCACAACAAAATGTCTGTTCACCCTTTTCACAATGTCTATAACGGCAGAGCTCGCCTTCCAACAGAGCTCCAGCTGTCCTCTCCAGAGCCTGCCAGGAGCTCTCGCTCCCTCAGACCGAGGCTCTGATTCAGATGACCAGGAACTCAGTCTCTTGCTCAGTCCCTGTGGCTCCGAGGCTCCCTTTGATTCAGGGGTAGCAGGCCAGTATCTGGATGAGGTGGTGTCCCGAGGGCCTTTCCTTCCTTCTCCTCAAGGAGAACCCCCTTCAGCAATACAAGCCAGTTCCTTACCCTGACAGAGGTAGTGCAGCACACACCGATCTCCTTAGCACAGCTGCTTATATACTCAACCCCTCGGCCAATCGGCAGGTCCCTTTTCACGCCCAAACACTCTTAATTGGGTTATAAAGGGAACACGTTCGAAGCCTTGCACACGACCCTCTAATATCTGCCCACGGCTCCTTTCCAGCATGGCGCCCTCCTACTGTTGCTAGGCAGATTCCCTGTCTTGGCAACCACAGCTTGCTGGCATGACTCCCATTGCTGGGGAGGAGCGGAAGTGAGTATCAACTTCCCAATATAACAGTTCAATTACACATACAACATCACTAAACACTAAATAAACTTAACTTCATAAGAGGCTGTTTGTGGAAGATATATTGAAAATGGGTAAAAATAACCCAACATGCACGCCTATTGCCCTCCACCATAGCATCAAGGCACCAACAGCAGGGATGAGAACAGAAATCAAGCAGTCTTATAAAAAGCCAGAATATTTATTATACAAACACAAAGTAGGATGCCTATAAACCAGTTCCCCACGATTTTTTCTGGAAACAAGTTAAAGACTTACAGATAAGAACAGCAGCAAGGGTCTCCTAAAGCACATACTTCCCCACTACTGCCAAAACGTCAAACGAACCTGCATTAAAAAAATACCCCAGATTTCACCCCTTCCCAGCATGCTGTGTTAAAAAGAGCATCACAGGCAAGCCTCTCTTTTCCTACTGTTTCTGTGCGGTAAATCTGTTTTATAGAACCTCTGACTGCTGACTGGATTGTCACTCAAATAAATTTCCCTGTCCTGTTCACTCCTATGAAGCATCTGGGAGTGTCTACTATCGGAAAACAGCATACTGGGCTACGTGGGCCATTGGTCTGACCCAGTATAGCCATTCTCATGAGCCCATTCTTCAAGAACAAACCTAGGGCATGACCCCTGGTATCTGTCTGCTTCCCAAAACCAAGTGGTTCTTGAGTCGTAGCAATAAAGGATTGGAGAGCTACTTCTCTGGAAACAATGCTCAAATGCAAACACTAAATTGCTCTCTCTCTGTTTTGGAGAACATCATTATAACACCCGCTGTTAGAGTCACTTATGTCTATAGACCTATTCAATGTCCTGTTCTGTACTGTGGTCTCAAATTAATTCTTATATAACATCTAAATGTTTCAATTCACTGTTTCCTCTGGGTACAATTATCTATTTAAATTAGATTTAAAACACTAGAGCAGAAGGAAAAGCTACTCGATACCAGCTGAATAATTCATGAGTTGTATTATGCTCCTTTCTAAGGGCTCCCAGGATCTCTTCCTCTGGAAAAGGCTTGAAAAACTCTTGTTTTTCCCCAACTCCAAGGCATTCTGGGGACAAAACTTTAGCTCTCTGAAAGTCACCTGAAAGTGAACTGCAAAGATAGGGGCATCCTTTAGAGTTCTCTATGATGTTCAGAAGTTGTCAAAGTTTAATGATAAAAACTCAAAAACCTATGCAGTTTCTTCTGTACTTTTAATTCTATACAAGAAAGAACACAGCCTCTCCCATCCTACTCTTTGCTGGAGGACCCTAGAAATGTTACAGGAGGCTGTAATCTCAGCTGCAGCGCTCCCACCACCAAGATGAAGAGAGAATGATTTTTAAGCTTGGGAGCTGCAACTTTTCTTGACATCGCTTCATGTTCTTAACAACGCTCCTTGTTTAATAAGGAGAGGGAGACAAAAACCTAATGACAAATGTTAATAAACTACTGTACTTAATTACATTTGGGGAAAATGTTAGTTTATTAAGCCATTTGTATACATAGCAAAAGAATAAGAAAAGACTCAAACTTTGTATGGCTTCAGAGATTCCCTTTAATAAACTTGGGATGGGTTAGCAGGCTCCAGGGAAGGAAGAAAATTCCAGTATTTAAAGGGAAATCACAAATCTCCCAGTCAAATTCCATATATTAAATTCTATGAAAATTTAGGGGGAAATGTCCAAATTGCCTTGAATTGCCTATATTTCAAAGACTGCTAAAAAAAAGACCATCTTCCAGATATTATAATATGGCATATGATGGATTCTGAGTTAAGACCCTGAATAGTTTATTGTGCTATTCTAATTCTCTGCATCCAATAAAGTTAAACACTAGTTCTGTGTGCACCTTATGTGTCAACACTGCAATATCATCTTCTCCCATGTTTTTTGCCAATGTGTTTTGGTCTATTTGCAGTAAGAATGAGTCTGCTTCCTACAATGCACATCAGAAACCTCCCTTTCCAGTACACTGCAGCTCAGCTTCATTTACATTGGGGAAACAGGAACAAGCCAGAAGGCTCTGAGCACACAATCAGTGGGCGGCATTTTGCAGCAGAGGTAAGATGATCTAGATTTAGAGAAATGTACAGCTCCCACTATTTCAAAGATAAAAGTTATATAAACAATGGTTGAAGTATTCACCACTAGCATATAAGTACATCCTGCCAAATGAATGCCAAAGGCAGCAAAACCTATGCTTTTGATATTTGATATACCCTGTATCAGGTCTACGTGACACTCTGGGCTAAGGCTGGGCTCAGGAAGTACTAAGGATTTGTTGCTATAGCACAGGGGTCTGCAACCCACAGCTCTGGAGCCTCATCTGGCTCTTTGGCTGCCCCCTTGCAGCTCTGGGGTTTTCCCTGCTCCCCCCAGCCCCAGCACTGGTGGACCCTCAGGGGTGGCCTTCTCTGGGCCTGCCCCATCCTGCCACCAGAGATGCTGAGGGCAGCCTACTCCTGAACCCAGGCCCCTCACCCAGGCCCAGCTCACCCCCCTGCCCTCCAGCAGGCTATACCTATTGCAGCTCTGAAAGCAGCTGGTTATTGAGGGAATTTTTTTAAATGGTTCTTCTCATCTTTTGGGTTGCCGACCCCTGCTATAGCATGATGCTGGGAACCAGTTCTGAATTCTCATTAGAGTCCTGTTGTTGACTTGCTCTATAACTATATACAAGCAGTTGACTCTCTCAGCACCTCAGTATCTCCTCAGTGGCAATAATGATTACCTGCAACAAAGATGTTTTGTGAAGCTTAATCTCACTAGTGCATCTGGGGAGATGCAGGTTGGATATTTGAAAAAAACACTCTCACTGTATTGCGTGATTCTATTTTGACACACTTTGTCATAGCATTTATATAGCTGCATCCATTGGACTAAAAATCATTTGGAAGTCTTTCCCACGTCTACTTTTTTTGATCCTATGATTCCAATTAGGAATAGAGGTAATATTGTTACTTCTCCCTCTTCATAGCTACATATTGTACATTATAACTCTGACAAGTATCCTGATGTAACAACAGCAATAGACAAATCAGATGGGCTGGCAGTTTTGGCTGTTCTTATTGAGGTAAGATGCATGCCTTATGCTTTTTTAATATTCAATAATGCTATAAATAACACATCTGAAAGCATTAAAGTACAATGAGATGACTGGGATTAACTTGGAGTCCACCAATATTGGTGTGTTTGGATATAGCATCTCCTTCTTCCACTCCACTTACACAGACAGAGCCAGAGTCTGCTTTCAGTTCTTTCTGGGAACTGGTGTATAGTGTAGAAGAAAAAGTTTTGAGTATTTATTCACATTTTAAAATGAAATAACATCAGGCATATTCATATACTTTTGAATTTACTTTCTACAAACTGAGGAGCCGGTGAGAGTCTCACAAAGAGCAGTAGAAAGTGAAAATCAGGTTTGCACACCTGACTCTTGCCAGATAGTAAAGGTAGTTAGTGTGTGTAGCATGTACGTTGTCCAACAAAACAGGGGTCACTGAGCTGGACAAACCCCCTGACGCAGGTAATTTATGATAGAAGATTAGGTGTGACCATCACCACACCCTTCACAATTAGTACTTTTTAAAGGCACGTGGTTCCTTGTATCAATAACTTTGGTGATGACAAAAAAACCCTCAGACAAGTAAATTCAATGCACCTTTCAACACAGCAGTTAAATAAACCAGTCAGTGATCTGCTGGAACCTTTTGTAACTCTGCCAGGCAAACACATCCAATTACTTTGTGTAAATGTGACCAAAAAGAGCTATATATAAACTTAACACTGAGCCTATGAATTCTACAGTAGAGCAGATTGGAACATGTTTCCTCCTGAAGAAACTGCCAAAAATTGAAAACCCCAAAACTTTGTTTTCAGTCAAAAAAGTACAGATGTCTAAGGAATACAGACACCTTCTTTGAAAGCTTTTGTTTATTTGAAAACCCAACTGTCAAAAGGCTTCTGTTTTATCTAAAAGGGTTTACTATATGATGCTGCTTTAAAAATCAAATAAGACTATCTCCAAACTTAGAACTATTTACTTATTTTCATCTGAAACATACTTAGAAACATGGTGGATTTCAAAGTTGAACTTAGGACACAATTTTTTTCTTGTTGCCAGATGAGTTACTGAGAACCAGTTCCAAATTATTAATAGAACAGGCACTGCTTAGCAGCTACAGCACCACTGCTCCTGCCCTTCTAACAATATCATGCTTTATTTTCTGGGATTGCAAGCAGCAAGCTAAAGGTTTCTGTTGTCAACAAGGAGCCCAAAATATATTACTTGTGGCCATGACTAGAAACCCATGAATGATCCAAGAAGCTGGTCAGTGCAGAATTAGCATGTACAAAGTAATTGTAAGAAATAGGATACCATTTTCCAAAGGGATAGAAATAAGTTCCAGAGGGATAACCATGTTAGTCCAGTTCATCAAAACAAACAAGGGGTCCTGTGGCACTTTTAAAGACTAACAAATTTTTTTATCGCATGAGTCTTGATGGGAGAAAACCCTACTTTGTCAGACGCTTTGAAGATGGGGGATTTTCAAAGCATCTGACAAAGCAGGATTTTCTCCCATGAAAGCTCAAGAGATAAATATATCTGTAAGTCTTTAAAAGGTCCACAGGACTCCTTGTTATGATCCCGTTTGTTTGCATAATAGGTTAACCAGTAAAAAGGCCACCTATCTTTTCAAACATACACAGTAAAGTATGTTACAGAGTAAATAATATAGGCTTCATCGAAAACTTTCCAGGTGTGAAGTCTTCTGCTCCATACTGCTGTTCTGCAGGAAGTAACCAATCCTGCAGTCCCTATGTACTCAACATTTCTAGTGAAGCCAATGAATATTCTAGGTATATACATAACTGCAGCATGACACACATACCCCAGATTACATTTTGTGAAGAACTCTATGGCATTTCAGCTATTAAGAGCTGTGTAGCTATATGCCTTGGATATTTATTCTACAGTCAGATATTAATGGTTATGTACTTTAAGACTACTGTTAATCATAGATTCTCAGAGTGTAAGTCCACAAGAGACCATTAGATTGTCTAGTCCAGAGGTAGTCAATAGTTTGGCCGCTGACACTAGACATTTTTGAACAGACCCCAAAACCTTTTTATTTGCTTATTATTATTATTGGGTTTTTTAAATTATTTTCTCTAGAGTCTGGACCTTGACCAAGAAATCTGGAGCTTGACAAAAAATAATTGGCTAATGTAATATATAGGTGGGTTACCACCAGAGGTGGCCTTAGGCAATTGGGGGCCCTAGGCGACAGCCCTTTATGGGGCCCCCCCTTATAAGCCCCCATTGCCACCCTCACTGGGGCCCTGGGCCCCCACTGCTGCCCTAACTGCACCCCCACAGTCCCAGCTCCCATGGGAGGGAGGGAGCAGGGAGCCACAGACTGCCAAGGACAGAAGCTGCACCATCTGCCTGCCCACCCAGCCTCTCTGTAGCGCTGGCAGAGCAGTGCTTCCCACCTACACTCAGCCAGCCACACCTCCAGGGGGGAGTGAGGAGAGCAGCCAGCATGGCACTGTGGCTTGCTGCGAGTGGGGCCCGCTGGAGCAGCCCACTCTGAAGAGTTCGGGCCACTTCATCCCCAGCCACTCCAGGCCTGAATAGAGGCTGCCTCACCCCTGTTCAGGCCCAAGACACCACAACTACCCCAATCTAATCTGACCTATTTATCAGAGGTCTTTCAATTCTACCCAGCTAGCCAATAAACATCATTAAACAGCTCAGTTTAATTGACTCATACAATAATCACTGAATTGATTTCAATGCAAAATATTTCTCTTTGAACACTTTAGTTACTTAAACGCTTAACTCACCAATTTATTATATTGCAAACAACTGATAAGGCATACTTATGACAATTTAATATTGTGTAGCGTAGTAAAGAAGTCCCTTCCCCCATGTTGTAGCTTATTATTTTAGTGAGTGGGTAAGAGTGTAATGAAATGGTAGGGAAAGAGAGGACGGACTAAACAAAACAATCCCAAGGCACAGCCTCAATTTCTGCATCAGGCTATGTTAGTGCATTAATATTGGTGTTACTGGAACATTTCAGTAAAAGATGGAACTGTCAGTTAAGTGTTGAACATCTGTTGCCTAAAGAATTAAGGTTGTAGACACAGATCCCTGATAAGTTGGACAGCTATTAACAATCTATTTCTTACAGGCAGGCCCATTAAATCCATCATATGAAAAAATCTTCAGTCATTTCCAGAATGTGAAATACAAAGGTGAGTGGTATAGTAAGTAAAAAGTCAAGAGTGGCTGAACCTATCAGAACTTTATCATTGAAGGGATTTTATTAGCTTGTTTCAAAAAACATTCAAAGAGGGAATGATTGCCACGCTTTTATCAAAACTACTTTGGAATTGTTTCAAGTACAGTGCAGTCTTTTCAAGCAGATCCTACAGCTTGCTTCACATGTTCCTAACTGGGTCCCAATGCTTATATGTGCTACTATTTTGGTTTCTTGCTGCTCAGTTTAGTATGCAACTAGCTGATTTATGCAAATAACAATCAGTGGTGTGCTCACTCCCAGTAAGCAAATGGTTAGAACACACAGGATTTTTCTCCATATATCTTTTTAAAAACAGCTGTCAGCATGCAGAAAAATGCCAACAACTTTGATGAGATGTATGAAAACATGGTGTTGACAATAAAATCTTCAATGTATTGGCAAAAACACTCAAACAATTATGAATAGCAGAAACAGCATTTCGAAACCCAATCCTCTACACGTCTATGCTGTGGCTGGAAGTGTGACTGCACCATGGACTGGCATACCCATACTAGCTTTAGTTTAGATCCTACATTTGAAAATAGTGGCAAGATGTGGCATCATGGTTTTCTACATAGATTAGCAACTTGAATACATACAGCCTGGTTCTGAAGCTGTTTTTAGCTATTTTTAAATTAAATTAACTAAAAGCTAATATGGGTACACGTAATCAAGCTCTAGTCACATCTCAGATTGCATGACTACAGTGTAGACAAACCCTAGATGTCTAACGTTGGGTAGCTGACTACATGCACTGCTTCTAAAGAATTTTGCCAGTAGTCCCACCGTGGCACACATGAGCAGAGTGAACTGAATAGTGAAGAGAAACTTTCCTGATGAATCACAGTGCTGGTTTGGTATCCAGGTGCAACATGTCAAGTTTATATAAGAACAAATTTAGAAGTGGTTTAATGAGCTATACTTCTATATTAAATTGAAGCTAGCATCTGCCAAAGTGCACTTTTTCTTTTTCCACTGAGATCATAATGCTTGCTGAAAAACAGATTTGCCTTACTGGGACTCACCTATGCAGAGATATAGAGCAAACTAGGGCAATCCAGTAGAAAGTCATGATGATGCAAAGTAGATTAGCACTGAGAGATGTGAGTATTAAGAATACAGAAGTGATATGGATTCTCTCTTTCAGACCAGGTAGCTCTAGTCCCAGGTTTTAACATCCAAGAACTGCTTCCAGACAGACTGGATGAGTATTATCGCTATGAAGGATCCCTGACCACTCCTCCATGTTACCCTAGTGTTCTTTGGACTGTTTTCCGAAACCCTGTAAAAGTTTCACAAGAACAGGCAAGTTTAAATAAAAAATATATTTTCTTATTCAGCCTGTCATTGTATCCTAGAGTCAGATCAAATTGAATGCTAATAAATTAATCTGTTTGGGGTTCATTGAGGAATGCCAGATTTATATTCTCACTTCCTGGGATTCCAGATTTGAAGTTTTCATTATGGTCCCATAAAACTAAAAAGTGTGACTAAAATTAATCTTTGGAGTAGAAAAAAATAAAAAAATTAATCTCTCTAATCTATCATACTTCCTTTGCAATTGATAAGCAAAAGCCAAGGGCCTGCAGACTAGATGGTTCTTTAATTCAGAATAAACACACTATGTTCCAAATTGTCTATCCCTCCTTAACTAGATCTTTATTTTTGTGCCTACAACTGTGAGGATAAAAATAACTAATGGTGTAGTATAAGGTCACTTGAACTTCCAAGCACTTGATTGCCCCTGAAAATCAGAGAAATAACACCTTATAGGTATCTGCAAACAATCATAAGTGAAAAGTTTAAGCCACAATTAAACAGGCACAAAGAGTGAGAGGTTTGTTTGAAATTTGTAGTCAACCTGTATTCTTCCTTTGCTTCAGAACTTGATCTCTAGATACAAATTCCTCTTCTGAATTGCTATTCCAGTCCTATTTGACAGTAACACCCAGATAGGAACAACTTCTAGCTTTGATTTTGGTTTCATAAAACCAGTGCTTAACTGGTAAAGGGCTATTTGGCAAAACCAAAGTTACCCTGTTTTTTTACCTACCTCTAGTATTCATGTGCATGTCTTAGAAATTAATTAATTTTTCCCCTTTCAAGTGGTCAGCTGATAAACTATCTGGAAAAGAATTGATAGATGTTCTAGACTGAGTTATATAACCCTCAAACACTAGCTTCTTCTGCCCACATTAGGTAGGATGAGCTTAGCTGGTACCTTAGAAATGTAAGAAACCCAAACTGTTTTGCCTCAGAAACCAATGACCAAGTTAGCAGTTGCATGCTGTGTGGTAGAAGTTCATTTCTGTGAACCCTGCCAATTCCTTAACTTACTTTGCTAAGACAACCAGAGTATTATGATGGCCAGGTGTTCAAGTAGGCCAGAATGTGCCAGAACGCTGTTCTGGGGCCCCTAAAAATAGAAAAATGAGCCAGAACACTGCATTCCAGCAGGGCAGGCAGTGCTACAAGAACGAGGAGGCACACCTGCTCTGCTGTGAAAAGTGCTAGCCAGCTCCCATGTGCATGTGCAGGGCAGGCTGCGCTAGAGGTAGCCTCAGAGCTCAGCCTGGAGCAGTGGTAGGAGTAAGGAGCGATTCTCCCTAGCCCCCGCCCCTGGGAGTCTGGGGCTGTGCCATGCGCCACTGGTGAGCAAGCATGGGGCCTGGCCTCTTCTTGGGCAGCTCCTGCTGGAGGGGCACCGGCACAGCATAGAGTGAGAGCGTGGGGCAGATTTGAATGGGCAGGGTGATAACCGATGCATGTGGTACTGAGAAGCGGTTGCAAATACCTACCTGGGCTGGGGCCTGCACATGCGTAAGCGGCCTGGACGATACGGGAAAGGGGCCCACCAATGAGGAGGGTTCCAGGGCCTGCCAAATTATACTTTAACCACTGACGATGGCTTTTATTACTTGCTTCAGACTTAGAGTGTTTGTGCTAATATTTCAACAATTTCTTCATGGAAGAAAACTTTTCTCGATATCCAAAGGGGCAGCCGTGTTAGTCTAGTTCAGTAAAACAAACGAGTCCTGTGGCACTTAAAGACTAACAAATCTATTTATTGCATGAGCTTTCATGGAAGAAAATCCCGCTTTGTCAGATGCTTTGAAGAAGTGGGATTTTTCTCCCACGAAAGCTCATGCAATAAATAAATTTGTTAGTCTTTAAGTGTTCACATAGCCCTCTTATTTCGAAACAACAGAGGTTGTTTCGAAGTAAGATTTAGGCTGTTCACATGACGCACAGTTGTTTCGAAACAACAGGTCCCGTTGTTTTGAAACAACGGTGTTGTTTCGAAACAAGTTAAACCCCATGGCTATGTCTACACACAAGGCTTTATTTTGAAATAAGTCATTCCGAAATGACTTATTTCAAAATAAAACCTTTATTTTGAAACAACATGATTTGAACTCCCCCCCAGGGTGCTTATCACCCTGGGAGGAAGAGCCACCCCCTCAGCACCCTGGCCAGGGTGCTGAGGGGAGACAAGCCGCAGGGCATGGGGGGCTGCCCCCAAGACCAGCGGGGAGCCCTGCAGAGTGGTGCCGATGCCCCACTCTCCCCGCCGCTGGGGCTGCTCAGAAGCCCTGCAGCAGTGTGCAGGGGCGCCCTGCTCTCCCCGCTGCCGGGGCTGCTCCCAAACCCCACAGTGGGGTCCGGGGGCGCCCAGCTCTCCCTGCCGCCAGGGCTGGTGGCAAACCCCGCGGCAGGTGGCGGGGTCACGGGTTTTTCCGCGGTGGAGGGGCTGCAGCCACGGGGAGCCGGGTCCCCCTGGGTCCTCAGGCCCTGAGCTCAGCAGCGGCAGTGGCTGCGAGCCCCGCGGTTCCCCCCGCCACCAGCTCGGGGGCCTGCAGCCGCGGGCGGGGTGGCCGCAGCCCAGGCGGCTCACCTCGCGCCCTGTTGAGGGGCCTGCAGCCCCCAGTGGGGTGGCCGCAACCAGGGCGGCACACACCACGCCCTGCTGGGGGGGCACTGCGGCCACCCCGCCCGCGGCTGCAGGCCCCCGAGCTGCCACTGCTGAGCCCAGGGCCTGAGGAGCCGGTGGGACCCGGCTCCCTGTGGCTGCAGCCGCTCAGTCGCTGGCGTGCTGGGGAGCAGGGTCGGGACCGGCTCCCCGTGGCTGCAGCCCCTGCAGCGGGGAAAAGCCGGGGCCCCGGCCCCCTGCTGCGGGGTTTGCCACCAGCCCTGGCGGCAGGGAGAGCTGGGCGCCCCCGGACCCCACTGTGGGGTTTGGGAGCAGCTCCGGCAGCGGGCAGAGCGGGGAGCCCCGGCACCCTGCCGCAGGGCTTCTGAGCAGCCCCAGCAGCGGGGAGAGCGGGGCATCGGCACCCCTCTGTAGGGCTCCCCGCTGGTCTTGGGGGCAGCCCCCCATGCCCTGCGGCTTCTATCCCCTCAGCACCCTGGCCAGTTCAAATCATGTTGTTTCGGAATCCATTTGTTCCAAAACAACATGTCCAAATGGCATTATTTTGAAATGACCATTTCAAAATAACGGCCATTTCGAAAACATCCTGGTTTAATTGTTTCAAAACAATTATTTCTTATTTCGAAAGGACAGAATCCGTCCTTTCGAAATAAGAAAACGTCGTGTAGACTAAATTTCCTTTATTTTGAAATAACGAGTGTTATTTCGAAATAAAAGTGCCATGTAGACATAGCCCATGTGGGGACGAAACAACGTTGTTTCGAAATGATTGTTTCGAAACAACGCCGTGCGAACATGTTGTTTCGAAACAAGAGTGACTTGTTTCGAAATAACTGTTGCCTGAACCTGCTATTTCACTTTGAGCTTCTTTCCTTAATTCGAATTAACAAACTGTTAATGCGAATTAAGTTATTTTGAAATAAGTTGTTATTTCGATACAAGTTGTTTCGAAACAACCATATCGAAATAACCCCCTGTGTGTGAACACAGCCTAAGTGCCACAGGATTCCTTGTTTGTTTTTCTCAATAATAATTTTTTTTCAAAGCTAGTTCTTTTATTAACTTAAAATCAGATCCATTCATCCATTACTTATTCCATCCCAGGTCAGGAGCGGGATGAGTACTTTTCAGGGGATTCTGCATATACAAATATTTGTTTGCTGTATTTTGATGTTTAAGAAAAATGAGCAAAGAACAAGCCGACAAACAAGCATCATGAAATAAGGGCTTCCTCTCCCCATCTATTTTCCTAACAGGGAAGTATCAATTATTAAGTTACTCTAATATGACCTAAATTAAATACAGATATGAACATGGAGAAATAGCCTTTTAGACAATTGACTTGCACATCTAATTATATGTGGGCTCACACAGCATCCTATGTTGTAGCTGCTGCATAACTGAACCCATCACTTTCACTCATCTCTGTACATTGAAACACACCATGATTGGAGAAATCTGATCCTCAGTGTCATTTCAGCATATGTCTAAATATATACCCACCACTGAATACTGAATTGTGTGTTTTGTCCCCTAGCTGCTGGCCCTGGAAACAGCTCTGTATTGCACAAAGTCCAATGACCCAACACCCCTGGAAATGGTTAATAACTTCAGACATGTTCAGGAATTTAATGAAAGGCTGGTTTCTGTCTCCTTCCGTCAAGGTAAGTAAAATACATGGCTGTGTAAATAAACAATAAATAGTTATGCACATGGACATGGAATATAAGTGCTCAATAGCACCGCTTTGGTTTCTTCAAGGACATAAAGATCAGTAGGCATTTTCACAAAGTACCACTTTTCCAAAGACTGTTGTCTCCCTTGTTCTCTACTTGCAATTGCTTATAAGAAAGTAAAGTGTACACAAAGTTCTATTTGTTGCCCATTGAGACCAAATGAGCAGATGCAAATTAGGCATTGTCCTTTCATTTTGGAGAGTAAAATAAAGAAGATGGGACTGATTCTATGACTGGGGAAAGTGTATTGTGTTGCTTCAGGCCTTCCTGTCCTGTTCAATGGGAGAAGAACTTTTAACATTATTTATGCCTAACAATTTTTCTTTTAGGTTCATTCTCTGTTTTAATGGTGTTTTCACTTGGAGCATTTGAGGAGGGACAGTAATTTAAGAACAGATGTGTCACCTCTCTACATTTTTAATTAGAGTAATAATATAATATGTCTAAACCAGTGATACTTAGACTGAGGATCCTGAGTTCAGTGGCACTTTAATGTACCTCCTGCTGTTCTTTGCAACACAGTTAACTGATACTAATGGTGAAGCAACATCAGTAAAACATGCATTTATTTAGCATCTTTTACCCCAATTTCTCAAAGCATTTTACATCCCTCTAGTGGCATGTTCATTATTTCCAATTTACAAACAGGGAAATTGAGGCATAAGAAGATTAAGTGACTTACCCAAAAGTTTACAGTTAAGTCAGTTACAGAGTGGGACAGAACCCAGGAGTCCTGGCTCCCAGCCTTCTTTGAACCACTAGATAACACCCCGTCCCTGTCAATAAAATACACTATTCCAAGACTGCACTTCTACAAACATTATAAAACTTGCAGGAGTCTTGACTGTAACTCAGTTAGTAGTTAAGTATTAAAAAAACCAATGGGCTTCTGCTTTTTCCCATCTTTGTTAACACAAGGGATTAAAATGTCCCAAACACCA
This sequence comes from Podocnemis expansa, assembly GCA_007922195.1. Lineage (NCBI taxonomy): Eukaryota > Metazoa > Chordata > Testudines > Podocnemididae > Podocnemis > Podocnemis expansa. The sequence continues at coordinate 6,222,919 of ML681967.1, read as the reverse complement.
CCACCTCAAATCCCAGATTTTGGGGCCTAAGTACAAGAACCAAAAAAGACTCATGCACAAAGAAACCTAAATTAACATAAGAACGGTTGTGTGATGTTTGATTGTAAAGATTGAATCTGAAGTCTACACAGTTACAGGTGCATTCCTTCCAAAATGGCATCCGTTGTATAGTCCTGAAGCCTTAAAATTCCACCCCACAGAGTGAGTTCCATTGGACAGCAATGAGCTGGTGTAGAGGACTCACCCTTCTACAGAACAGCTAGAACTATAAGTTTCCAGACAACTGGAAGCATTTAGGTTACCCGGATCATTTCAGCCTCTTTCTGTAATGTCCTATCACTGGGCATTAGACTTGGATTGTAAAAATACTTAAATCCCAATTGGCCTGACCAGTTCCAAAACCACAAAGGGTCTGTTCCCCATTTAAGCCAGTGGAGCTATGCTGATTTCCATCAGCTGAGAATCTGATCTTAAATGTTACTAGTAGCTAGAATTCATAAAAAGCTAAGATGGCTAATTTTTCTGACCATGGCAGGTCATAGACAAAAAAACAGGATTTTTGGCAATTTTGAGACAATTGGTGGAATGAGGTGGCTGTTCTTCTACACTTTATATTTTTGCAGTAAGTCAAAAATATGTAAATAAATGACAGTTTAAATCATAATTTGTGCATCACATTTAGTTCATAATGGGGAAAAACAGGCAATGAAAATAGTCTATTTCACATGTAAAAGTGAGATTGTACAACAAATCAGTAGTGAGCTGTGAGTGCAAGTGCAAAACCTGAAACTATTAACTCATGATTAGAAGCTTACTAGGCTTGAGGGTGTTTCTTTAAGGTGCAGACAATTTCTTTTTCACTGTGCTGGTGTTTTACTCGTAAGAGGTGAAATTCTGGTTCTATGAAGTCAGTGAGTGCTTTGCTAGTGATTTGAATGGGACCAAGACTGCACCTAGGATTTTTAAGTCTAGTGTGCAAAGTGCATTTTTCTACTATTTTGTTAGTTAATTTTTAAATACCGCTTATTGTATGAAGAGATCATTGCATTACAGACCTTGCATTATCTCCATTGATAACAGTGGGACAAAAGAGGTGAGTATATTTTCAGCCACATCCTAACAACCTTTAGATCTGACAGAGTACCCTAAAAATGTATCTGTTACACAGAGATTAAGTAGCTGAACATCCAAATGCACAATTACACATGCAAGTAACTGTCTGCATATCCAAAAGAGATATGACAAATTCTGCAGGCATAATCAAATGTACATACACATCTGGATGTTGCAGCTGAAAATCTGGATCTTGTTATTTTATGGTTTTATCTGAAGGTCCCCCTGCCCTTTCGCCTTCAAAGGCAGGTCAAATTTGATACCCTTTGTTTATTTTTTCTGAATATTACTTTTGTGTGTTCATAATAGGAAATCACATAGCCCCTGATTTTCATCATTTTTGGATGCATGTGTGTCTTTAGCATGTTCTGTTGTGGAGTCTAGCTCATCATGATGCAGGTAGCTGAAATGAGATGCAGCTCGCTGCCAGCCGTGACATGCGGGAATACAGGGTCATTCCCTCTCCTCTCACTTGAGGGCTGGGAGAGCTTAGCTCATATTTCCACTTCCTATGACAGGTTAGACATTCTTTGATGTTCAGCTCTACACCATTATACTACTTGCCATCATAGGCTATTCTGCCTCAAATACTGTGCTAGAATAGGACGAGGGTCTGCAAGCCAGACCTGTGCACTCCCAACCATCTCATGCGTCAGGGTCTCAGATGCTTAGGAGTCCACTGTTCCCATGGTTTAGTGTTATACAATCAGGTACAGTAGGAGTTTTATGCATTTCTTTTCCCCCGAAGCTTCCAGAATTGTGAAATGCTGGAGAGCTGGTGTTTCTGTCTGTGATCCACTCCAGACCTCTGCTCTGGCTAACCAAAGTGCAAAGATTTTAAGGTGTCTAGGAAGCAGTAACTGAAATACTATTGACCATAACCTAGAGGAGTAGCTGTGTTAGCTTAGTTCAGCAAAACAAAAACAGAGTCCTGAGGCACTTTTAAAGACTACCTATTATACAAAAAATAAGTTTGTCTATCTTTAAAAGTTGCACAGGCCTCCTATTTTGTTTTACTGACCACCAGGAGCATCGCTTGGACCTGGCACAGGGGGTACATGCCCCGAATCCTGGTGCCAGTGCCCCCAAATGGTTGGCGCACTCCCTACCTCTCCCAGCCCCATCATGAGCCAGGTTGGCTGTGGCGGCACCTACATGTCCCAGCCAGGTATCTGGGCCTGGGCCAGCCGCAGCAGCCACTGCCTCACCTGGCCTGATCCCCGACCAGGGGCCGGCTGGCAGCAGCAGGAGCCCAAGGCCCCAACTCCAAACTGGGGCCAGGGAGTAAGGCCCTGGGTCTTTTCCCGGGGCAATGATGCTCCTGTTGACCACAACATTTCTCAGATAGCAGTACTACAAGTCACAGGCAATCTGCTGGGTCTGTGTTAAAAGCCACATACTAAAAATGTCTACAAGACGAATATTCAACCAGTACCATTTATCAAAGAGAAATAAAAAGTTATGGGATAAATGCCTGGTCTGTGTTTCTTTTGACATTCATTTCCAGTGTAATCTTAGTGATTTACTTCTCACTTTTTCCCTCTCTCCCCTCTCCTACATTTTGTCAAGATTCAGTACATGATGGACTGAGCAAGGGTATGTTGTTGGTTTACTAACAGCATATATACATAACAGTGATCTTTGTAATTCAGATTGATCAAGCTTCTCATTCTGTGCAGTTTTCCATTTCTGTCTTAAAGCAAACTTTCAGTAACTTGTTTCTCTCTTTCCTGTAAGTTCTGTCCTATGGTTAACTGTGAATTATGCTGAATTATAATGCATGATTTAACTAACCCAAACAAGGAAAAGAAGTATGCTTTTCATCTATAGATCTCTACTTGTTTTACTATTTATCCTATTTAATGGAACATAAGGCACAGAAGTGACTGTCCAAAAGTCACACCCCGAGTCAGTGTCGAAGCCAGGAACAGAGTTTGGGATTCCTCTCTCCCATTCCAGCCAATCAACCACATATTCAAACTCCTATTTATAAGCAACATTTTCTTTAAAGACATTCTGAATATGTACCCCACAGCACATCCTGCTGTTCTCATGCCAGTAATGGTCTCTGGGCTTACAGAGTTCATTGCCTAGGTTCAGGGATATTTTACTAGAAAACCCATCCACAGTCTTTTGCTGCAGCTAATTATCAACATAATTGATTATATCAATGAAGCAAAGCCAAGTTTTCTAATACTAACAAAGCCCCACTTATTAGCAGCATAACCTCTCAAACAACTTTCAGGTACTTTCCACCTGCTCTAGTTTTAAGTCTTTCCTAACAAGGACAAACCCCTCCAACATAACACTCCCCCACCCAAAATAACACAATCCAGCACATGCCAAGAGTACTGTTAACCCTGTTACAGTTCAGCACAGCAAGATGCAGAGCTTTTTGTACAAGCAATTGTCCCACAGGCAGGAATAATTGCATTTTGGAAAACAGTGGTGATGGTGGGGAAGTGCGTATGGATGTATTTTTATCCAGGGCAACCACAGTAGAACAAACCTTATTGGGCCCATCGATTAAACCAATTGCAGGAGGCTTACAGGGAAGCCTTTCTGATTTTCCAGAATAGGGGCAGCCATCTCTTGCTGATCATAAAGGCTGCAAGATGGGATTACTGTGCTGTTTTCATGGAGCGCAGATGTGTAGGCCATGTTTGGTCCTTGGCACTTAGTTGCTGCTGAGTAAAATCAGAAAGCAGAAATTCATTTGTCATCCTCTATTATTTGGGCTTGATTCTTTAATTTTGCCTGAACTGATGTTAACTGACAGCAGGTATAAAGATTCCCAATCCTGCAAGCTGCTCTACGACTCCTGTACCAATCCAATGCTCCCTGGGATGCTGGGTGAGTACAGAATGTAGGCCTATATGAATCTGGTTGCAAGATGGGGACTTCTTGAGAAGCTTACTTACTAAAGGAATAAGTTTACCAATTTCCTTCCTTTAAGTGGCTTTGCACATGGTACAAATAGAACTGTAATGACTGATCACAGGTCAGCTCCCTGTTTTGAAAGAGAAAGAAACTAACTACCTATGCATTTTCCTCCTGCTCATAGGTGTTGTCCTTTCTGTTACCCTAACCAGTATTCTTGGAGTTATCATCATGCTTGCAGTAGTCTTTTGGTTGCTTAGGAAGAACAGGTAAGAGATTTTGCTGTCTCACGTGCGTTGGTTGAAACCTGGTAAATACGTTGATTCTTTGTGATTAGTGGACAAAACCCATTTCACAGATAAATGAGAAGAATACTGATTCATGCTGATCTACCTGGGATGTCATATGCACCTATTCCTCTAACGCTCACCCCTACAGAGGTGCTCATTTTTTGGCCAAAATACCTCACCAATGCTCTCATTAAATCCCCAAGAAATGGAGTCCAGAAGTGAGGAAAAGCTTTGCAGCATGAGCAGGGATTTCCCTAACATCCCTCTATATCCCCCTGAATTTCCCAACACTCTCCCCCAGTTGTCAGCTAGTAACAGTGTTATATCAATTTAGTGAGTACCTCAACACCTCCCTACACCTCCCCCTAATTTCAAGTCCTGGGGAGAATACTGAGCACAAGTCTATGGAGAGGGGACTGAAGTACCTTCCCTCCTGCACAGCAGAGCTGCAGGGAGTAAAGGTTAAGGAATAATCTCTTACCTGTCTCCTCCAACTTTGCATTCTAACTGGGGAGAACAGACTGAAGAGATTATGTCCTCAATCTCAGTATTTGCCAGCTGTCACCTCCCTCAATTTGTTCTTTCCCTGATTCCATTTCTGTTGCTTAAAATTTACCTACTATTAGCAGTTCTCTTAATCTGCTCCTGAGCATATGCCGCTGGCAAGGAAGTCAGACTAGAAGAGAACGGAGTTTTAGAATTAATCTCTGCCACGGGATGGATTATGTCAATTAAGGAGCAGAATTCTATACTGATACATACTGAGAACACTTGACCTTCATAGCAATTGGACTGAGTCAGTTCTGGAGGAGAGACAAAGGTCCCTTCATCTACTCAGAGCTTTACCTTGTAATAAACACTTGTCTTGTCTTGTCTTGTGTGACCCATAAACTGTGATTCCTACATATTTTTTACCGTCCCAGCGACAGGTGCAAACTGCACTAGTACTGAGAGAATCATCCCATCTACTGTAAAGAAAAACAAACAAGAAGTCCTGTGGCACTTTTAAAGACTAACATGGCTACCCCTTTGGAAGCTGTAAAAGAAAGAATTTAAATAGTCCTTGATGTTTTTCCCTCATAGCAGTGTCACTTTGCTAATGTAATTATTTTATTGTAGTTGCAAAAAGGAAAGAGAAGACAATAAAAGAGTCATCTACAAGCCTGCCATTGACAAAGAGGATGACACTTCTGCCACAGAAGTCTCTTTCCATTCATAGCAGTGAGAGAAGTTTGCCTTGAACAACACATATCTCACCTCCAGCTAGTTATAAGCCTTGGAGTCACCCTTAAAACAAAGCACTAAAACATTCTGTGATATTCTTTGCCCTCCTATCAACCAAACTGGTGTTCTCCTAAACATGAACAGAAGTCACTGGGAGCATGTTTGTTACTGTGTCAAATACAACAAAATGTCACTGACAGGAAGAAATGGCCAATAGCTACATACCTCTTAAAATTTTTCTTAAATTACCTGGAGCAAACAATTCAATCAAACGTTTGTCTATTTGTATAAGGGCTTGGAGGGATGCAATCAGCCAGTATTCTGACAACTTGAGAGTCAACTGTCTCACTATACTATTTTCAGAGGCTCTTAGAAATGTAGAGCTGGAAAGGATCTCTAGAAGTTCATGCTGATGGCCTTTTTAATTTATTAATTAATCAACAACTTGAGCTTTATGAGCTGTTCATGCCATGTATTTCCCACAAAAAAATCAAGCCTAAAGACAATCATTAATCTGTTATCACTACTGCATGGGTATGTCTATATCACTTCCCCTCTAAAAATTAGCATTGGTGCTTCTCCAGCAATGCGACCTTCTAGTGTAGACAAGGTGCCATTTAAGGCAAGCACTGTGTCTCATAGATCTGCTCCATGGATGATAATACTAGCATTGATCAGCCAGTAACATTTTGACCACATAGTTTGGAATATGATAGCTGCTAATTGCAGTGGATAGTCTACATTAGCATGACCATTGGTGGAGCTGCTGCAACAGTGGGAAATATTAGGGGGGAGATGTTAATGTAGATATAACCATAGCCCCTTGGGTCATCAGTGGAGTTTGAACTCAGAACCTCCAGTGCTAAAAACCTATGTCGCAACCAGTTGAGTTAAAGGCACCTAAACTAGGGGCTGTATGAGACTCATTCCCTGTTATTTGTGCCAGTTGCCACAGGATGATGGAAGCTACTATCTCATTGTGTGATTTACATTGCTATAATCTAAACTCTTCCTCACATTTATTTGTGGCAATTGTATTTAATAATGAAATCTCTTCTTTTAATCAGTTAGTTTTCTGTTATAATCATGAAACTGATTCTTTTGATTGTATGTATTGGCTAATACTGTGTATAATGATAAGATTGCATTGTAAATGGATTTGATGATTTAGCTGTCTGAATTTGGCAGTTTAATGAAAATTATCTTCTCAGACCTTATAAAATGAGTACTGTCTGCAGCATTGTTTCCATTCTGCACTTTCAAAAGTGTTCAGCATGGACTAACTCTACCTCCATTGAAGCCAGTGAGAGATTTACCATTCCTTCAGTGGGCACAAAAATCAAGATAATCTCAATCTCTATGTATAGGAAATCCCTCGGGGAGCTGTACTGTTGAAACTTTAGGTGTGGCATTAAAATAACATCTCAGCAATTTGAAAGGCTAGCCCAACTTGCTAGCCAGGAAGTCAGTCACAGTTGAAATGGATCTGAAATAATCCACTGGACACTGGGGAAGTTCTGATCAGAACTTTGCAATGTGGATCCATTTCCCTTCTGAGTGGCTGAAACAAACACTCTTGTTGGTGTACACTAGTGAAAAATTAGCACTGGTAAGGATGACAGCCAGAAGTACTGTAATTACCAAGAAAACAGCATGTTTGAACTTTCAAATTGAGCACACTGATATAATATTATGCGGTGAATAGTCTTGACTGATATCATCCTCTTTCTACTTTTCCCAATTAATTCTTTATTTGTTATGCCATAATATCAGGTTAGAGTGTAAGCTCCTTGGTTCAAGAATTTTGTTTGAGAAGCAGAAGCAGAAGCTTCTCTTTCTGAGAAGCAGAAGGGTACAAAGGGAAGGGAGTTAAACTGAAGTCATAAAACTTTCAGTAAAGCCTCTTTCTAATCACACAAATGAACTTCTTGAAGCAACAGACCAGAATACTACAATGAATGGAGCTGGATATGGTATCCCTTTGGCCCAATAAGTTTTTCTCTTGAAATTCTTTGTTCATCAGGATTTGCTCTTTTTACTGTTAATTTCAAAGACGGAAATTGGCTTTTTGATCTACTTAATCACCACCTTTATCCATCTGAGAAGGTACAACTAATTTCTGACAAAATCTTGCTCTGAGTGACTCTCTCCTGTCATGATGGGGCAGCCACACTGTGGTATGAAGATGTCAATATCAGTGTAACATGGATGCTCCTTTGGAACAGTGTAACAGCTGACTGCCTAAAGATGGAGATAGGTAACTATTAGGTTTTTCAAAAGCACCTAAACAGGTTAGGCATCTAATTCCCCTTCATTTCAATGGGAGAAAGGCATCTAACCTGTTTATGCATTTCTGACAAGCCTAGTAGGCACCTATTTGCATCTTTGATCACCTAAAAGCCTTTAAAAAATCTGCCCCTCAGTCCTACAAGCTTTTAGCATAGTAGGTTTCATCATCTCCCACTGAGTTTGTCATCACAGATTGGAAGAGGAAAGAAAGGTGTTTTTGCTATTTTAGCTCCCAATCAGCTTCTCAACTTTGAATGAACTAGTATAAATGAAAATATTGTCTGTACGCCAGCTAGCAAAACTGAAACAAAGTAATTAAGGTAAGCACTTTTTTGCACAACAGCAAATGAAATGCTTACATTTGGACAAATGTAAATGCCAGTATTCATTTTACAGTACAGAATTAAAATTGTATTTAATGCAATACAAGACATTAAGACATTGATCAAAGCTTGAGCTGGCCTCAAAAGTTGGAGGGTTTTTTTTCCCATGAATCTCTGTGCAAATTAGAAATTTGCATCGTGTAACACATGAACATTTGAGAGTTCAATGATGAAGGCTTTTTTAAATTTGAAATCATTTTAATGAATTATTATAAGTCTAGTCCTTAACATAAGATGTTAAATTTCACATTTAATTTAAAACAGATTTGTTTTATTTTTTAAAAATCTAAGTAAAAATATCTGATTTGTATAATTTTTTTTACTTTAAAAAGAACATCAATATTTATCAACCTTCATATGGGTTGCTAGAAGTCCCTGCCTTCCAAAATATTAACATTATCACTAATTACCCTTGAAGTTGGCAGTCTGAGATGAATCCAGGATGTAACAGATCATGGAAATAATAAATAATTAACAACAACAAAAAATATCCTCACATCAAATAAAGGTTACAGCACATTCATAGGGCAGTGTTGGGGAATCTTACTTCTGCTCTCACTAGTGCACCCATGCCATACAATGGATCTTTCAGACTCAAGAGCAAACCCTCACATCTCTAAATTCACTTAAAAGGTGCAACCACTCAGACAGTAAAAAAAAGTTATCAGCTGACTGAAGCTCATTTGAGTTACTGCGCCTAAAGCTTCAACCCTCACTAATGCAGAAGGGCTCAAATCAGAATAAACATTCAGCCATATCACATCGTTGCTCCATTAAGTTTGTCACCTAATTTCTCTGGAGTTGTAATGTTTATAGGTGTCTAACAAACCAGCAAACTTAAAATGCAAAATAATACTTATGAATCACCTTCTTAAGATGGTTTCTAAAAAAGCAAATTAAATTTCCTTGAAGAGCAAATGTAGTTAGAATTTAATAAACTGAACTGAATATAAATCTAAAATGTTTATTTGTCCAAAATGTCTATTTACAAACCAACTGGTGACTAAGACTAAATCCAAAGTTTTCAATCCAAAAGGTGGATAAACTGCAAAGGAAAACCCAGGCTGTTAATGAGGAAAGCATACAGTCAAAGAAAAAACTGCTAATTAGAAATCTTAGTTCAATATAAGGCATCCGCAGATACTAAGGCTACTGGAACTAATTCCAATCAATTCTCACGTAAACTGCATGCCAACAAAAAATGTTTGAAAAGAACATGTTGTATAAATTCAGTTCATTTTGCAGTATGGAAAGAGCTTGATCGTTGTCTGACATCCAGGTTTAATGTTTCACAGAGATTAATTGACAGCCAAAAGAACTTGTATTCAGCCTCTAAGCAGACACACATCTAACTCTGTTTAATGATAAAATTCTAATTATACTGAGTGGTGATCAAACCACTGGCCTCCCAGATGATGAATACCAAACATTAAAACTGAATCCAGGGCAACTGATACACAAGAGCTTATGGCAACAGACCATCAGGGAATCAGGATGCAAAGGAATGTGGAACCAATCCAGAGAAATCAATATTTGGTCCATATGCATTTCATAAGGAGGTTATGATGATCAATGATTCATGCAGCAGAAAGGTCATATAACATTATGCTAGAAATCATAAATCATAAATCAGAGGGCTGCTGTATTTCAGCACCAGAACAGTTCTCTGACAATTAAAAAGGAGCAAATGTTGGGGTTAAAACAGAATGGAAACTTTAATGATAATGGCCAATATATTACACAGGTATAAGTATAAAATGGACCAGAAAGAAACTTACTCCATATGGCTTCTTCTGGTATATGGCTTCTGATGGCACAAAGAATGAAGCAGACATTGGGTAAGTGATGTAGCCATCATGGCATCATCATCATCTGAAGACACCAAGCACATCCAACCACCATCAAGATGATAATGAGTAACTCATAACCAGACACTTTGTTCTTGAGCTCCACCAGGGCAGAACAGGAAGTTTAAGAAATTCCAAGGGTAAAGATGTGACTTAAAAACAAGATGTGATGACATGCTGTGTTGTAATGAAGAAGGATCTTTTGCTCTATATTGTTCTTAGGGACATGTGATAGCCAATCCAGAGAGACTGTGGAAGCAGGTTTGAGCTGTCTCTCTGCCAAGAAATGCACCATCAATCTAACATGTAGTCCCACACCATCTGCTGCTGCTGTTCCTAGAACAGAGGTGTGCATACTGCTGCCAACAGGGGTCTTTTGGTGCCCCCCAAGAAAAGGGATAAACTGGCCTTCGCTTTAGGAGCCTGGATGCCCTGAAAGCGGTACTGGAGTCCATCACCAATCTCAGTGCTGAATTCCCCGACACTGGAGCCAGCCATGCAGGAAGGCCCTGGTATCACTGAGTGCTGCCCTCAGCGCTGTATTACCCTGCCTTCTCCAGCACCATAGACATGGTCCTGGAAGGCTTCTTGATCTCTGAGCCCAGAGGAAGGTGTCTCAAGGGGGAGTAAACGGCCCCGTCCATGGCCCTCAGTACTGACGCCTTATAGGTACCAACCCCATGAATGGTCTCCCCAAAAGACCCCAACAGGTCCCCATGGTACCATTTTTCCCAGCCTGGCACTGGCTCCTTTGGCACTGGCAGAGTCTTGAACCCCATGCCCCACTCCTACACTGGGGACCTCACAGCACACTTTGACCTCCTTCGCTATGTTTGCACTCATGTGGGGTTGGAGGCTCAGTCTCCCACAGGGCCTACTGTGACCTCGGCCTCCTGGGATAACCTTCTGAATGTGCCAAAATCAAGGCAAGCTGCAAAATGAGGGGCCAAACCCCTAAACCACTGACGGGTTGCACTTAAACCAGTCTCCCAGTCAGCAACAAAACATGCTTCTGATTCCCCACTCTGGTCATCACCAAGCATAGCAAAATAGAAACAGCCCCCTTTATGCAGTCAGTTCCTATGGTCCCCCCAGCCCCTGGGTCTCTTAAAGAAATAGGTTCTCCTGACTCCAAAGGGCCAGCCACATCAACCCAGAACAATATAGGCTTGGATCTTACCCAAATACCACACTGCCAGCCAATCCTTTAGTAACTACAACTAAAGGTTTAATATAAAAGGAAAAGAAACAAAGTATGAGAGATGTTAAGGGGTCAAAGTGAATCACATACATACAAATGATTTAGAGTCCATAGAAAACAAATCCTTGAAGATCCTGTAGTTTGCAGGTTAGTCCCACTCCTCTGGTGTGCACCCAGCGGGTATGTCTACATGGTAACTGTTATTTCAAAATAACACATTTTGAAATAACTCATTTTGAAATAAAATCCTTATTTCAAAATAAGTTAATTCGAATTAACAGTTTGTTAATTTGAATTAAGGGAAAGCTTGCTTTCGAAACGGCTGTTGTTATGAAATGATTATTTTGAAATAAAGCCATTCAGACATGTTGTTTCAGACAACCATTTCAAAACAATAGCTATTTCGATTTCCTGCTAGGTTTAATGGTTTAGAAACAACGGCCGTTATTTCAAAACAATGGGTCTCGTTGTTTCAAAATAACTGTATGTCGTGTGGACATGAGAAAATTTATTTCGAAACAACAGCTGTTGTTTTGAAATAAAACTCACATCTGAACACAGCCAGCAGCAGCAGCAGCAGCTGGGTGGCTTTCAGTCCTTTGTTCAGTCCCAGGAGAATACTTCTAGAGGAGGATGTTGGTTGCAGACATACTGAAAAGTAAAGACAAAATGGAGATGAGTTCCCTGCCTTTTATCTTAGAGTCCCTGTCAGATCAAAATGGAGTTGGGCCACAGTCTGGGTAACTGGTCAAACAGGTTTCTTCTTGGGCGGAGCTCTCCTTTTGGGGACCATTAAGAGGAACAATAGTTTTGCGCACACCCAGTCTGAGATTGCCTTAAGAACAAATCACTTGGAGCACATAAAAACAAATAGATTTCTAATTTCTAATACAGGCATGATAGCTACATACAAACCATATAATCATTCTTAGCAGATTATAGCCTTTCTATTGACACCAAACATGGCATATCACATATGGATTATTGCAAATATGAAATATTAATTTGAAAAATAATCATAAACAGTCCCCTAGACCCAGACAGTGTCACACCTACTGATACCTTATTTGGCCCAGTATTCAGCTCATCTGAGCCCATAACAATTCCTCTACACCCTAGTGTGCAGTACCTTGCCATGTCACGTTGGCAAACCCCTGGGTCCATCGCCCCTGTATCAGACATGGTGGGTCATAAATACCAGATCCCACCAATGGACTTTCCCTTCCTCACCCACAATCCGGCACCATCTCAAGGGGTGGTGGAAGCAGTGCTAGGCCCAGGACAGGACTCTCGCAACCCTCTCCCGGCATCAAGGGATGCGAGGGAGTTAGCTCTCCTGGGGCGAAAGGCCTATTCTTCCTCTACCTTCCAGCTACAGGTAGCCAATAATCAGGACTTGCTAGCCAGATATATAATGGATATGTGGGAATCCCTGAAAAAATTCAGACATCTACTCCCACAGGAGACTAGGGGGGACTATGATGCCTTCCTTGAGGAGGGCAGAATAGCATCCCAAGACCTGCTTTTATTGGCTTTGGACACAGTGTCCCACAGCATGGCCTCAGCTGTTGCCCTACAGTGGGTGGCCTGGTTCCTGGACGCGAGGGTGCCCCCCTCCTCCCAGCAGGTTATACTCGACCTCCCCTTTGAAGGTGGGGTTCTCTTCACGGCCAAAATGGATGCCATGCTCTGTAGTGGCCAGGACCCTCGTGGGGATGTAAAATACTTGGGCCTGCTGCCTTCCTGGCCCATTACTGCCCCCCTAGCTCGTAAGGGCATTCAATGCCCTTTCTACGCCCTTCTGATTTACTCCACCAGATGCAATAAAATTTGAATTCCAAAAACCATGATGGACCAGTGGGCCTAACATCAGCCCGAGGTTACCACTCTCCCCCGGTCTTGGGAGAACATTACCTGGTTCACCGTGAGTACCAGGAGAAAGGTGCACCTGCCCTACGTGGGCAGGGGGTGACCCTGAGATAAGACCCCAATCAGGGGTATTATCTTCCTCCCACAAGAATCATCTTGTGGTTCTTTTGGAATCCATGAAAGATTCCTCCCTGTGGGGGATGCCCCCACTGCTCCTCCTCCAACCAGTGCCAGTTCCTGTTTACCTTCAAGGACCCATAGGGGTTAACACCTGGGTATCCTTCCTATTTACCTTGGAATAAGCTACTCTCAAAACCAGGGACCACTGGGGTCAGGATTGGAAGAACCCTTCTCTGACCTACCATCCTCTGCCCCATAAGAGAACACGCTGTCACTATGCGACACAAGGGGCTATACACGTGAGGGCTCTAGGACCAAATTCCCAGTACTTCCACAAGCTCTGAATGACCAACCGGGATTTATCTCCTGATGGTTTCTAACCCCCCCCCTTTTTCTTAATATTTTCCCCTTTTTCCTTGGAGGGTGCTCCCTCCTACAGTTATGCGGGGTCCCTGATGGTTCCCTGTGCTGTACTTTCTCGAAGGCTGGCCTTCTTCCCCCTCCTGGGAAGATTACCTCCCCCTGGGGGAGATTAACCCTCCCCCCATGCAGTTCATGAATCCTGGGCACCGGGCACCAACATTGTTCGTGCCTCAGATGATTGCCAACTGTTCAAAAAAAAATGCATAATAAAATAAAATAAGAGAAACAAAACAATCCCTAATAATTGGCCTATTGTCAGGGTGGGCTCCGTGCCTTCCTTTTTCCCTCCCCTTTTCTAGACTAGTTTGGCTTGTTCGCCTTGGGTCCACGAGGCCCTGTCAACTTGGTTACTCCTCCCCTCGGGATTCGAATCGGTGGATTGCCAAGCCAGTAGCTTATGTTTGTCCTAGTGGGTAATCCCCTGGGTGCACAGGCTTTCTTTATTCTGCGTAAAGGTCTCCAAGGTTGAGAACACTCTGACGCAGCTATACCTCTCCTTCCCTGGTCAGGCTGTCCACAGTCTCCTGTGCTAACACACGTTGAGGACTTCTCAGCACTGTGGAACCGCTTGCTTGTCCCCTTTCCCTCTCCGCCTAGAAAAGGGAACCTCAATCTCTTCTGTTGGAGCGAAACCTCCTTTGCTTCGCCAACTATGCAACCCCAAACTGCTAGGTACGGGACCAGTTTCATAGTACCAGAGTGGTTTGTGATACTCCAGAGCTGTCAACATCACTGGCTCCATCCTCCTTGTCCTCAGAAGAACATTTGGGTATTAGAGAAAGTGGCACAAGGACCTTCAAAAGGGCCCCACCTAATGGTGTGGGAATGCACCTGTGAGCTAGCCCTGCTCCAGCCACTGAGAGAGCAGAATCAGTGACACTTCTGAGTCTGCTGGGTCACCCATAATTAAACCTGGATAGTTCCTTAGGCAGCCCTCCCCTTCAGAGGTGGGAACAAATCCCCCTCTAACTACAGTTTTGACCCTCCCCCAACTCACTCCGAACCAATCTAGTGGTTCAGTGGGCTCCTTGGTCTTATGCCCAAGGCCACCCTAATCTCCCACCATTTCCACAAGGGTCACTGGTAAGCCTCTGGTTGATGGTGATTCTGGCTGTGTATTACTATAGTTGGCAGCCCATATTTTTCCTACCTCCTGTTTCATATTCGGGGTTTTTCCTCTTCCCTGGTTCTGTCCAGTGCTGGTAGGGATGATCAACAGGCCCTGGCCCCCTTTTCCCCTCTTTGTTCATTGGTAACACCTCCCATCCCTAATGTACGCCCAGTGTCAGGGTCACCCTTGGACATTCCCCTTCTCACCCTGAGGTATCTAATGGAGAGAGTAACCGGTCCCCCACCAGACTCTACCACCCTTCAAGAGTCTTTCCAACCAGGGCCAGAGATTCGCTCACACTTCCAGCTCACTCTCTGTCACATATTATATGGGCAGACATATGCCTTATGTGTCAGGCGAATTTATGACCTTTGTCAGTGGTCGCCTTCTCTACTTCCTCCCCTAGTTGCTGCATCCTTGGGAGGGGGTGCACCCTACCACGGTGCCATACACCCAACTCTTATCTAATGGAGCTGGGCTCTCTTTCCTTTTGTACCTAGACCTTAAAGGTCTTCTCCCTGCTCTCGCCTTAAAGTGGTAATTCAGCCTCTTACCCTGTGGCGTGTTCGATCTTTCATGGCCCTGGGTTCCCTTGCCCCTTCACCTGATGATAGCTATGTCTACCTACGGGCCTTTGAAGGGGGACTCTCAGCACCCAGTTGCTGACCCAGTTTGACCACCGAGGAACCACATTTACCAGGTAGCCATTTATTGTCTCCGTACCTCCCTCTGACTTGCCTTCTTAGCTGGACCAGCAAGGGGTTTTTTCTCCTCCCACCCCCCTTTTCCTGTTCCGTTTCTGCCTTCATGTACTTGTTGCTAGTAGGCCGTTTTTCCGCTGGGGTCACATCACCAGCTAAGGGACATATTGTAGGCCTAAGGCTAGGGGATGTATCCGGTCCACACACCTTGACAGATGTGTACCACTGCCTTCTGATGTCCCCACATGAAGGTGCTTCACCAATCATGAATCGGTGGCTGCGCTTTCATTTTTCCCATGATAAGGTGACTTTAGGCTGCCCGCTGCTCCTGTTGATTGCAGACAGGGAGCACTCAAGAGGTGAAGGCCTTTATTTTCCGCTTTTAGGCCAAACTGTCCTGCCTGATGCTCTTCCTTTGCCTGGGCCACAGGCCCTTATGGGGGTGCAGTGCTGAAGATGGAAAATAACCCAACTCCGCCCACCATCCATCAGCATGGCTAGCAGTCACCTATTACTGAATGTATCCGAGCAGTGCTCAAAGAAGAATGGTGGGTTACTTACCAGTAACCATCCTTCTTCGAGGTGGGCTGGTCGGATTTATTCAGGACCCTCCCACCATCCCCGCTACTCAGAGTTAGCGATTTTTAGGGACTGAGGAGGGACAGGGCGGCAACCACATATATAGCCATAGGGTGGTCAGGGAGCCATGGCCTCCAGCCCAGTTTTGACAGGCTAGGGCAAAAAGGTTTCTGACCAATTGTGCGCTGTGGCACAGACACACCTATTACTGAATGAATCTGAGCAGCCCATCTCAAAGGAGGACAGTTACTGGTAAGTAACTCACCATTCAAATCCTTTCCCCCATATGCATAAGAGGAGGAATGTGAGCCTAAATATCCCACAATCCAGGCAGGTACACTAACCACTGGGCTAACAATTATGAGGGGAAAAGCAGTTACACCACCATCACTGGATTTGAATGGAATTTGTGAATGTCTACCAAATTGGGCCACACATGTGACTTAGGCTGCTGACTGCCTATCTTCCCTTGGCTTGTAAATCTGTCTGGCACCCAGGGAGCGAGCACTGCATATACCCTGAGGTGGAACCATAAGCACCTAGAAAACTTTCACCTTGATGACTTACTCACCAAGTTTAGATGTCTATGGCATTTGGCAGGAATTTTATAGATCGTAGTTGAGTCAAAAATCAAGACTTGAACATCTAAGTTCCTTTGTGGATCCCACCCAATATTTCCAGTTTACATGTAGCAGCCTGCCTTGGAATTGCCTGGATTCTTTTACAAAGATAATACTCTTAAATAAGTATAGAAACTCTGGATATATTTTATTGCTCATGCATCTCAATCCTCTAAAACCCAAATGGAAAAGAGACTATTAAAATATGTGTAATACTCAAACTGAGGTACAGGCCAAATATAAATATGGAACAAAGCAGTATTACCATAGATAAAGTTTGCTGTAGCCTTAATGAGTCACCATCATTGCTAAAACTTTTTAATAATGATCATCACCAGCTTTCCAAATAGTCCATTTAATTTGATTTTGATACTTTTATCAAGTTGAGGGGCAACACTCATAACTTTCCAGCTTGTCTCATCTCCCCCTTACAATATTTGTATCAATTCTACTGCCCTCCAATTTTCATGCCTTATGTTTTACATAATTTAACCGTACTGTAAAAAATGATGATATATTCAGTCTAAGAAATAAAAAAACCGGTACCAACCCCATGTCAATTATTCCCTCGTTTCTCTTTTGGATCATTAACGATCAGTTTAACAGTTTCACAGTTGTTCTGTTAATTAAAGCTTTAAAGTGAGGAAATAAAATAGTAAATTAAAATTTTCTTTTGGAGAAATACTGGTGTTTAAATAAAAGTGTTTTCACAGTATTACATGACATTGTAGTTCAGTATTGTTAAATGGCACAACACTTTCTAGTTAACCAAGAAGCTATTTAGACTGTTCACATCCCAAGACAATATATCTTTAAACATAAATAAATATAATAGGAAAACCAAAAACCAAGCTTCAAGTAAAACAAAAATACACCATTCATACAATAAAATCTTACCAGATTTTTTAATCACACAAAGAATTCCTTTGCAATGTCTCGAGGGATAGTTTTGTTAGTCTAGTTCAGCAAAACAAAGTGTCCTGTGACACTTTTAAAGACTAACAAAAGGTTCCAGAGAAATATTTGGCTCAGTCATTTCCACAGATCATGAACCTTGTCTGTGTTCAAATGCTAGAGGTAAATGTTCATAACTCATTTCTAATTCCCTGAGCTGTCAGGTCCTTGAATGCTTATAAGAAACAGACATTGTAAAACAAACAAGCAGTCCTGTGGCATTTTTAAAGTACATCTGAGGATGCACCTTAGGAAGCAGGTTATGCCCACAAAAACTTATACAACTAAATAAAGTTGTGTTAGTCTTTAAAAGTGCCACAGGACTCCTTATTTGTTTTAGCATAAAGCCAGAGTATCTCCTTTGATGTCCAGTTTCACTCTGTTCTCATAATGTAAATCTGAAGTAATTTCATTAAAGTCAAGGAGCAGAATTTAGCCTGATTCCTTTTATAACAATTTAGAAGCCAATGTTAAAAAAGCTGTTGATCTTAGTCATATTCCTGGTGGACTGGAATCCACATCACAGGCATTGGCACCCTTGCAGTGTACCCATGCAAGACAAGGAACTTCTCAGCAAAAGTGAGTCACCAGTGACAGGGTTGAGGTACCACCGCTGGGTAGCATGGCAATGCATCCCAATGGATGGATACAAGGCCTTATTAAAACAATAGGAATAGTAAATTCACCTTTAAAATTAAAAAATTAATGCAGAAAAAAAACCCTATTTTCTGATTGCACTGTTCTGTACCTTTCAGCTGTCTAAGAGATCATATATTCTGATCTCTGGGAACAGATCAGAAATCTTCTCAATCCACAAATAATTAAAAGTTCACTCAAGAATGAAATTAGAATACTCCCTTCAATAACTGCCAACCAAATCAGTTTACTTGCATTGCTTCTTTCTACAGGAAAAGCAATGAATTTTCTCCAAACAAGACTATTATGAAACAAGTACAGTTGTTAAATTTTGAGGCAGAAAACTCCAGCAATGTTCATTAACTCTAATTCACAGAACTGCAACAGGGAGTAAAGACGAAAGCTTCTTAAAACTTGAAAGCAATAGACAAGATAAAGCAAAACAATAGTTGCAGTTGTGTTAACCAGTTTTATAGAAATCTCTTCATTACCAGGACCATATTAACATAGGATTGAACAAGCACTTGAACACAAATTGTTTTGTGATGACTTGGTAACAAATTTCTTTTATTAAGCTAAGAGACTGGAAGCAAACAAAAGGAAGATCTGGCACTTTAGATGTAGGTTTAGAAATATCCAATTAACACCATGAAATAGTTTAAATATTTTTTTAAAAATTCATTTGACTTAAAGTTTTGTATTAGCAGAAAATTAAAAACCTCAGCCACTAATTATAATGAAGATGAAATTTGACTGAGATTTAGAGATCATTTCATAATCACTTTCTCATTAATTAATACCTACACAGAATTACCAGAAATAGAGGGCTATCGCTGTCGGTAAATATAAAATATGGTTCCATTCCTGTACATGAAAATAGGCCTCTGTATAGCAGATGCCTTTGAAGGACTGGGTTTATATTTTTGTTTTTGTCCACAGAAAATGGATTAACAAGAAAAGAAAGTTTTTAGGTGAAGGGAGAAATAGGTTACTAACATACGCAATAAATGTTGTTTGGGGCATTGCTGAATGTCACAGAGACACGGTTGGTCAGGGTAAGTTTTCAGGCTTTATAGACCTGAAGAGCAGCTCTGTGAAACTGAAAAGCATTTCTGTTTTGCCAACAGAAGTTAGTCCAATAAAGGATATTACTTCACCTCCCCTGTCTCTCAATTTACAATAAACAGCATTTGGGAGAAAAAAAAAATTAATTAGATTCCTTGGCCCTTTTCTTTCAGATAAAATAGACATTCTTCCAAGATTTTAGAGGATGTCATCCTTTTGGAACTCACATATTTATTCACAAAAGTAATTTGTTTGTCACTGGAAGGTAATTTAGTCTTCCAGTGACACACACAAGAAGTCCTGTGGCACATAAAGACTAGCAAATTTATTTATTGCATGAGCTTTCATGGGAGAAAATCCCAAGAACAGTCTGACAAAGTAGGATTTTCTCCCACAAAAGCTCATATGATGAATATATTTGTTAGTCTTTACATGCCACGGGACACCTTGTTTGTTTGTTTTATTTTTAAATATTTCCTTTCTAATGTACTACTTCAAATGGAAAGGTACAAAGAGTCCAGGTAACCTAGTTTGGCTTGCTTTTAGGACACACTAATCCATAAATAAGAGATTTATAGGAAGGATTACACAAAAATGAGTGTTTGATACATTTTAAAATTACTAAAATCTGGTGATCCCTCTGCTTTGGATTCTAAACAGCTGTTTTAAAAACACAGAGACATACAAACAGAGTACTCAAGCATATAAGATGTCACCACAATAGGGACGCTACTTATGTAGCACACAGCATATATTCTGATCTGCATATGCAGTCAGAAGGAAATGGGAAAACTTAATATTGGAAATAAATACTTAATTTGCTTTTTTAACAGATGTGGCACTTATTTCAGAATAAGACTGTCGACACTAAAGCCTTCACATCACTCATAGGGGGTGAATAAACCATTCCCCTGAGTGTCTCAGTTACACTGACATAAGCACTGCCATTCCTGGAGATGGATTTTTATGTTGATGGGAATGTTCTCTCTTCTTCACCTAGAACATCTTCATCAGATGTGCTGCACTGTTTAAGCCCCCAGCTGGGAAAACACTTATTAAAATAATATATGCATGCATGTGCACACTACTTTAAATAGGGCTATTGAGAAAAAGTGTCTAGGAACTTCAGGTTTGGAACCACCTCTAGGAATTACAAAGCTGACTTAGAGCAAACCATGCTATAAAGCTTACATGTAAATTTTTTGACACAAATGTTGGATATTTATCTTTTTGGGCCATCACTCTACATTAGCCTTACTACACAAAGTTGTTGATGTGGTGTCTTAGAAGCTGAGGAATGTAGGTAACTGAGCCACTGCACTCCATTGGATTGAGGTCCTTATTAACGTAGTCAATAAATATAGAACTATCTAAGTTCCAGAAACCAGGGGTAACCAACTGAAGTAATAGAGCTATCGCAGCTGACACCAGCTGAGAATGTTCACAAGATCTCAAGGGGAAAAACACCAAACAAATCTATATGAAAAAACCTTGCCTTTTCATCAAAAAGTTCTCAAAAATCTCACATTTCAAAAGTATAACCTAAAGTCAACAACATCTGGTAAGATTAAAAGAGGTGCTCTCTATTACTCAAATGTAACATTTATAATGTATTGTTCTTTGAATAAAATAATTATATTTTTAATCTGAGAAAAATGTGAACCTCCAGAAAGGAAATGGAGAGCTTAATTCTTAGCTTTTCATCTTAAAACGTTAACAACTGATTCAAATTACATGGAAGATATGGTCACAGTGAGGTGAGACAGCACCATCTAGTGACTGAATAATGAAAAATTAAATTGACGAGGTTGGTTAAGAGCATTTCAGTTCCTTCATAATAATTAACACATTTTAACAGTTTGATTAAAGTTATAACAAAAAGAAATTTAGAAACAGCAGTTATACAACAAGGAAATTGGAAACTTAACATCAGTTGTGCATTATAATTTTTCCTTTTATAGTATGTATTTACAGTTTACATTTCCTTTATACTTCGTGGGTTTGTAATATACAGCATATGAATGTATGTATATCACAAGACAAAGTATCAAATGACTGTCTTGAAGAGAAAGTCAAGGACAATTAAACTTTGCTTACTACACACATGCACATAAACACACTTTTTTTAAAGTGACAACCACACTTAATTAAAGTGTTACAGGTAGTTTAACAGTACCTTGGATGCAAGATATTCAGAAACAATCAAATTGGGCCATATTTTGTGCGCTTTTTCTGTAATCTTTCAACAATGGACCTACAACCAGCAGAGACCAGCACAGCAGTTTTAAAAAATCTTTTGTGGCTCTCTTCTCTCTGTTCTATTGTCTTAAGAAAAATGACTGAACAACAGAAACTGGTACGTATCACATAAAGGGACCAAAACACTTACTTCTCAGTAACATATCATGCTATGTGTAAGGGAATTTCAAGTAAGTATTTTATTCTTTATACAAAGAGAGGGTGAAGGAATAAGGCAATTTGCTGAAATGAAGCCTAATTACTTTAATGTTTTCATGAACATTTTTCGGCCTCCTGGGTATTTAATAAACACAGAGAACAATTTCTTGCTCTTGGATGTTCAGCAAGTAAAGCCAAGTCCCTGGTGACTCAAATTAGTGTTAATAATGAGACACTAAGAAGATTAACTACTAAGAGCAACTTAAAGTTTGTAGCATCAGATAAAATCTGTTGTATCTTTCATCCTATCCCATCCTTCACCCCCAAAATTACTTACAGATGAATGACAACATTTCTTAAGAAATTAATGGGAGAATATTATGATAGTCCAACAGTTTTGTTCTGATTCTCAACTATTCATGCCATTATGGATAACTGATGCTTCTGTACCAGGGCCAGGAGTGATTCCCTATCTGACAATTAAAGACAAGCTGCTTCATTCGAGGTGGAGGGACCAAAAGCCATCAGGGAAAACAAGAGATGAATGAGTTGGTATTGCTGCAAAAATAGAAAAGTATTTGTCCCTAACCAGCGACAAGGCCCTAACTAGCTCCTGAAAAGCCAAGAGAAAAGGCACGAGCTAATAAATCAACAAGAATGGAGCCAGGTGTGGACAGCAATTACCAACAGTTGCAGAACAAAAGGATAGCGATGGATTAGCAGAAATCCCTGCCGCTCAGTGGAATGCTTCTTGAATCTGCATGTCATCCTTGCACAGCATCAAAGCTAGTCTTTTCTGTTTCATTCCAATTTTAATATACTTGCTGCCAAAGTGAGCTAGTCAGTGCTGCAATCAAACGTCACAATTTTTCCTACCAAATTTGTGTTGGTTCAATACACTATTTCTCTCTACTAGACTCAAGTCTACACCAAAACAGAGAGTTTATTTTTCTTTACCCGAGTCTAGCAAAGAGCATATGTTTAAACAATCTGGTTTGAAGTATGGTCCTCTCATTTTTATTTTAATTCCAAATTAAAAGTCTGCCTACAATATAGCCAGTTTTAATGAATGTACACTGTTTTCATCCCGTAAAGACAGAATTTCCTAATACCTTCTTTTTGAAAAGACCATGACTAAGTCTTATCGAAGCAGCTATGCTCCTCAGAACATGACTTTTTGGAAATCTCTCTTACTCTTGTTCTATTTTTGTGCAATAATTAAAAATTAAAATTTTCATATTACCAGGGATATTATTTAGGCAAGACCCTCATTATCTGATTTATGTATCATCCGTGACATAAACACCTCAGGTGCCCAGCAATCCTCATTTAGAAAAAATATATTTTCCTTAACCTGGCATTACCTAAAGAGGTACTCTAATTTTGCAATGGCCAGTATCAGAATGACAAACATAACTGGCTTCAAAGACATAGTAATGTAAGGAAGATTGGTGCCAAAGCCCTCATTTGAGTTACAGTCTTCGCAGACTTTCATATGTTGGAGGTATAGGTTTAAAGGAAAAAACCAGTGAATAGTTACAGTAGCATACATAAATAAATAAAATTATTTGCATTTTTTATAATTTGATGTCATTACAACTTTTATTTTGTTACACTTGAAATTTCTCTTTAAGTTAAACAAACTTTTTTCCATGTCAAAGTAGCAGCATATTTTAAAAAACCTTAAATTACACCAAAAGTTAAATATTTACGACAGTGTTTAAGTTGCTGAAAAATAACATACTTGCTGTCCTGAATATCAGATGTTTACCAATCTGAGGTTCACTTCCAACCAGTTGGTGGTAGGGACCATGCATGTCTAGAGACAAAACTAATGAAGTATTCTCCAAAAAACTGAATTCTTAATTAACGCTGTGCTTCATGAGCCAAAAATTAATGTACCAGTTTAGTGATTATGATCTCTCAAATGTAAACTAAGATTCACACAAATATCTCACAGTACAGTTAAAGCCCTCATAATGGGATATCTAATAATTATAGAAAGTTTTCCATGGCCCACTTGTGCCTGGAAGTGTTAGGCACTTTTCAGAACGAATGACTGACCAAATTCAGTCTTAACTGGTCCCTGAGTCTCCACAAACAATTTCCAAGCCACATGTCCATGCACAGATTACATACCAGAAGACAAGAACTATTGAGGTGAATCTCCATAAATACCCACTGTGCCTGATTCCAAAGACTCAGTCAGGATATTCACAAGAGAAAATACTCCACTCGTGATTCCAAAACCAAGGCCAGAAAAATTATACAGAGAAAACACACAAACATACAAGAGGTTAATTACAACCTTCTTTAGAAATGCTCACATTACCTGTTGGTGGCAAGACCTTCAAAGTCAAGTCAAAGATCAAAGAATTTTTAAAAATCTCTTCATTTCATTCCCATGTTCAATTTTTATAGGAAATCAGCTTGTTCTTTCATCATGATGGGACAGAATAATAGTACTTAGAACTTGTATAGGACTTTACATCTTCAGCACTCACAATTATGATATAAAGTGAACAAATATAATTATTTCCAGTGCCTCAAGATGGAAGTGGGGAGGAGAAAGGTTAAGTGATTTTTCAGATCACGGAGTCCATGTCAGAGCTAGAATCTAAATTCAGATATTGCCTCTGCCAATAGTCCACTCATTATCCCATTGCAGTTTTATTAGAATGGGAAATAGAAAAAAATGGGCTTTGAGACTGAAGCACCATTTCACTCCAAAAGATAAGAGGAATGTCATGAGATTAAGGCTAGGTTATGTGGGTACTCACATTGTCTCTATTGTATAAGCTATCTTCTGGAGAAAGAGAACTTCATTTTTCAGAGCTGTTAATGTGACATCTTTCACAAGTATTAAATCCACATGATTATTTAAAAGAATAATATATTTTTTTCTGCAGACTTTGGAGATCAAACCTTATTGAAAAAAATATAAAGATTTAACAATGATTCATTATAACATACAATCGGTTTTACTGTATCTGGTATTTCAGCACAACATCTTGAAAAACAGCATGGTCATAGATTAACTACAGAACTGGGAACCTCAAATTCCTGAATTCCAAGCCTCATTCTCACAGTGTAATTCTCATTCTCACAGTAAATGTCTATATGATCATTGGCAAGTTTTTTAAAAAGGCAATCTTCCTATTTATGTAGGAATGAAAATACCTACTTCCTGGGGCATTTGTAAGTCAATGGTTGTAAAATGGCTCTTAGAAAGAATCAGAGAAAATAAATCTTAGCAATTACAGTGCTTTTCATTAACTTTCTTTTGCTGTTAATAGCAAAATTATCTGGATACCTTTTGCCTTACGTAAATTGAACATCTATATAACAAGGCTTTTTACAGTCCTGTTGGAACCTAGAAGATTTTGTGAAACAAATAAAAACGCATAGGAAATAAACATGCAGCCTGCTTGCAAAACATTTGTCTTTTCAGTAGCTATAACATTTTTACAAATGTTTTTTTCTATCTTGAGTTTGGGGGTTGCGTGTTAAATAATTTTTACTGCATTTCAACTTACCACAGGACAATTGTCTGACAGAGATGGGTATCCTTTCTCCTGGCTTATACTCATTAAGCCCTTAGTAGCTTTTCTGAAATAAACATAGCATTTAAACACCAATACAGTCTATTTTTCAACTTTGCTACTTCAAACTAGTTGGGTCTGATTTTTAAACATTTAAATGAAACAAGAAAGACACTCACATAACTACATGCAAAGGCTATCTCCAGCTCCAAAGGAGTGAGTTATGGAGCTTGCCAAAGAAAAGGTGACCAGAATTTTTCAGCATGGAAAAATAACATTTTCTCCTACCCTCATTTTTGGAAAAGGCTGAACTGTTTTGATGAAATTTTCCAAAACTAAACAAATAAATAAAATAAAATTCAGCCTAAAGCAGACATCCAACCTGGAAATTTTTACACCATGTGGTTAAAGATGGGCAAAGTAATACTCAACTGAAAATAGGATATTTTAATAAGAAGTGTTGGGCAGGGTTCATAATGGGATATACCAGTTCCACCTATAACATTTTAGTCCTGGTTAAACAGCCCCAAGAAAACCTAAGCCTGTTCAGTGGAATTCCTGATGGTGGGTTTTAGCTCCCACATCCCCCAGTCCTGACAGGTTTTAGCTCCAACACTAGTCCTGGTCCTGATCCTGATCCTGCAAAGGCTTGCTCATGTACATAAATAATTTAAATGGGATTACTCACAGTGTATAGAACTAAAACACCTCTAATTCTTCGCAGGATCAGTGCCCATGTCTGCATTCATTACACATACTGAAATGTTAAGACCTCCAATTCATGTACCTTAGAAAACTTTGTCTGAGTAAGGACTTGTACACATTAGAATTATAGCACAATAAGCCCTCTTATTGTGCTATAACAAGAACACCATCTACACTACAATTCCCCTTTATTGCAGTACGTGGCCTCTTAGTCCACAATAATAAAACCACCCATGCGAGAGGAATAACAGTTATTGCACTACAATGTCTGTGTAATTTTGTTGTGCAGTAACTGGCCTCCAGAAATGTCCCAGAGTGCCAGTCAAGACCCCTCTGGGACACTGGAGCTGTTACATTAGTCAATTTGCCTGCTTTTACAGTTGACAGAATTACGCAGGCTTCTCAACGAGGCTTACTAACAACCTTTTACGGTGTTGTCATCACTGTACTGCACCACTTGAGGTGGCTTTACTAAGCCGATTTTTGGATTCACGTAGCATGTCTTAACTGGCCGCTAAGTTGAGCTGGAAAGTGATCCAACTGTGGCAAAGATGTGGCCTTTTTCAGGCTGAGTTATAGGAACATTCCTACTAAAAAAAAAATTTTTTTTTTTTTGCTGACATTTATTTTCTACCATAGTCAAGGGGCTTGGAAACAGCTTCTGGATGTAGTTTTAACCCTGTCCCTTGGGAGTAAACTTGTGACATCACAGGGCTCTTGCCATGAATAATGGTCCAGAGAAAACCCAGGGGTTCACCCAATTTAGAATCACAACTGGCCCTCATTCTCCAGTGGTAGCCACCAGTGGCATTGTCTGGTTCATATAAAGGTGACTAGAGATTTCTCTGGAGAATATACTCTTTTAATAAGGGGCCAGGGCTGAGCCTCTCTTGCTGCCTGCACCGGGTCTCCTGTATGTGCAATTCCCTACAACAGGCATGGAGGGGCTCATGCTCTAGCACAGTATTCTCCCCTGGACTTGAAATTGGGGGTGCTCACTAATTTGGTATAACAGTTACTAGCAGACAACTGCAGGATATTGGGAAATTTGGGGTGGGAGCAAGGGGGGGTGTTAGGGAAATCCCTGCTCCAGTACCAGGAGTGTGCCCTAGCCTAGGGCTCCCAAGGTGGGTGCCAGACTCCGGGGAGAGGTGGCTGCCATTGGAGGAGCAGGAGGCTCAGACCTGGAAGCTTCTCATCCTGGGAGGTGGGAAGAGGCCAGGTTTCTGCCCCAGACTAGGGAGACGGAAAATGGACTCTCGTCTGGGCCAGGCTGGGGCTCCTCCCCACTCCACAAAGGGGTCAGTGTTCCTCAGGCCTGGCTCACAGCAAACTGTAGCAGCACAGAAGCAACACCCAATAAACTGAGCCATGGTATTGGTGGTGGAGTCCAGACTTGTGACCCATGCACCAAATCCCTCCCAAGCTGTGGCCACCCTCTGTCAGGCTGGACCCCAGCCAGCAGCTGCTCCCCTCACCCTGCGGCCCTCTGCCTGAGCCCCCCGCTGGCTCCTCACCCGTGGGGCTTCCCCCGCCGCTTCCCATACAGTCTGGTGTGGGCCTGCGGCTGCACAGGGAGCCTGAGTCCCCAGAGCAGCACCGGCCCCAGTGACACCACGGCCCAGGGAAGCAGGACTCGGGCTGGAGAGGGACACGTGGGGAGGCTGGGGTGGCCTGCCTGAGGCCTTGAACCAGCCCAAGCCCTGGGTCAATAGGAATCAAGCTGAACTGACAGACGGTGGCCAGGCCCGTCTGTACAGTCGTCAGCAGCCTTGGCTAGAAACTGTGTTCTCCCCAGGACTTGAAATTGGGGGTGAGGGGATGCTCATTAAATTGGTTTAACACTGTTACTAGCTGACAACTGGGGGGGGATGTTAGGGAAATCCCTGGAAGTGATGCATGCTTACTTCAGAGTCCCCTGAGAAGAGGTCATCTGTCAGCCAGCTCAAGTCCATAGTCACACCCAACCATAAAGAGAGAGATTGTTTTTATTGAGGTGGGGGGAGAGGTTGGATTATCAGTGTATGTACAGAGGAGGTCAAAAGTACGTCTGGGTCAAAAGGAAGCAAAGAGTCCTGTGGCCCTTAAAGACTAACACATTTATTTATCACATGAGTGTTCATGGGAGAAAATACCACTTTGTCAAAAGTTTTGATGATGTGGGAACTTAGAAAAAAGGGTAAAAAAGATAGCAGCTAATCTTACTCTTACTTCTTCCAGCATTTATGCTCCCCCTTCCATAAACATTTATGCACAATGAATAAGACATTGGGGGGGCGGGGGAAGACATACCGCCTCACAGAGATCTAGGACCTCATACTGCAGGATTTAAAGATCAATACATTGGCAACCAGTAACATGTTTGTTAAGGGCTAGACTCACACAGCCTGCCGGGAAGAGTGGTTTGTACCATGTATAACTTCTATGTATTGTAGCACCAATGATACATTAATGATTAGGCTGGAAGTAACTATAGGAAGCAAGAAGCCAAGTATAGGGCAAACTGGCTGATCTATCATTACAATGTTGGTCCAACAAATAAGAAAGCACTTATGGCCTGACTATTTGCCTGCAACTTCAAGAGCTGTCAGGGATGCCAAAGCACTCCCTCCAGGCCAGCTAAAAGACACCCCCAAATTATGAGAAGTATTCTCTCTGTTGAAAGCAATGCTTCTCCAGGCACAGACCCCACCAGGACAAGCTTGGGCTGCATCCCTCTTTCATACCAAATTTCCCTATTTTATCAGTTTGTTTGTGTACCATTCCTTCCACTGAAAAGGCAACGCTGTAGCAGAAGGCGGCATAGCAAAAAGGAAGAATATTCAGCATCTTCTTTTAAAGTTTGAAGGAGACTTAAAGGGCAAGACTGGCTTTTAATACTTGAGATTAGAGATCTACAACATGAAGAATTTAAACTGTATTAACATAATTTGGAGAGAAGTAGGTGATAGAGAAGAGAATAATTTGAACTTTGCTGTGGATTCACTTAAATTAGAACATTGGCTTCTTCAGTCTTAACTAAGACCTTGGAAAAACTGAACCAGGTTCAGTTCCCCTCAGGTCAGTACTATTTGGAGGGGGGAAAACAAGGGACTTGAGTTAAAAATTCAGTAGCTCGAGCAGGTTTTTCTTAAAAAAGAAAAAAAAAAATCTCTCCACATTCCAGCCCCAGCAATTTATGCTTTTTTGTGTCATGGTATGAGGGGGGAGGTGTTAAAACACCTCCAAACCTTTCTCATATGCAATTTCTGTTAGTATAGCACGACCCTTTTGACATAGTGTAACTTTTCCTTTCCATTTGATTGGTTCAGACCATGAAGCACCTAATACATTTTGGTTGAGTAGTTTCAAAGAAATTTTTCAGAATTGTTAAATGATGTTGAGCAATTAATTCAAGAATAACACTCCCTTAAGATTTCTCCAAACCTCCCAGGCTTCATCTAAGAACTCATGCTACATAGGAGGGAAACTGCTGTATATGTGTAGCCTGAGGAGGGAAAGACGGACAAGAAAAATTAGAAGATCTGGAAATTCTTGATGACAGCAAAAGATGCTAAATATACCCATCACCCAGTGTTTAAAAAAAGGGAGTTCTGGAATTAAAAACTGCGTTACATTCCGGAAGAGGTAGGTAACTCTTTCATTTCCATTTA
Source organism: Podocnemis expansa (assembly GCA_007922195.1). NCBI lineage: Eukaryota > Metazoa > Chordata > Testudines > Podocnemididae > Podocnemis > Podocnemis expansa. The sequence goes on along the minus strand of ML681967.1, from coordinate 6,193,317 downwards.
GTCACAGGGACAAACACATCGCTGTAAAAATTCCAGCAGAGAGAAACACATAGCTGAAGGCTTCTAAATAAACAAAGGTGCCCTCTTGGCAGCTCTGGAGCTTGATATTGTTCTTCCTAAGATGAGGCAGAGAAACAGGCAGCAGCGAAGGTCCATCAACACTGCAAGTTAGAAGGGCCACTAATTTCAACCATATCTAAATTGGTAAAGTTTTCCTTAGACATTCATTAAAAGATCCAGCTGACTTGCCTTCAACATTATTTGAAATTTGGGAATTCTTCCCCTGTATATCAGGGGTCACAGTTGTGGCCATTTTGTAAAGTGGATGCTTCACAAATGGGTAAACTTAAGATCATTTCACACAGGCCACTGAATAGCCAGGTAGCAGAAAGAATACCAGCAAAGAGTTTGACTCAGGTGGGTGAAGTTATCTGCAATTACTGGGTGTTCACAGAACTCCTCTACATGAAGATGGAAGGTGATATTCTCCTGCAGAATTGCAGGAATGGATACAACATAGCAACTTCAAGAGCAGAAGTCACATTTGGCTCCTTCCTCTATTGGCAAAAAGATAAGGGCTTTTCTCTGATGTTTAAGTGACCAGATGAGGTGATTACATCCTAATTAAACTCATACACTATGCAACTAGTTTAAGAACCAACTAGAAAAGAATGGTGAATTTGAATGCAACTGGGATTCACTAAGTCATAGAAGCATGTTATGGTAGTTTTACATTTATTATGTTTGCAGGCATTCCAGTCTGTACACATTCATCTCTGGCAGTTTAACACTGATGTGTGTTCCACTGAGAATATGCCAAGTGTTTTTTTTTAGAAACAAAATTATGTAGTATACATCATAGTAGGTGATTGAAAAGTAAACACCACATTTAGCATATAGCACTAACTTTTAGTGGTTGGGATTCCATCTTCCTTCACCAGCCCCTAGGTACAGCCAGTAGATAAACTTTATTCAAACTCACCTTGTAAAATAATTCCATTTATTTTTGGTCTGTCTCAAGCTGGTTATTCATTGTGGTATAAATAGTGTTTGAAAGTTCAATGCGAACCCCGCACACAGGATTCCTAATTATTTTGGAGTTCTTATACTGCAGTGACAAAAAAAGGGGGAAGAGGGGGGACAAAAAAATCCGTTTATCTGGTTATAAAAACTAGAGTTTTTCCACACAAAGTAATTCTTTTGGGGGAGATACAAGCCTTTAAAGTTAAACGTTTTACCCAAATAAAGAGTTTACATTAATTTTAATAAGCACAATTTTCTTTTTAAAAAAGGGTAAAGTTTCTTCCCTCCACCTCCCATTGAGGCTAGAATCACTGAATACACACAAATTAAGATTATAGTATGGAGAAGGATGAGGGGAGTGGGAAGTACAATTTACTGATAGATCTCCAAGACTTGAGACAAAGGGCTCAATTATTAGATGTCCTGAGTATCCAAAACTAATTAAAATCAGGAGGAGTTGCAAGTGGCAGCACATCTGAAAACCAGATCATAAGTCAACAGTGAGAATGAGCAACAGGGACAAGAAGTTGGTGGTCCATGACAGGAGCTCTTATGAATTAGTTCTCAGAATGAAAAGGTTAGATATCTTCATGTGCTGAGTTACAGCAAGGGGTGTGTGGAAGGACTTTAGCAACTGCTTAGATACTAGTTGCTTTCAGTGGTAAAATGAAATGGGTATTAGCAAGGTGTCTGAGTGAGGATCAGACTAGGAGGGGGCAAAGGTTGGATAAGTGGGTATGTTGTGATGCCATTGGCAGCACCTGAGTTCAGTAGAGGTTTTAAGTTTAAAGTCCAAAAATAACAGTGGATTTCTTGGGAAAGTACTGGTAGTTTTAACAAAGATACTGTATAATAGAGTTGAGACCAGATGTGGTTTTTGTTTTTCTATTTTAATGCAATGGATTCAATCCCTTCCTGGAGCACTACTTAAATAGCTGTGAGCAAGTTAGCTGTATTAATTGCCAAGCTCAATACTGCTAGCAATGAAATTGCTTGCAATTACTTTTGCCAGACACCTCAGCACTCATTCAGCTCTTGAAGAAACCTGGGCAGTCCCAATACTTGCTGGGTCAGTCAACACACCAGTGCCTCAGTTTGTAAACTTATTTAATCTCAGATATTAGAGATTGACTAGAAGGTACAATACTTCCCTCTTCTCCCCCACCCCTTTTGCCTCTGGACATGCAGGATTGCATCCTGTTTTACATTTACTCGCATTTGTCTAGCCTTGCTTTCAGAGAGTATTTCTACTCCTTAACTCATAGCTTTCTTAAGCTACTCAAGTGTTCCCTCTTAGTAACCACCCTACTATCTCCTTTTATTCTGCTGCAGGAGTAATTAGTCTAAGGACAGATGATCTTGCAGCAGTTACTCCCAAAATAGTCAAGTTCGGAAGCAATCAAGCTACTCAGGAAGTTTATTGAAGTTAATAAATGAAACCTCGGACATGGCTTAAACTGGACCTTTTCCAATGTAACCATCTATGTGTTACAGAGTGGGAATATAACCTATGTAAGACTGATTACATGGAGTTACTTCACAGAAGAAGCTCTGAATGCTTTTCATTAGGTAACTTTATTTGAGATGCACATTGTTGTAAAAAAAGTTCACATGGAATAATAAAACCATTCTTTTTTTAAACACAGTATCAGTACACAATTAATGATTAAGTTTACAAGTTAACATGACAAGTCCACTTTATCTGCAGGAGTTTTTCACATCACGCCTTTTGAGCGGAGATAAAATGTGCTTAAACACACACGGTAGGACAATTCTATTTGAAAATTAAGCATTTTCTTTCGGGCCATGCTTTTTAGTCTTAATTTAGTAACTGTATATTGCATTAAAATAATTGTAATCCCAAGTAAAAGTGTAATTTGCAAAATATATGTTTATAAGGCCATAGGAATGCACTAACATGTTTAAATTCACTGGAAACAAAGAGAGAGTGGGAAGTCCTGCCTTTACGTGGCATACCGAAATACAAGGTATATTAATGAGAGTAATGTGGCACGAGCAGTTCAAGGCTGCAAAAAAGGGAAGAAGCCAACACCTGCAATATCAGCTTATCAATTTCATTTGATTATGGAATCAGATGATGGATTTCTATAAATTAGCAACATATACATGTATGCTATTGGTGTATCTTCCAAGTTGGTAGCTGTCAAGAGTTCCTCACAGAAAATATATGTATTTCAAAAATAAAAACATTTCCCCTTCACTTTTGGCTTGTGAAAAGACTGGACTAGATTTTTGTTCAACAAACAGATGACTAGAAGTGGAAATGCACTTGTGACAGGAAATATCCCATTTATAAAACTGCACTTTTCAAACCCCTTGACTACTACTATAGAAACCCCCAAATTCAAAAAAGGTAAATTGCATTACATTTAATGTGGTTTTGAAGTTTTAACATTAATTCAACTTAAAAGAAATTTAAACTTAAAACAAGTATTTTATGTCTACTCAATAAGAACTAAGCATTTTATGTGCATGGTTTGTCGATCACAGGATTGACAGCTATAGCTAAGAAGCATGAAGACCATGCTTTCGGGTTCTATCTTCTCACCATTAAGAAAGAGACAGAATATGCTGCACAAACTGGGAAGGAAGAAAAGAGGGGGGTCAGGCAGGGGGGGAAGACTGCAAAACCTTCAACAGTAAGTAGGTTCTATTCTTAACAAAACCCAAAGAAAAGCCTGCCTTTCCTTAAACTTAAAGGCTAATGGGGGTCTTTAGAACAAGGAAAGTTGCACATTTACTGCTTTGTACATTGACAAGTTGGATCACTTTTGTTTTAATGGATATTAGAACATTAGTTAACTGAGGTATAATGAAAGTATCCTTCAAATTTAAGATTATAGTCTTGAGTAAAGTTACAACAGAGACTACACAAATCATATTGGTATTAGAAAAGCCTATAGCACCGAGGAACTGATGCTCAGACATAGTTTATCATGAATCTGCCTGCCTAAAGCAAAATATAGCTAGAAAAAGTTCCCAGTGAAACACTGTTAATCAACTCATTTACATGCTAAAATACAGCACATTTTGCAATGTCTGAGAACAGACTCAATGGGTAAAGAGATCTAAATTGACCATTACCAAACGTTAGTACTGATAACATACGGCCCCTCAACCACTTAACACTGCTGGAAAAAAAAAGTTCGTTTTACCTTATCCATAAGACTATAATGTTTTCACATGAAACTGCAACTCTTCAGTTTCAGCAGGGACAAAATTATCTGTTAGTAAGTCCCTCCACAAATAGAAAAGATGAACATTAAACAAAGTGAAATATTACTGCATCATTTTATCATGCATAAGTGAATTTCCTATGGTCTTACCTCAAAATTTATGTACAGTCTAGCATAGCTCAATGTAAGAAAATAGCAAGGATTTCTTTTTTTTTTTTTTTGTCTTGTTTTTTAAATACAACAGAGCAGATACCACAATTTGCTGCTGCTTCAAGAAGCACTTTATAGACTCTCACTTACAGGCTCTTTCAAAAGGAAGGTCACAGAGACTAATCCTGTTTGTACACAGAAGCAAATAGAAAGAAGTCTGAAGAAATACAACATAAGCAAAGCACTCTGTAAAAATTGCCAGCCACGGAACATGTCAGTTTTGGTTTGCAGACAACCCCTGAGATAAAAATCAAAGTGTCACAACACCAAGTAATTCAGAGGTAAATTACTGAAAATGAACATTCATAATTGGAGTCATACCAGCTGCTGTATAGAAAGCGCATTGTTACCATGTAGAAAACTAAACTGCATTACCCTGTTAAAAAAAAAAAAAAAAAAATAGAAAGCATAGGCCAGAGCTGCGAGGGTTGTTTTTTTGTTTTGAACTTTCTTGCCACCTTAATTTTGCTGTCCTTTCTAGTTCAGTAACAACAGAAGATTGCAATTCACAGTCTAGTTACAAGGATCACTTTAATTGTAATTAAGCAGAAGTCTGTGGAGAATGTGTAAAAAGCCACTTAAAACATTGGGGGAACCAGATGAAACTTCTAAAGTCCATCCAGAACACTAATCAAAGTTCTTTTTGGACTCACTGCTGATGGGCCACTGACTTAGATTCAAAATATTTGAGACAGATCCTAAGATGACCAATTCAATATCTGACATCCCAAACTGAAGCAGAGTTAAACTGTTGATTGGTTGCCACAAAATTAAGTGACTGCAGTGAAGCATAAGCAGACATATCACAAGACAGTTTGCAATCTACCCCTTATGACCCAAGTGCTGGACGCTATTAAGTTTAAAATTAAAGCTAACAATGGTCCAAGTTTGGCACATCAGACTAGAGCACCAATTTTAAAAATCATTCATGGAGAGAGCTTTGAAAAACCAACAAGCAAGTGATAAAATATATAAATGGTTGCAGGTGTTCAGGAGTGAGAAAGGCAATTTAGTTTCAACTTGGTTCCTAGTCACCTAAACTGCTGCACCAGTTTCTATAAACCATAGAGTCTCTTTCTTTACTAATAGAATTTAAGAACTATACTGAATACACAGGAGACTAATTTGTGAATCCCTTTGCCAAAGTTTACAAGACATGAAGGGAATAACCTCCCAGCATCACTGTAAGTCACTTTTAGGGGCTGCAATTATACTTCACACTCTGAAGAACTGAATCCAGAGATCTGCATACCCTCAGCCATTTAGCTACCAATTAAGTGATAGCTAGGATGCCTACCTCTATAGGGGAGATTTCAATTCAAGTGTAGTCAGAAACAAGAACAAAATCAAAGAAGCAAATGAGTTGGACGAACAAGAGAAAACTAGGTGAAAAAATGAATGACCATTGGAGTTCATTCAGATGCCCTAAGGGGGCATTCAACAAATGAGACAAGAACTACATCTTAGAATACAATGCCGCTCTAAGAAAGATTCTCTTAAGTTTGGGAAAAAAGAAAAACACCCTACTTTCAGAAAAGAAGCACTAGCTTCTGTATGAACAGATTTGTGCATTTGACAGAAACTGAATAAAAACCTATGTAAGTTCTGAAGTGTCAATTTGTTTTAATAATCCCCATCACCTTGAACATACCCACATGAGACATGAAACATACATGTATAATAAAGACTGATGTAGATGTGATTTAATCTATTCCTTCTAGTTTTCTTTCTAAAATAAATTTGTAAAACAATGCACAAATCTGTTAAAGAATTTACTTACAGGACAATTCACCATGCAAACAGAAGAGTTAGATTGTGCTGTAACAGGCAATAAAAGGCTAACATGAATGTGCAAAGTTGAAAGAAATATAGCAGCTAGTGCAACAGGCATTAAAAAAGAAAAATTAAGAAAATTAACTCCCGCATTTGTGGTGTCTCCACTTCATTGCTTCCACATTTGAGAGAAAGGAGCCTGCTAGGTCGATGGGCTTAGTAAGCAAAATCCACTTGGTATTTTGTTTAATACAGTCAATGTTCTTTGAAGCTCTCAGCAGCAGCTTGGTGGTATTATTTCTGAGGGTTTGTAACCCTGTGCTTTCAAAGAAGCAGAAAAGGTTCTAAGTGTGCTGCAGTCTATCATAATGAGTTCATCAAAGTAGCGTGCATCGAAAGAAGCTGCTCTTCTTTGATCGATTTTCTGTTATTTTCACTGGCCCACCAGGTCCTGGTGAACTGTTGTCATTCTGAAAGGAAAAACCAAAACAACTACATTATACATGGGAAAAAGCAACCTTAGCATTGCCCTCTTCTCCTCATCTCCGTTGTCCCCAATGCACAAGTGAAATATGGGATTCAATTGTTTTTTTGTATGCAGATGGGCAGTTTTATTGGTTAACTGACAGTTAAATTAGGCAAAAATCATGGAACAGTCATGGGTAAAAAAATTAATAAAATCATCATATGGTCACAGCCACAAATAGTGTATTTTTCTCTCTCTCTCTCTCTCTCACACACACACACACACCCCCAATTCCACCCATCTCCCAACCCCCACATCCAGCACTGACACTCACCAGCTGGGCTCACAGCACAGACTGTGCTGATTCAAAACACTGGGCACTCCCTTGCCTGCTGGCCTTGCAGTTGGATGCTGCTTCCAGGGTCCTTGGCGCTGGCAGAGTTCCATTCCTATGTATGTTGGGTGGCCCAGCATACAAAAACGTGGAAAATCTTCCAGGATTAAGACCCAAGAGGAAGCATCCAACTGCTCAGCTATGGCTTCTTGCCTCCGATGGCAGGAGCTCCACAGCTCTGAGTGAACTTCTTTTCAGCTTCTACCTCCATGTCATGGGTAGAAGCTGAAAAGGGTATATTTCATGGAAGTCAAGAAGTCATGGCAGGTCATTAGAAAATCATGGTTTCTGTGACTTCCATGACAATGTCTGATCCCTCGATGACATAAGGGTTCCACAAGAACCTTGAGCTTTGTCCACATGGTTTTGGCATGGTAAGATAGGGAGGGTTGCCATAAACGTCATAATATGAGTGGACAGGCATACATTTCTTATTGTGTCTTTGTAACAAAGAATGAATGTGTTGTATTTGAGAAACGCATGATGATATAGTAAAGACTGCTATGATGCATGCACACAAGACGACAAAGTGGAACCTTAACTCTGGCATTTCTCACTTGCAGAAAATTACTGTGCAGCTTTGATGTTCTCCTCATAGTTTTGTAGAGAATTTAATCACAAGTGCTGAACAGTAAGACAACACTGCCAGGCAGTGCATATAATCACAAATCTGTGCAGAGATATCTGCTTTTGTCAATACAAAGCTGCTAACTAGGTTACCGTAAAAATGATTGGTTTTACTGGAAGTATAAAATTGAAGGGTTTTAAACACTGGTCTCATAACAGCTGCACATGCACAGAAGGAAAACCTATTGCAAAGAAAGGTACAAACCATTTTTCTGTTGAGCTTTGTCATTATATCCCGTGCAAGTGTGAAGAATGCCTGAAACCAAGGAGAAGGGAACATCAGAGAAATGAGATTGAACAGTCTAATGCATTTAGTAACAGTGGCCTACAAAATATGCACTATTAAAAATTACATCAAAGGCACTAAGGGTGTGATGGATACTCTTTCATATGGCAATAGTCATGGCTGATAATCTAGTGTTTAAGTCTGCAAGTTCCTGCACTTTGTGCTGTGGCACATCACTGCTATACATTAAACTATTTTTCTGAGACTCGAGGCCGAGGCCAAAGCCCAAATCTAAACATGCAGCATGTCACATTATATCAAGCTGTGTGTTGTGGTTAGAATCTAGTCTTTAAGGAGCACCATTCAATGTGGAAAGCTCAAGAGTTACCTTAGAACAGAAAATTCAAGGCACCATTTCCTTTTGTCCATGTGAACACCTTGCACATGGGATCCAAGCCAATCCAGCTCCTACTCCCACACCCAAAGCCACTTGTGCCATACTATAGTTGACGGTTGGGATAATCACACAAGGATACAAGTTGAATAATAGCCAGAGCCGTGTTTTAAGGCAACAGAATTCCTTGTAAGGGACTGGATAGAACTTGAATTCTCACGGACCAGAAGTAAAGTGGAATTTCAGGGGAGGGCTTTGAAGTAGAGACAAGATTTTTCAAGGGAAGAAATAGAAGTGAATGTGTCTAGAGTGGGAAGGGGGTGAGAGCATGCATTTATAAAGGGGGGAAAATGACAATAGCACAAACTGAGTTCTGTATATGATTCACTTATTAACAGAATTAAGTATTAGCTTCTAGAAGTTTAGCAGTTGGTAGAAGTAAGTTTTAAGCATTGCATTTGCATCTTGCATGCCTAACTCAGCTATGTAATAAAGAGGAAATGAAAAAATAATTCTAAAAATGTTATCCAGACAACTAGCTTGGACCTCTGGGCTGTAGGTGCCAATGAAATACCTGCATTTAATTATGCAGAACAGGTTTTATGATGAAATTGCAGAATGTGACTGAAACAGTAAGACACCATACTGGATGAACAATTGGCACGTGGGGTCAGCATCCTACTATTCGTTTAATACTAACATCACTTTTATTTTTAGAATTCTGCAGTCCAGTACAAGCAGAAAAACACTGGTAGAGGGCTAACCACCATCTCTAATGCAGGACAATGAAAACAGAAATCCATTCTAGTTATAAATTAAGTACTGTGCCCCACAGATTTCTCAATTTACACAACAGCTTCACTGACATCATATATTGGATAAGCTCTTTCTAATGCTCATTCATTTCCATAACTTCAAGTTACTAAACACAACTGTGAACTTTAATCTTACTGAGGCTCAAGAAGAGCATAACCTTTTAACATACTTTGGAAAGATTTTAGCACACAGTGGCCTTCTGAAGAAAGCATTTAGCAGCTATGCTGCATTTTACACTAGTTATCTTCAACCAATAAGTCTTCAAACCAAAAAAACCCCAAAGACTGCTGTGTCTCATGACTAATATCTAGTCATAACAGATCTGTGCATTTAAGCCCTCTTGAATGGACTGATAGTTTAATCCTCCCAAAAAGCACCAAAGTAACTGCTCTGAGTCCTTGCCATTTTAAGGTCAGTTATTTTGTGTGGGCATATATAAACACTGTCACGTGGGATTCTCGGCTCATTCAGTAGTGACAGATGAATTTCATTTCCTTATCCTTTTCTAGTAAAGATCTGAGGAATCAGTGGTGGTGAGGTTCATTTACTGAGGTCACCTCTTAGCTCTATTTGCAGAAAAATATATTGTCACGCTACAGAACAAGCCACCATAACTTAAAGTAGGAAAAAGCTAACAAGTCAAGATGCACGAGAGCCTGGCCTATTTTTAACTATTCTTTCAGCCTATGGCACATGGGTTGCTCACATCAAGATGTTTGGTCCTCTTGGCAAGTAGTAGGGAGAAGTATAATATGCATCCAGTAGTAACCTGAAATTTATCTCTAGGACAGAAAATACTTTTATACTATGGTGGCACCTAGAGTTCAGGATCACACTGCACTAGGCACTGTACAAACACGTGCATAATTTAAGTACCTGGACATCTTTTGGTTATTAGTTAAGTGTTGGACTATTCTATTTGCAACATTAATAAAAATTCACTGTTGAACACCAATCTAGAAATGTGTCAATATAACCAGAAGACATCTGGTGCTTTGGAGGCTAGAGCACATATCTGAAGAAAGCACAAATGGCAGCCCATGAAGACAGGAATGAAGTGGTCAATCTCACTTTATGTATCAGGCCAGAAAAGCTAATAGTGAGAACACTAGAGACTAGAACACAACACAAAGTTTAATGAAGACAAATATAATTCCAATCTTACCTCTTCCACGTTTATGCTGGATTTTGCACTTGTCTCCAGAAACTTGATTCCATAATCTATTGCTAACTGGAAGACAGGTTTTAAAGTTTTTAGTATTTATAAGCTAAATTTACAAAGTGGCAAGACATTTTTACATCAGCTAACATGCAGCAGTGGCAGTCATTCCATTAAGTGTGCAACCAAGTTTCTATCCTCAGCCCAAATTTACTTTCTTTCCATTGCAAAAAAGTAATAACATCAGCTTAAACTGAACTGAATAGCATTTAATGGAGAACAAAATCAGGAATTGCTACAGAAGACTGAATGGTTCCTACTGAAATTGAGAGCAGCAGCTAAGAATTTTCAGAACATAATGGACCAGATCCTCTGCTGGTGTAAACATGTAGCTGCACTAATTTGTATTCCAATTACGGAAAGTTAACAGAGGGCAGATCCTAGTGTAAATCCTATTCATTCTGTATCTCTTTTGTATTACTGTATGGAAGGCACTCAAGTTCTAGAGGATTCTTCCTGTACCTAGGAAGACTTCAATTAAGAAAAAGTCTTAACAGCAGCCAGACATCTTATGCAGGTGTAGATAACCCTGCCAGTGACCCCTTAGCCAGTGTTGTGGCTATGGATTGTGGATACAGTACTTTCACATATGCAGCCTTACTTAAGGATCCTTGGAGAGTTCTAGAATGCCAGAGTAACTAATCTGATTCTTAAAATGTCCACTTTAAAATATGAATAATTCCCATTGTAAAAGTCTTTTTCGGAGCCTGCTCTACTGTAATCACATGACATCCTGATGATTATTATTTTTAGGTTCCCTAGAAAGAAAATTGTTTTATCATAGGGAAAGCCAACCTTTAAGAACACCCCACTTGAAACAAGAGTATTCCAGCTCAACTGGATTCCATACATTAGTGCCATGTTAAAAAAAGGTTGACATCCTATGATGTGTACAAAATTCTAAAGCTGAAAAGAAGTTTAAGACCAATTATTTTGTTTCATATTGCTGAAAGCAGAGGAATACACATCATTAAGAATAGCAGATCACAGTAAACATTAGACTCTCACTAAAGAATTTAGTAGTCCAAAAATTGTACCTTCTCTCCTTTTTCTTTTGAGACTTGTCTCTTCTCGTTCATATCACATTTATTACCCAGGATCATTCTTTCCACATCTGAAGAGGCATGCTGAAGGGAAAAATAAGGTCTTGTGAAATCAGCATAGAATTAAAGATAAATCTTCACCTGTCAAACAGTCACATATTAGACAAAAATTCTCTCAAAATAAAACCCTAATGTAAGGAGATGAGTGGGAAAGAGAAGAATAAGTTTTTTGAAAGGCTTAATAAAGTCCTTAATACTTGGTCAAGTATTATAAGTATTTTGCTTAATTGTGAATGTACAGGGCATGAACATTGTTGACCTGTTTGATTTCCAGACAAAGCTTTTTAAAACAAGACTGACGTTTAATAGCTTGCAAAGTGTTCACAAACTGCCTGGATTAGTCAAGAATGAAAGCACACTGATCTAGAATGGAAGGCTTTTCTAACCCTTGTCACCAATGACCATGAAGGGATGATCTCAGAAGTCCCCCTGGGATACACCCTTCTTTGCAAGGTCCAAAAGCCAACTGGTAACCAGAGAATGGTGGTAGCTTTTTTTGTTTTTTGGAGAGCAGGTAAACTGAATTTGGTGCCCACCAAATTAAGCCTCATTTTGTTTGGATCTAATGCTCAAGGCTTCCTATTACCAATTCTGTAAGCAGTGCCTTCAGATTAAAATACAGTCGTCTCTCCCTGCCCCACAAAATCTTTGCTTTATTCAAGTAACTTACATGGTGAGAGAAAACTAACAAAGAATTGAGGTTCAATGCAAGACCAAAGGCTATATTTGGACAACCATGTCTTGAGTATACACAAGCAGGTCAATCTACACTTAACAGTACCAGAATAGTATTACCATGTATATTCACATATAAGCTGATCTGCACATAAGCCAACCCCCATTTTTAAGCCCCCAGAACCAGCAAAAAATGCATGACCCATGCATAAACCGAGGTCCCTCTGCAGCCTCTGGCCTCTAAACCTGCCCCCCCCCCCCCCCGCACTGGCTTCCCCAGACTCCTGGGCATCCTCCCTAACCCCCCGACCATACCAACACCACTTCTCCCCATGCTGCCCCCAACCCCCTCCCTGGGCCCTGCCACTGGCTCCCCCAGGGTCCCCTTGCCTGGTCACTCCGGCAGCTAGGCATAGTCTGGGGCTCACTCCCCTTACTTTAAGCCCTGACCAGGCTGAGCCGTGAATACAGCCACTCCGGCTGCTAGACAGAAGCTGGAGCTCCCCCCGCCCCCCCCAGCATGTTCGGATCAGGAGGTTTAAAACTCCTAGGCTGGGGCTGCTTTCTGATGCACGTACAAGCCAAGTGCCCTTTTTACAGATGGTTTTCAGGCACAAAAACCTCTGCTCATGTGCAAGTATATATGGTAGGCATTTCTCAGGTTCACAAAGAGAGGCTGAAGATAGTTCTCATCTCTTAACCTTTAGTCTGGAGTATGGCTAAGCTAAAGATACTCACTTTAAGTAAGCAGTTTTGAAACCCTTGCTCTGCGTGGTCACTTTTGAATGAAAACCTAGAACTCTTCTCTTTCCAGGAAGTCATCCTATGCTCAAGAACCAGTATTCTGGAACATCCATTCTAACTTGGGTACAAATATACACCCTTCAACTGAAAGAAATTACTAGAACCTTGGCCATTTCTTTAGAAAAATTCAGATACTATTAACAGATGCAGTTGACTTCCCCAAACACCTACCTCTTCTATGTTCCTTATCCAGTTTTTAATGTTGTCAAAAGACTTCTCATTTGTGATGTCATATACCAGCATAATTCCCTGTGAAGAGGGTGAAAAAAAAAAAAGGCTCCACTCTTAATATTTATTTACATTTGAAGTACATTGCTTGTTTGTGGTTACAACTCCTAAAAAGTCAAAAAGCTCCATAAATCTTCATAATCAACAACCCTTTCTGAAGGCTTTATATGATCTCACTCTCAAATTTTGCACGGTCTTGACTCAATGAATATCCATGGTTCCATACTGTTTGTAAACACAGGATGTTCTTAAAAACAAAAGTTAAAGTTAGCTAAAGTACAGTCAGCAAGAATTAATAAATTTATAACAAAAAGGCAGCAAGCAGTCTCTCTTATTAGAAAGGTTGTGATCAACACAGCAGTCATGTCCTAATGCTTTGTCCTAAGAAAGCCATGTTTTCAATGTGTATTTTAGTGTTCATTATGCATCACACACCCCTGCAAAGGGTCTAGGAACAGCTTTTGTTAGATTCTGCTTGCGTGTGGCAAGTTGCTCTATTTGACAGGCGAATAGTTTTACAGCAAAATTAATGCTGAATGTCAAATTGGCTTCTGCTCTTCCATAGCTGTGCATAAACACATGCATCTCCCTATAATACCGTGACAGCTAAGTAAAACCAGTCTACAAATACATAAATGCCTGACCTAGGATGTTACAGTCATGGTATATTGAAAATAGCTTTATCACACGTAATGTGTCACCATACAAGGAACTATTTATAAGTCAAAAAATTGACCAACCCAAGGAGTAGGCAGCTTGTATGCTTTATCACATCTGACTCTAGCTAATGCAGGACTTACAGAAGGAAAACCAACTTTTTTAAATTAATTTTTATCATCAGATATCACCTATCCTGCTATCACTTGAAACAAGGAAAATGTGTTTGTGAAAGAGACAAGCCTCAGACAAAAACTTGGCGAACTACACCTCTAACATCTGCAGAGATTGTGACTATATATGTAAAATAGAGAGGAACAAAGCTTAAATCTGGAGAACAAGACTTCACAAAACAGCAGTAGTCCTAAAGTAACCCACTTCCCCCCCCACCCTTGAGCTCTGATTTTTCTCTAACGGGACAGCTTGAACCCTTTAAAACAAAGGAACTAAACTCATTAAGATGATTTTTGTCACACCACACCACCACTTACCATGGCTCCTCTGTAGTATGCTGTTGTAATTGTACGGAATCGCTCCTGACCTGCTGTATCCCTAGAATTTAGTGAAAACAGATATTGTTTGGTTTATTATCTTCAATCGTGTTTTCACTACTTTCAGAATTCATAAAAACAAAAAGGTAATGAATGTGTTAATATTCCTGGATATTAAGAAAAGTATCCTTTACAAGTTAAATAAGTATGTCCTTCTCCTTTGCCCTCAAAGCTACCATACTAAGATTTATATTTTGACTATATCATAAAAAGAGAAATCAAATTTTCAGTTAAGAAACTGACACAGTATCAGTTAACCCAGATGCAGTACTAAACGGCCCTGCTTGCAGTAACAAGCAAATGTAACTCTTCTGAGGCAGTTTCTATGAATTTTAGCCCTGTATTAAATAAAAAAAAGTACATCCCAAGAAGTGATCAGAAACAGTTTAAAGGTAGGACATTTTAATGAAAATTCAGAGTTAGGACCAACCCCCACAGCACAGCAGTCACTGAAGTATCTTGAAAAACAAGCAAGGAGTCCTGTGGCACTTATAGACTAAATAATTTATCTCAAGTTTTTGTGGGAGAAAATCCCACTTTGTCAGATGCTTTGAAGTGGGATTTTCTCCCACAAAAGCTCATGAGATAAATAAATTTGCTGGTCTTTAAGTGCCACAGGACTCCTTGCTTGTTTTGCCGAACTAGACTAACACAGCTACCCCTTTGGAGCTAACATATCTTGGATGCTTCTTCAAGGATATTGGCCAGATGAAGACAAAAACAGCTTTGACCAGTGAGATCAGCAAGCATATGAGTGTCAATTGCCTCCAAAAACAACTGAATCCCAGATGTCTGTCAAGTCCAATAGCTGATTTCTCAACACTGTATAGGTCTGGATAACAGCTGGACACCAGAAACATGAAGGTTTACATATTTAGTGATGATGTCTGCTTATATGCAAACGTTAAGCCAGTGATACTCAGATCTCAGAGGTTTTGGGGTCAAATTCATGATCAACATTACCCAAAACCACCATAGTAGTGTCAATTCTTGTTTCATTCACATAGTAGTATATATTATTCTCACAAAATTCAAAACTTAATATAGTAAAGGTATGCTGATGGGTTAATATGAAAACACTGAACTGTCATGCACCGCAAAGAGCCACAGGTGGCACTTGTGACTTGCAAGCCTCAGTCTCAGCATCACTATGTTAAACCAAGTGTCAAAAGGACTCATTCCAACCCATACCTCACAATGTAGGTCAGCAAGTACCTAAGAAGCTCTTCACTTAAAACATGGTACCATTTAGCAGGAATCATCTGCTAGAAGTCAGATCGAGGCATGCTGATAACTCCCTGTGACAGCAGGATACCAATACTGGTGCCTCTCAATCCTTCCTTCCCCCCAACACAAGACATTTGGACAATCTCCATTGCGGTCTGACTCCAGGCACCAATACATCAAGTTTTTTAATAAAGCTAGTAGCTCTCATTAATTGGTCTAGGATTGTATAGTAAGGCTCTCTTTTGCTTCTGGAGTAGGTAAAATAAATGTACAGGTTTTACAACTTCTCATTTTATCAGTCACGACTAGAGACAACTGACTCAGTGTGTTCACCAATACACATATCATGACGACCTTTGCTCTCAGAACAAGGTGGCAGATGGCTTTTATTCTAGAGCAGGCATGTCAAACTCAAGTCACCACAAGGGCCACATGAGGACTAGTATGTTACCCTGAGGGCTGCACCACTAAAACCTTTTCATACAACAATATTGCAAATATTGTTAACAATAATGTCATTGCAGGCCACAGGAAAGAGCTTTAAGGTCCACATGCAGCCCACGGGCCATGTGTTTGAAACCCCTGTTCTAGAGCTTATCACAAGTTTTACACCTTCCCCATCACCACATCTACCCTGTCTATGCAATCATATTGTGCTGCCCATATATAACACTCTGACTGAAAACAATTTTATTTACATTGTTTTGTAATACTTACCATATTTGTAGCTTAATTTTCTTTCCATCTAGTTCTATTGTTCGGATTTTAAAATCAATTCCTAGTAGCAAAAAACATAAGTTTAATGACAAAAGGCAATACATTTTATTTTACAATGTGTGGGGGGTTGTGTGTACAGAAAACCAGATATGAAGTTAATGGAGCCATGCTAGTTCACACCCGTTGAAAATTTCATCCCAACTTCCTTCTACTTATTTATACTGTAGGACCAAAGTTTGCAGAATTAGCCACTAATTTTGAGTGCCCAATTAGACACAGGCCCAACTACCTGAAGTTCTAATTACTGCAAGGTTAACTAAAGGCCATAAGAGTCCTGGGAGCTCAGCACCTCTGAGAAATTAGTTCTTATAGCACCTTAAACTGGCTTTCCAATATCACTAGCTTCTTTTGAAAGTTTGGGCTTATTTCCCCTCTACTGCAGCTCCTGATTAGAGTGAAGGCACTTCATAGCTACAACAGTAACACTTCCCTGTTTAGCTGCAGACCAGCTGTAGAGGCTTGTTACAGAATGAGGCACACTACAGAAGATCCTGGGTAAAAAAAAATGTAAAGCACTCAGGCTCACTTTTCAAAAATTTTACCCCCCGTCTCTCTTTTGAGCTTAAGTCATAACTCCACAAATGTAGTAAGGACATGTGAGCTCTGTAGTTGTGAAAATAAAAATAAGTTGTACACACTATGGGTAAAAGTGGCAGTCGCACCTGTGATCATGAAACAAAAGATGCAAGAGTGAAGGCCATAATTTCCAAACTGACCAGTAATTTGGGCACCTTGGTTTTTATGTATTACCCTTGGTAGATTGATTTTTCTGATAAACACCAGCCACACATCATTTTTAAGTCAGATCCCTTTAAGTGTCCTCCTACAGCCCCTAGACTACCAAGTCCCTTTTAAAAATCATGGCCCAGTTTTCCTAAGTCAATTAGCCTTATATATTTAATCACAGTCAATGATCCATGTGGAGTTACTTCTCAGATACATCTCACAATAGCTATTTAATAATAACTACATTTAGTGAAGAAAACCACACTTCTAGCATCAAGGGCTTTTATACAGCAAAAACATGAAGATACAGGATTTTTTAAAATTGTAATTGAGTTTGAAGGTGAAGAAATGCATGAAGAAATGAACTTTGTCTAACACTTGAGAGGAGGGGCCATTTTGATTTAGTGAAGGTGCCACCAAATTTCATCTGTTTCAAGTGCAACAAAGTTAGGACATGAAATTTAAAGCAACATTAGTTTGTGCAAATGTATGTTGTCACCACAAAGACCACATCAATATTTCAATACTGAATGATCTTTTACCAATAACATTGTTCCAACTTAATGTAATAACGCCTCCAGGTATCAAAATGATTTATTATTCACAATTTCATTAACAAGTTTCCATGTTATTAAGAAACTTAGATTAGTTCAAGAATGCCACTTAAGTCAATGTTGCAGGGCACTCATGTTACCAATTTTCATGTCCTTATGAGTTATACCCAGGATTACTATAATGGAAATGAGGAAAAATACATATTTTCACTTAACATTTGACAGCTTTCTGTCCAGCGCTCTGGATTAGAGTTTCTGTAATCAAATTTTTCTGTTTCTTGGAGAGCTGTGTGTTTATAACAATAGGGGAGAATAACCAGTTCAAAATACAAAAGGCTTTTTTTTTTTTTTAATCTAAGGTTTCTACATTTGGAAACATTCTGAACAAGCATAGCCACCATTGCATAGCCTTCAAGATGCTGGGATTTAAGTTTAATGTTTTTGCTAAAACGGAAGAGACAAATGAAATATCCACTTCTTAAAATTTAGGTAACAGATAAACACAATGCCACTCAGACACTTCTAGGGAATTGTTAATCATCATTTCTAGGCCTGAATTTTTAATGCTAAATTATAAACATAATGCCAAAAAAGAAAAGGGTTCTGAAACCAGTGTGGTTTAAATTCATTAGTTCACAATGTTCAAGAAACCAAGACCGTACCAACAAGAGTTGCACTTTTAAAAAACATACTACAAAATGATTTATACAACGATAATCAGACAGACACTCTCTAAAATTCAGAATTTCTTGGCAGAAAACAGCACTACCAAATCTAAAGCAACAAAGAAGGGGGGCAGGGGAAAACCCATGTTAAATGAATCTTCACTGAAAGTGAAAAATCTAAATCTAAAACCAAGGAATGGGTAAGGAAAAACCATGAGCATCACAGTTAAAATTAAAAGTAAAAAACCAAAGCAATTAAGTGACTTCAGCATTCTGCATGAACTAAACTAGACACTGACATTTCCTTTGTTCTTCACTACAGTAACAGGAAGTGGTGAGCTGCACCCATCTAGTGCAGATCTAGCAACATGTGCTACCACTTCCTGCTGAACACACTGCATGGCGAAGCATGTGCAGTACTTTGCTTACTGAAGTCAGGTTATGGCATAACAAATAGTTGAGACGCTAACAACACTTCACAGGTTAATAACCCAACCGGTAAAAAGCTATTTTCTTTTCAGTAACGTACCAGATTTTGCTATTCATACCACCCCCCAACTCCCGCCCCAAAGGCTTCCACACTTAACCACATGCAGAGGTTTCCTTCCTCTGGAAATAAAAAAAATTAAATTAAATTTTAAAAAACCACTGGAGGAAACACTACTAAAAAAAAAAAAAAAAGAAAAAGGCTGGAACCGGAGATAAAGTAGCATCGCAACTGCAAGGGACATGTAACTGTTACACAGCTCCACAATGCCATATGTAACATTTCCAGGCCTTGAAGAAAAAACATATTAGGATAGACACATTCTGCTGGATGATCAGGGCAGGGGTTAAAGCAAGCCAGAATGCCCCAGAACACAGTTCCAGAGCCCACAAATCTGACAGGCCAGAGTTTTGGGCCCCAAACTCCAGAAAAATCAGGCTCACACATGCATGAAGGGGGCCTGGACAATACAGGAAGGGGGTCCAGAGATTAGGAAGGTTCTGGGGCCCCTCAAATTATACTTTAACCACTGCCTCTGGGCCTGTGTTTCCTGTCATGTCAAATAGGGATACTGATCTTTGGAAAGTGCTTTGAGATTGACAGATGACAAATGCTAACCAGAGGGAGGCATATCAATTTCTTCCAAGGAATAGGGTATTCATGGCAGGAATACCAAGCTCCTTGCTGCACTGGCCAACCAAAAATTAACTAGAAGAAAATCCAATACACCTGGACAAACAGAAACCTTTCAGACTGGGAGTAGAAAATAGCAAGGATTGCTATTACTGTGGCAGTTCATGTTATCATAATACTTCAAACATGGGATCAAAGAAACAGAGCTACCAATCCACTGGGCCCAAGTTATATTGAAGGTTTCAAACTATGTGGTAACATCCCTCTTTCTTTAGGGGCAATCATACAAGATCTGGGGGCCCTGCTGACTTCCATAACACCATCTTCCCTACCAAATCACAAATACATTCCCATTCTGCACCTTTCAAACACAACGTTGGCCATGGAACTGAGCTAGGCACATTGGAGACTATGACCCTTAGAGCCTCATTGACATGGTGGATGTACGGGTTAGGAGATCTACAGAAAGTCTTCTACTCTAATAGATACCATGAGACTCTCAGGTTCTCTTTAGTATTTCGAACATGAGTAAGTTGAAATGGTCCCATATCCTGTCTGGCAAGCCCTGTTTGGAGCATGTAGATATAAATCTAAGACTAATCTAAGACTAATCAACGCCCCACCCCTCCGTCCCAACATCTCAGCAAAAAAATCAGTTACACTAGGGATTAACCAGCTAAGTGTCTCCAGAACAACTGATTGGATCATATCAGAAATCAGCATACAACCTTTTCTCACCCATGCTCAAAACTCCCAGAAAGAACTTGGCCTAGATCTTCATTTCTAACAGCTAAACATGTGCCGAAATAGAAAGTTTACAACTTGGTCTGGATTACACTTGAAGGACTGACTCCTTCAACAGCCATTCATTTGCACTGTTGATATAACACTGGAGAAATCATCAGAAAGACAGCCTTGTACCCTTGCTTCACACAAAAAGATTGAAGCCCTGAATTTTTACAAGCAAGCAAAGTTACATCTCCAGTCTGAATATACATGAAACATTGGAATTTCGTAGCCAGCTGAATATCAGATCATCATAGCTGCAAAACTCGAGTCTCATAACAAAAAGCAGCTTACTGTAACCTGTACGATAGGTAACCAGAACAGAAAAATACATAGAGATTTTATGCAAAGAGAGAGGAGGAGTGGGTCAACAGCACACTGGATTACAGCCTCCATCAGTCTTCTTGGTGAAGGCAGGGAAATCGTAAAGGTTGCAAATTATGTCATTTGGATTGCAGTTCAGCACACAAAAACAACATACCCATTAAAAAATAAAACAGGCCAAGCTGGAGACTCATTCTTTTCAGTGCATCATACAGAACTGTGCAAGTGTGACACTAATAAAATCAGTGCTTGTTACATAATCCAGGGCAGCATTTCCCAGCCCACCTACCCTACCCAAAAAACTGGGAAGGGGACTTATTGCAGAGGACACGTGCCCATGGAGGTTAGTGTAATAAGCCTCAATCTCAAGCACCATGTAACAAGCATTTTTACTCTGACCCAAGGAACTTCCTCCATCTACGTCAGGTGGCTCTTCAGTGACTTGTAAGCTTTCCCCACCTGCAGAAGTCAGTATCTAAAAAGATCTAAGAAAAATATCAAGATGTTAAGCAAAAATATATCCTGAGAGAAAACATCTATAAAGTCATTTTCCAGTCAGTCTTGGGAACTTACTTCATTATATTCATGACTTACTTACATCAGGGGTTGGCAACACCAAAAATAGCACGGGGGGCGAGCCTGAGCGGCACACGGCACCGCTTGGGTTGGACAGCCAGGAGCTGCTGCTGACCCAACCCTGACCCCCTGAGACCACCTGCCAGGCAGGGCCGTACCTGGGTGGCAAGAGGGGCAATCATCCTGGACCCCACGGTTTTGAGAGCCCCGAGCTGTCCTGCCAAGCATGGCTAGCAGGCCAGAAGAGGAGCTTGGCTCAGTATTCCCGATCTCCTTCCCACCCCCACCATGCACGCTGCTTTCGGCTCTATGCTCCTGCAGTGGGGAGGGGGCAGGAGGCAGCACAGGGCCTCTATGGCTACCCCCCAGCCACACTGTCTCCTGCGCCCCTCCCTGCTACTCCTGGGGCCCCACATCTCCCTGGGGATGGCCCTGCCTGCCACTGCCAGCCGGCCGGCCCCAGCCCTGACTCCCTAATGCTGCCCACCAGTGCCGGGGCCGGGTGCTAGCCCTGCCAAACCCCAGCACCCACTGAGGGTGCTGTGGGCAGGGCTGGCACATGGGTCGGCAAAGGCTGCTGACCCCTGACTTGCATACTGGAACTAGTCAGTAACGCTCATTGATTAAGGGGTTTCTTTAACAAGGTAAGCAGTTCCACAGCCCTGTTAGTCTAGTTCACCAAAACAATCAAGTGTCCTGCAGCACTTCTAAAAACCACCAAATGTATTAATCGTGTGAGCTTTCGTGGGAGAGAATCCTACTTCAGATGCTTGTGCATCTGACAAAGTGGGATTCTCTCCCACAAAAGGTCGTGCGATAGATAAATTTGGTAGTCTTTAAAAATGCCACAGGACTCCTTGTTTAACAATGTAAGTTCCCAATATTAACTCTGTAGTCATAGAACCTCCTGAGTAGCTTTAAAAAGGGCAGGCAAAGAGAGACCAACACCTGGATTTGTGCCATGTTTTAATTCTTCATAATTTTATGAAGGCAGCCTCTTCCCAGAGAGTTTTGCTAATATTTCTCTCTCTCCTGCCCAATTCCCCTCTAATTGCCTCATTGATATAACTTTATGAAATTTAAGGACATGAGATCCAATCCTTCCTGAATTAAGAGCAGACATAATACCTGAATAACCTATTCAACTGTAATACCCAACAAAGAGTGGACAAAAAAGTTTGCTAAAGACCAAACATTTCCATTGCTTCTGCTATTGGTTCAGAAAGATCTTCACTGAAGGACCTCAAATAGAGGGAAGCTATCAAAAAAACACAAAAAAGGGAAGACTAATATTTCTAAAGTTAAAACCTCCAACTTCCATGCTGAAGAAGCCTGTCAGACCTTATTACTCCATCAAAGTAGTTGTGTAATGCTTGAAGAGAGTTTTGGGCAGTGAAACAAAAAAAAAACCAGTCAGCCTCAATGCAACTATTTCTATTCACTAAAGCAATCCGAGAGGAATCTAGTTTTTTTAACAAACATGTTGGAAGGCTTTGTATTAGCTTGTCATTACTACTAAATGAAAAGAACTCTGAAATTCTAATCAAACCCCATTCTTGGGATAATTTAAGCCCTTAATTTACTGACTAAGACAAAGTCTTATTTCACTTGATATTGCAGATCAACAATAAAATGAGAGACCAAATCTACACCACAAACTTACTGGTACAATAATGTTGGTTCGGATGTGATTATTATGAAGCTTTTATAGCAATAAAAGCCCTACTGAAGGTACAGTTACTGTGCCAGCATCAAAGTGCCTGTTCCCCTATAGATTAATTCACTCAAGGAACAAGTACAAGATGCAGCTACCCTAGCAAGGTCCTAGCGACCATATCCGATATAGCCTGCCAGCAAACTTTTTCTAGGTTAGAAAATGCCTTTTGATTTGCTTGCAGCAAGAGAAACAGAGCCAACTCTTCAAATAATCAAAAACGAAGAAATGAAATAAACTTTGCACATCCTCTCCAGAAAATTCAGAGGGGAGGAATATGCAACATTGAGGTTCTGTATTCGTGCGGACCAAAGTTAACCATCTAGTAGTTCATGCAAATATTTATAGTTCACCGTTAGCATCACAGCAGCTGGAATGTATCCCAATGCAAATCCCACATCAGACTTCAGCCTGCTCCTAATTCAAGATGATTTAATCCTTAGTTTCCTAGCTCTTCAACTCTACAGCGGGCCTTTTTTGGTGGCAGTTGAATGGAAATACGCAAGTTGTTTTAAGTAATTTGTGTATGTGCGTTCAACTTTCCTACTCCTGGCATGTCCACTCTGCTGAATCGAAGGCAGGCCCCTCCCTTTGGCCCAGCAATACCCCACTTACTGGGGTGGTGTTCAGGAATCAACTTCCTGATCGCCTGAGCGGGTCCTGCACAGACACGATCAGGAAGTTCAAACTGACAGCAGCAAATTTGCCGCTGTCAGTGAAGAGTAGTCCAGAGTTTCCACATTTAGTAGTCACATGTTTACAGTTTTGTGCCATCTTCATGGAAAAGTTAATTTAAATTTCCTGACAATTGTACCACTGACACAAGGAAACATCACACACTTGTCATGGTGCATGCTGACCTAGACTCTACACAGTGTAAATAATCACAATACTTCCCTTTTCTAGCAGTGGGATGTGTGTCCAGTAAACAACTACCACCCAATGCTTTGGAGACATAAAAACCCAAGACTAACTTCTTGACAAACCGATGAAATGAAAAATATCCATGTAAGTGCCAAACATCTGCATGGAAGCAGTAAAGAACCAGTTCCTGATTTGCTGGCTAAATACTCAAGACTCAACTACTGCATTGCGTTTGCTCAGAATCCTAGTACGGCTAGTCCTCACTTAGTGACCTACTCATTTAGTGACCCCTCGGAGTTATGACCAGCTCTCTGACGAGTTGGTATTATGGCGATGTACGAGAACTCACATCAACTCTCTCAGATTCATCTCGTTCCCGCAGTCAGAACTAGCGTTTTTTGTCTATGTATTTTTACTTTATTGTGCACCCCAAAGTACAAGATGTTGGCGAAAAGGAAGAGCATGACTTCACCTGGAGAAAGCGCCAAGAAACAAAGGAAGGCTATCGATCTTGAGACAAAAATGAAGATAATAAACGAATATGAAGCTGGTAAGAAAGTTAAAGCGATAGCACGTGACTTGGAGCTGGCGCATTCAACTGTATCAACGATCTTGAAGGATAAAGATCGAGTGAAAGAAGCAGTGAAATCATCAAAAGGATATAAAGCCATAACAACTAGGCAGCAGAAAGGCCTCATTCACGAAATGGAAAAATTACTGGCGATATGGTTTGACGACCAGATACAAAAAAGAATGCCAATGAGCCTTTTAATAATTCAAGCAAAGGCATGCAGTATCTTTGAAACGTTGAAAGCGCGCAAAAATGAAGAGTCAACGGAAACATTTACGGCAAGTCATGGATGGTTTCAACGTTTTCGTCGGAGATTTAACCTTCATAATCGAAGTATCAGTGGTGAGGCGACAAGCGTGGACATAGAATCATAGAATCATAGGGTTGGAAGGGACCCCACGAGGTCATCTAGTCCAACCCCCTGCCAAAAAAAGCAGGACCACTCCCATTAGATCATCCCACTCAGGGTTTTGTCCAGCTGGGACTTGAACACCTCCAGAGATGGAGATTCCACCACCTCCCTAGGCAGCTTATTCCAATGCTTCACCACTCGCCTAGTAAGGAAGTTTCTCCTAATATCCAGCCTGGACCGCCCCAGCTGTAACTTGAAACCATTGCTTCTCGTTCTGCCCTCTGTTACTACCGAGAACAGTCGAGCTCCCTCCTCCTTGGAGCAACCCTTCAAGTAGTTGAAGGTTGCTATCAAATCCCCCCATAGTCTTCTCTTCTGCAGGCTAAATAAGCCTAGTTCCTTCAGTCTTTCTTCATAGGGCTTGTGCTCCAGCCCTTTGATCATTTTGGTTGCCCTCCTCTGGACTCTCTCTAATTTGTCCATGTCCTTTTTGTAGTGGGGAGCCCAAAACTGGACACAGTATTCCAGATGTGGCCTCACTAGTGCAGAATAGAGGGGAATGATCACATCCCTTGATCTGCTGGCAACACTTCTTCTGATGCAGCCCAGTATGCCATTGGCCTTTTTGGCAGCAAGAGCACACTGCCTTGAAACCACACCAGGGTCTGGGTAGAGATATCTATGGTCAGGATGTCTGTCTGGCTACAGGCACAGGTAGAAGAGACAGAAGGGGTGCTGGCAGCAGTGCGGCTCCTCTTCACCATCGTGGCCTCACCAAACTCCTCCCCAAACTCCCTCTCAAACTCCCCTGTTTGCTGTCCCCTGCTCGCAAGCTCCCTCTGGTCGCTCAGCCACTGGCTTTTAAAGCCTTCT
>ML681967.1:6142800-6167815 GCA_007922195.1 Podocnemis expansa | reverse complement strand
ATTTGATGAAATGATCGAGAAAGGCGGGTATCGTCTGGAACAGATCTTTAATGCAGACGAAACCGGACTATTTTGGAAAAACTACCCGAAAGATCCTACATACACAAAGAGGCTAAAGCAATGCCCGGTTTCAAGGCTTTTAAGGACAGGGTCACGTTGTTGTTGGGAGGAAATGTCGCTGGATTTCAGTTAAAACCTTTTCTCATCTATCGTTCTGCAAACCCACGTGCACTGAAGCAGGTTAGTAAGCACACGCTGCCCATTTACTATCGTTCAAATAACAAAGCATGGATGACACTATTTTTATTTGAGGACTGGTTCATGAACTGCTTCATACCCTCGGTCAAGCATTACTGTCTGGAAAATGGTGTTCCCTTTAAAATTATCCTCCTACTTGATAACGCCCCAGGCCACCCCCAGCATCTTGATGATCTACACCCTGATGTAAAGGTCGTGTATCTGCCTAAAAACACAACTGCTGTGTTACAACCAATGGACCAGGGGGCTCTCTCTACGTTTAAAGCGCTATATTTGCGCGGAACATTTTCCAAAGCGGTGGCAGCAACAAAAAATGGTGAAGTAACCCTGCGCGATTTTTGGAAATCATATAATATTTTACACTGCATAAAGAACATTGAATCAGCTTGGGCGGGAGTGACAGAAAAGTGCATGCAAGGCATATGGAAAAAATGCCTGAAACGTTTTGTAAATAATTTCGAAGGGTTTGAGAAAGATGAACATATTGATGTCAAATAAAAAAATTGTGGAACTTGCTAATGTGCTTAATTTAGATGTTGAAGATATTGAAGAATTAGTGGAATACGTCGAGGGAGAGCTAACTAATGAAGATTTAATAAAGTTGGAAGCGCAGCAGCACTTGAAAGAGGAGGAAGAAGAAGAGGAGGAAAGAGTGGAAGAAGTACAAAAGAAGTTCACTGTAAAGGGATTAGCTGATGTCTTCCCCAAAGTGAATGCAGCGATGTTAGAACTAGAGAGTATGGACCCGAATGTTGAATGGTTCACGAAAGTGGAACGACAAATGAATGAAATTTTACGATGCTATCGTGAAATTTATGAAGAAAAAAAGAAAATTACAACGCAGACCACACTAACGAGATACTTCTTTAAAGTTCCATCCAGGACTCCTACCCCTACCCTTACAAGTCCTTCCATTTCCTTGCCATCATCTCCCTTACCAGGGCCTTCTACAGCTCCTGATAACCCTGCTGATCTCTCCAGCGATGACATTGATGACCCCCCTGCTGCTGAACCACGCTTTGAAGGATTTGATGAGTAAAAATGTCAATGTAATCTGAATGTTTATTTTCATATTTCTTTGGTACATCATTTTTATAATTTTTGCTGATTGCATTTTTATGTTCTGTAATACAGTATGTAAGGAGTTATGCCAATAAAACAGAGTTATCACGATGGAATTTATTTTAGGCCTTTTCTTTACAGTACTATTCAGAATATTAAAAACGATTACCTGTATTTACAGTACACTATGCAAACTAAGTTCAGTACATTAGAGATTAAAACATTTAAAAAATATATATTAAAAATATTATAAATGATGCAAAGGTGACATTAAAACTATCTACAGATGGTTGAAAAACCCACTACCAGTAAAGTACATTATGCCTGAAATACCGGTAAGGGCTGCTCCTCATTTAGCGACCAATTCGTTTATCAACTGGGTTTCAGGAACGGAACCCGGTCACTAAGTGAGGACTACCTGTATACGAAGACTAAGTCTACACTGACAGTAACAAATTTGCTGCTGTCAGTTTGATTAATCAAGTGGTTGGTGAAGACCCACTCAATCGATCTGCAATTCGACTCAGTAAGTTCACCCCCGGAAAAAGAGTAGCATTAAACAGAAGGGATGACATTTCCCTTCAAGTCAGTGCAATGGAGACATGGAGGTAAGTGGGCGTTAGAAAGTCGAAGGGAGATATGCAAGTTATTTTACATAGTTTGTGTATCTCCCTTCAACTGCCACTGAAAACCTCAGTAAGTGTAGACCAAGCCAAGGAGACCATAAAAGACTGACTATGTATATGCCTGCAAATCCATGGAGATCTGGGGATCTACAAGGCTCTAAATATTCACATCCACTGAACATTTTTTCAGACCACAGATGGATGAAGATCCAATTTGTCTATCTAAAGCTCTGCAAGAAAGCAGATATCCACAGACAATCTGTGGAGCTTTTTTTTTTTTTTGCAGATTGTGAATCAGAGGAATACAATTTTTGTATCCGCGCAGGGCTTGTGAAAATGAAACAGCTGTTTACAGCTAACTATTTACAAGCTGCCTGGTCAACCAAAATAGTGGCCTTGGACAGCAACAACCAATTGCACATTTAGAATTCTAGCATATGCCAGGATGGAACTTTATATTCATGGATAAGGATTTCAACTGCTTAAGCACAATATAGCCAAAGTTGCAGAAAGGAAAGTATCTACCAAGTCCAGTTATTAGCTGTGTGCCATGACCTGCTGGTGGGATGCTCCTGTGAACTCCTGCAGCAACAGAAGTTCCAGTCAAGTATCACAGAACATTTAAAATGGATATCTCAGCTAGAAACTCAGTTACAAAATTTGCCTTTTGGACATCCACAGATTTACACTGTGCAGGGTTAGTGCTGGATTAAATAGTTTTCTAGATCTCATAACTTGCATTAGAAGCTGATTATGAACTGCATATAATTTCTTCAAGTAAAATCAGTTAGATCTTAGTGTATGTTATATACATATAAATGCAACCTTGACTTTTTAAACAGGCAGTTTGACGATTCCATTAGGATTCTTGTTAGATAGGCTCAACACCACCTCCTTATTTTTCTGAAAATATTAATGGAAGGAGACAGACCAGAAAAACCAAGAGGATTTTTCAATGGAAATTCCCAGTATGAAGTGCAACAACACTCCAGTGTTTAGTATAAGAGAAGAGTCTCAAAACAGACACATCCCTCTTTAAGGGATGTGCCAGTATTATGATCCAAACCCATAAAGCAGCCTTCAAGCTAATGTTTCACCTCTCCGATGTGTCTTGTCTGCATAGCCAACCTTCAAGTGTGGGGGTTGTGGGTGGTTTTTGTTTTAAGAGCAAGGCTGAGGGAGCAGAGGAAGACAAGCTTTGCCCATAAAAACCTACCCCTCACACACACACACACACACACACACACACACACACACACACACTTGACAGTAGGGCCATGCAAAGATGATACTGCAACAAACAGGACAAGTGGCCGTTTTTGACCATACAGAGGAAAACAAACAGGTGGAGAGACTGAAGAACAGCAGACAAATGATATTAATAGCATTTACCGAAATTAGCAAAATTTGTAAGATTTACCAAAGCAGGAAAGCAGAACCATTAAAAAGAGGAGAAATATCCAACTGCAGTTTGACTAGAAGACAGCATGAATGATTTTTTTCTTTTTTTTTTTTTTTAGTAGCTGTACAATCTCCTGAATCTACAAGCCTTGCTTACCTCATGTATCCTTGCCAGAAAGAGTCGAGTCTTTTTTGTGTTAGGGTACAAGTAAAGGCTTCAGCAAGAGTTTGGTTTTCAATGAGTTATACTTCCGTTTGACATTGGAAGCTTTCACTTATTATTAAACTGAATAAGTACCTACAGGTTTTTTAAGTCAGTATATTTTTACTGGGGAAAAACATGCTGTAATTAACATAGCTGTTTTGTGTTTGCTTGTCTCCTGTAAGCAGACAGAAAAAAAACTTACAAAAAAATCTTGGAGCTCTTCAGAAGCAAGATGGTTACTTTATTCAGAAACAGAGCAGACAGTGTGAGAAAAACTACATGCGCATTCAAACCCAGCACCTTGTGGGTTTCCACACCTATCTTTTGTATGGCTCCAAGTTACAACTGAAGAAGTTTATGCCACTACTTGTACTGGCAATGTAAAATGAAATGGCTTTTAAAAGTTATTCTAAGCTTTGGCAATTTCCAAAGGGACAGCCGTGTTAGTCTAGTTGAGCAAAAAACAAGGAGTCATGTGGCACTTTAAGACTAACATTTATTTTTCGCATGAGCTTTCGTGGGAGAAAAGTTTACCCATCTTTGAAGCATCTGACGAAGTTGGATTTTCTCCCACGGCCTCCCTTCGGGACAAGCGAAAACCTAACCCAGCCTAACTGACCTAAACAAACTTTTAAAAACTACTTATTTTAGAAGGTCATTCACTACTGTAGCATCTGAACTCTATAAATCTGCCAGTCTAAACCTACAAGGGTATTAGCTGGGCAGGGGTAAGAGCAACTTCAGATTCTGCCAAACCTAGAGCCCTACAGCACTGAGAGAGACCTGAAGATATAGGCTTACTACAGGTTCTGCCTTTTGGTGGCAGCAGTCATTGTTAGATGCGCACACAAAATCAGCACTATTGAGCAATGATACCTTTGACTTTTAAAAGAACCTAGACTATGTTCACAAGGCAGTTAGGTTTTTGCTGATTCTTAACTGGGCAGGTTTGAGTTCTGTGAGACTACAAGTTTATAGCACACTTCAAGATGTTACTAAAGTACCAATCTCAGAAGAAATTGCTGCCAGCAATATTTGCTTTTAATTATACCTTGAAGAGGTCCAAGTAAGAAATCCTAAACCCTAAGCTGATTTTAACTCGCATGCCTCATTCAGTGCATGAACACTAATCATGGGTAGCTTTATCTGCACGCAATTATATGCTCATATGGGCCCTTTTGGGTGAGAGCTGAAAATTTCAGATACCTTCTACTCTGATTCCAAGCACCAGATAGTGTCAGAAAGCAACGCGATAGGGCTATATTCAAGAAACTTGTTACTTGCTGTGTGCACTCCTCACAACATTTCTAGAAGCTGAGGATGTCTGCTTCACTCCCTTTCGGGGAAATCTGCAGGGCGGCAAGGCAGAGAGCCAGCAGGCTGGACAGAGATGTCCAGTGGACCAGATCCCACGTGCGCTTGGGGGAAGGGTTGGGCCTGTATTTTGTCCACCCCCAGATCCCTGTGCAAAAAAGTTTTTCCATGAGAAGTAGGTTCAGTCAGATATGACTCATCCTGCAAGATAGTAAAAAGCCCTCAGCTTCATGGAGAAAAAGGTTAAAGGTGGCGTATTAGGAAATATAAAAAGCAGATACAGTTAAGGCTGATTTAGATATGATGATGAAGAATGCCAATATACTATGTGGATGCATAATATGAAAGGATTTCCTTCTCGTACTTACTTGAGACTCCTTAACCACACCAGACCAATGCTTGGAATGGTGTAAAGCAGGAGTGTCAAACTCATTTAATATGCAGGGCCACACTGAAAGGCAGCACATCTATCATGGGCCATGTGGCTGTACGGGTTTCCCGACCCTTCCCCCTCTATGTTCAGAGACCCACCCTTTCCCCTTCCCCCTGGTGACAATCAAAAAAAATCAGTCTTAGTCACAGGTAGCCAGGCTGGGCTCCTGCCTCTCCCCCTCCCGGCCCACTCACTCACTGTCAGTCATTCAAAATGCTGGCCTTTGTTTGGCTCAGTCCCAGCTGGCCTTTGATTGGTTTGTTCCCACATGGACCCCCGCCACTTTTCACTTTTTTATTTGTGATTTGTGCAATGTGCTGTCAATCAAATTAGCATGCTGACTGACACTGAACAGTTGGTGTGGGGGGCAATGTGGTGCGTCTCTGGAGCCAGCCCACTCTACTGTGACTGAGACTCTGATTAAGTCAGTCAGAAGCATGCCCTGCTGTGCCTGGAGCCTGTCTTTGGAGTTTGCTGCTGCAGACAGCTTGCAGGCAATAGCTCCACGGGCTGGATCAGCGCCCTTGGTGGGCCAGATTTGGCCCACAGGGTGCAAGTTTGGCACCCCTGATGTAAAGCTAGCTAGCTTCCTCCAGCACTTGTTTCCTCCGCTAGCAAAGGCCATCCTACTTTGGGTTGGAGGACAGAAGGAATCTATCTTCAATGAAGAGAATAACCAATATGAGTAGTGACATATTATGGTGGAAATCCTAGTTCTGTACTGATCATTATAGGCTTTACACACAAAGTACATATACTTGAAACTCAGCATTTCACAGGTCAGCGATCATTTTGTAGCATAAACAGATTAGCATATCAGGATCCAAATCTAGTGGTCAGCTGACTGGCTCATGGTTACATCAATGATCTTGTCAGGACCATTGCCAAAAGGAGTGCATGTACCAAGTGCTCTACAGCAGAAGCCTCACAAAAACCAAATTCAGTTTCCTCACCAGGAGGATAGGCACTGTAGCCTCCCAAAAAGTCTTTTTGCAACAAGCACAGCAAACACCCCATACGTGGAGTGACCTTTACATTACATTGGAAAAACCAAAAGCAGCTCAAGTCTCTTTCATATTGCATACTGCAATGGCAAAATTTTAATTTGGTTGCAACACCGTTTGAAGGAGGTAAAGTTTACTACCCACTTCAGCAACAATTTTTTAAACTACCCTACATAAAGCTGTTTTAGAAAAACATGTACAGAGCAGACATTTTATATCAAAAATGAGGTTTATGACTTCTGAACAATTCCCATAGCGTATGCAACCCAGATGCTGCAACATTAGGCTAGTGCATTATAAAAGAACAGCTATAGTCTGCTTTTGCTGTCTATGAGCAAAATGAAGCAAGAAAACTGCAACTGGGGAGTTCAACTCAGTCTCAAATTTTTATGCTGTAATCATTTACAAAAGCATAAGTGTTTGCTTGTTTTGGATACTTTTTTCTCGCTCAATATTTCTTAAAAATAGAATCATTCATTTAATCACTTAGAGAATCAGTCCCTACAAATTCAACATGCAATTTTTATAAGTCACAGGAAAGTCAACCAGCCTGCTTCAAACAGTTAATGTATTGTTCAAATAGAATCATGCATGCAAGCAACCTCCTCATTAAAATGTATGAAGATTCCACTGTGAGAAAAGCCCATTGCGTAAGCAGAATGGCATGCAGCAAATTAAATTTGTGTTGAACATAGGACATTGATGTTGCACTTTAGTTCTGTAGAAAGTAACTTCCGCTTTTGACAAACTTCAAGCTTTCTGAATCAAGGATTTAACCACATCCTTTAGGGCATGACAGCAAGAACTAGCTTCCTGCATCAGAATGGCATGTAATGGACCTCACGCCACCAGCTAATCTGAGACTCTTTTCTCTAAATTGAAGTCAGGATTATTTCACAGATTGTATTAAAAAAAACAAAAAAAAACTAATATTCACGTAGAATTGCTTTGATGCATCTTTTGCAAACAACTGCTTGGAAGCCAAGTCCATTTCTCTTATTCCCCATTCACCTTCCTTCCCAAGTAATAAAGTGACTCATTTTAAAAGTACTTGGGAAAAAACATTTTAAAACGCAGTTTCTTTACTTATGTTACAAAGACAGTTTCTGACCATTACAATCTAATTCTTCACTTTTTTTTTTTTTAATGCAGTTTGGAGAATGAAAACAGGAGAAGGTTTCATTTTTGTCTAGTCAATTTCACTTCTCAATCTCATGTCCTCCTACCAAGTTATAAAATTTGCAAACATTGTGCAGGAGAATGTTTAGAGACTGTTTCCATGGGAACATCAGTTTCAAGAAAACAATCTTGTGCCTATCTGGCTCTGAGTTGTGGTTTTCCTTCTCTCTCTTTTTTTTAAATAACTCACTGAAGCAGGTAGATTAGGGCAATATAAAGAGAAGAACAGTCCAGCATTTCTATAGGCTAAGCTGATGTTATAAAATATGTCAAACTGAGGCCGTGAAAACCTTATTTTTCCCTAGTCTATAATAACCCACATTTGTAAGGATGTAATCAGTCAAGTTCTTGTTGAAGTACAAAAAAAGATATGATCACTTAAGAAAACATTAGTATATTCTTTACGAGAGGAGGAATTTACAGACTTTACAATGTTCAGTTCATAGCCATGATTAGTACACACCAGCAAAAAGTTCTGAGGGCTTTTAATAAGACAAACAAAATTAGTAGCCTCAAAAGACAAAATGCTACCTGGAAAGAGGCCAAAGGTCCATTGAGCTTAGTAATATTGCAAGCCTAATTAAAGTGACCCTGAAACCACAGATAGCACAACAACATGGCTAAATGTGAAGGAAATAAGTCTTTAAATCAAGAGGAGCAGGTATGAAATTACAAAGGCAAGAGAGACCTCCACAATTTGGAGCCAGCTAATATGCTACTATGTTCAGAGGAATCATCACCCCTTTCATGTCTCAGGATCACATTGAACAAGCTATTTTTCTGATTTCTCTCTAGAAAACGGGAATGATCATCCGTAGGACTTGAAAAAAATTACCTGGCAACTGTAACCCAGGGACAAAGCCTACAAGCCAGGGTGAAAGATACCATGCCTCTTGAAGTTTAAAGGAATAAGCCTGTTTGAAAACATGTTGCATCTAAATACATTACCAATTTAACTCTAACAGCCTTGTTAAAAAAGTGTGGCTTCATCTTACCCTGCACCTCCAAGGCATGCACATTTCACTGGAAACTTTAGTTTAACCCTATCCTCTTCAGTGTACTATTAGGGCATACAGATGCACCATTCATCTAACAAAGCAAAGCCACACAACCCAGCTCCTGGGAAACGCATCAGGATTGAGCTTGGAGATGATAGGTGAAAGCCTGCTTTACTGGAGTCAATGGAAGTTCAGTCTAACTTCAATAGGGCCAGAGTCTCAGCATCCCTCATCTATTGTAGACTTCAGCTAATCCGTGTGAGAATTTTACAGACGCTCAACCAACCCCTTTTGGCAGCTGAGAGGAAGACGACATTTTCTAATCCCCACTAGCACTGACTGGACACACTTGGTTCTTGCAAGAGGCTTATGGAAAGTGTCTCTGTATTTTACCATGCTCCTATGGCCTCCATTTTCAGTACTGACCCTAACGAACATCAAATTCTTGCCTCTATACCTTGCCAAAGTCCCAGCAGAATGCAACTGACTTCACTCTTATCAGTTCATCACTGTTGCCAACTGCAATGGGTTCCCAATAACATTAGTTAGAACCACGAGAATGGGCACAGTAGGTGAGACCAACACTCCAGTTTGCACAGCATCCTATCATCTGACAGTGGCCAGTGCCAGATGCTTCAATAGGAATGAAGAAATCAGGACAATTTATCAAGTGATCCACCCCATCATCCAGTCCTAGCAGTCAGAGGCTCAAGACCAGTCAGGGCATAGGGCTGCATCTCTGACCTAATGACTAACAGTCATTAATCCTCCATGAACTTACCAAATTTTTTTAACCCAGTCTATGGTCCCTCTAAGCTGTGCGCATGTGCATGCACACACAGGTTGTGAAACCTGCGCACACAACAAAATAAAGTGCGCACAAAAATTCAACAGTGCTACTATTTTTATGCTACTTTAAGTATTTTCAAATAGCATGTTTCAAAAGTTTTGTAATTTATAAAATCATTTCCATCACCATATCAAAATAAAATTTAGATATTATTTGCATCATATACATTTACTTCATTGCACTCAAGTCTGATCACAATCACTGGTGTGTGCAAAGATCTGAACACTGGTTCCAAAAATTTGCACAAAGGAAATTTTTTGCGCACACAGCCTACGAAAAGTTAGAGGGAACATTGAACCCAGTCATACTTTTAGCCTTCACAACATTCCCTGGCAATGAGTTCCACATGTTAACACTGTGCTGTGTTAAGGGAACACTTGTTTTAAATATACTGACTACTAATTTCATTGGGTTACCCCAGTTGGTGTGGTATACGAACAGTTAATGTTTCCTTATTCGCCTTCTGTAAACCAGTCATGATTTTATAGAGCTGCATCATGTCCACTCTTGGTCATCTCTTTACCAAGCAAAACAGTCTGCCTTTTTAATCTCTCCTCATGCAAAAGCTCTTCCATACCCTTAGTTGTTTTTGTTGCCAGTTGGTGTACTTTCTCCCATTCTAATATATTTTTGAGATGCAGTGACTAGCACTGCATGCAGTGTTCAAGATGGAAGCCTACCACATATTTATATATTAGCATTATGATATTTTCTGTCCTTTCTATCCTAACATTCTATTAGCTTTTTTGCTTGCTGATGCATATTTACCAACTAATCCCTGTCATTTTACATTCTGCTGTTGCAGCTTCGGAGTTCAAGCAATAGACACAAAGGAGCTATCTGTACAGCTATGAGAGGTCTTCAAATTGAGAGCCAATTGTATTGAATTTGACAGCTGCTTGTGAAAACCTTGTTGCCTAAATGGCCTATGGGAAGTTCTCTGTTTCTAGAAAACATTAGGGGAAAAAAAAACAAAAAACAAAAACAAAAACACAAAAACCAAAAACACACACCAAGACCACAAAGTCCCCTACAACATCCCCCCCCCCCCCCAGTACAAGAAATAATTACTTCCAGGGGTGAGGAATTTATTTTTTATTTTGAATTCAAGGTCAAGAGGCTAAAATGCATGATGCTCAACAACATTCACACACAAGCTTTACTCTAACGCAATGCTGCAGAAATAATGGTGTTATTCCCAATTTACCCCAAAACAAGCAGAGAACTCATCTTTGCAAAGTATTTTAATCAAATACTGAAATCTTTTGAAGAGGAAAGTTAAAAAATTACAATTTGTCTTTAGAGGCTTCAACAGGAGATTTTAGATGTTTGTACCACAATCTCCAAGATTAAAATCAAACAATGTCACTTTAAACCCAACATCTATTCTTTACCATGTGAACTGTAGTGTGAACTTCAGCTAACTCTTTAAAAAGAAACCAAGTGAAGACAAATATCACAACTAAAGACAGCTTACAGCTGACAAATTGAAGAACTGTTATTCTCAACTCTCATTAAAACAGGAACAAGATTGTTAAAGAGTGCAGATAATAATCACTTTTCAAAATGCCTCACAATACATTCCTCATAGCATATGCTAATGAACTAGAAATTTCACATTTGTTCCTAAACCCATTAAGTGTTAATCTATTCTTTAAAACTGTTCATTCAGAGCAAGCTACCAACACTGCTTCAATCTTCCCCTTCGTCAGTCAAATAATCAGACAACACAACCAAGACAGCTCCATCTGCCAGTTAAAAGTGGGGATAAAACAGTTAGACATCTGTCATGTTGTTTTAGGGTAACAGGCAAAAACAAAGCAGCAACAGCATTTTTAATACAAGTCAAGCAATTTCTCTCAAAACTGATTTGCTCTTATTGTAGAGCACAGAAAGGACAAGTTCTGTCATTTTAACAATAAAAAAGGGTTGAAACCCAAGATGTTCCACAGGATAATTAATTAATACAGAGAGCTTTAAAAGATGAAATGAGAATATTCTATTCACCTCAGTATGTTTATGCACCCTATTATGTACCCAGATGATTTCTCTTGACTGAGAGAAGCCTCCTCAAAAACACAATGTCATCTTTCCTGCTGACTCAGGCTTCACATTGGACTCTGCAAATTCATCTTGAATCCTCCTGCTGCACATCTGCCTATTACCTTCCCTGCAATACTGTCCCTCTCAAGAAACCTTCAGCTCCACACACCTTGACCAGCCCTCATTTCTGCCCACATAGCCCACTAAAGCAAAGAAGCATCTCCTTGTTGCCCTCTCCAGACAATTCCACTGGCTCCTTCAAAACTAGGGATTCTCAAAATGAAGAAAATGTGCAAATTCTTGCCACTAACTGACTCCTGAATATCTTCCCTCTGCTCTTCTGTCGCTGTCTCTGTTCTTCCCTTCCATCATGTCCTATGACCTATCCATCTGTACCTCCTCCTGCCACTACAAATAGCCCAACTCAGTGGTTTTCAACCTTTTGCGGGTTGCAACACACTTGGCAGTGTGGTGTGACCCTACAGGACACATCAGCCCAGGACAAATCCAGACAAGCTTGCAGCTCTCCACTGTTTGGTGACACAGTAACCTGTCCTAACACAGTGGTTGAGAACCCCAGCCCCATCTGACAACCTTCTCTTCATCAAGGCTTCAAAACTCCCTCTTCTTGGTCTTTGACAATTCACACTTTCTACATAACTCTCTTTCACTAATTTGTACCAGAATATTCAGTCTTGTATAGTTTAACAATAGTGTGTTGAAATAGTTTCTATTAAAGCTTATTACCGAAGCTCTGTTGTTCTAACCATCAGATACAATAAAGTCCAGATGACTTTTGCCATATGTTGATATCATCTTGGATAAAAGAATAAAACTGACAAACTTTATTGTGCAATCAGTAATCACTATCAGCCAAGAGAAAGATGACCTATTATTCCCATGGAAATTCAGTTATACAAAAAAGGGGAAAGATACCAGAGAAATCTGAAAAATAAACCTTCAAATTCTAAATAAAAACTGATCCAAGTTTGCTGCCCAGCACTACTCAAACAGCAAGATAGCTGCAGACTAGACGGTTATTCAAGCCTGTACTCAAATAAATTATGTAACAGGACTACATGCACAGTAGGGCCCAAACTTTAGAATCAGTAACTGGTGACACCAGCAAAAATACATATTCCATACTTCGGATAAATTACCTTTGATCAGCTTTCACAGGATTTTAAGTTGCTTTACCCTGAGTTGTTGAGCTGAGCAACCTAGCTCCATTTATTTGACTGGGTTGAGTTTTACTTCCCTTTTCACTGCATGTGAAACCAAGAGTTTCCACTCAAGGAAGCAGTAGTGCAAGTTCATATGTTAACAATGAGTTTCCCCAGCATTAAAGGGCTCAAGATGTACACACAAAAGAGTGGAGTCCTATCAATTATTAAAGTAACTGAGGAAAAGAGACCTCTTCCTAAGAGGTAAAAAGACAAAACGTAGTTAAGTAAGTTTCACAGAGAGACAGCATGAACACTGTTATAGAGGGGGGTGGAGCACATATCAGAGACACTAGCTCAAGCCTCCAAGCAACAGCCTGTCTTCAGCACAAGAGACACAGTCTATTGCCTCTCCCCCCCACCCCTCCAACATAGCAAGGGAAAGAGAGAGAGTTGTGTGCCCATCAACAGTGCACTTTCAGCCCTGAAAAGCCCACACAACGAGGATACAAGCATGGAACCTCAATGATGTTTCAATTCTATAACTGGTATTAAAGAGATTAACAGATTACCATATTCCCCACCATTTTCCCAGCTTGCTTTTAAAAAAAATCAAAACAGAGCAATTTCAGTCACACAGCATTGGAAGTTATTAAGTGATAATGGCAGTCATGATTGGGAAACACTGGACGCAACCAAAGAAACATCTTGCAACAACAAGGCAGACCTATCTTGCTATGACACAGAGAAGGCAAAAATTCCATAGCTAGGAATGGTCTGGGGCTGAAAAGGAACATTGAAAAAACAACACAATCCAATCAAAACCAAATAATCCAGAAGTGGTTCAACAACTCTTCCCCCCCTCACCCACGCAACAGAGCCTAGTGTAGGGCTAATTCAAAGAGTGAAAAGACAAGATCACCTATTGAGAGGATATCATGTTGGAGCTAAAAAATTAAGCCAGTCCCAGCCTTTTCAGTACTTAAACATAGACTAAAGGTGAGTCTGCACTCCAAGAAGAGGCAGGACAAGGGAGAGATATGTGATTCTCAGCTCAAGGAGACATAGTTGCTGTAGCTTGTAGGCATGTACTCAGGAAGTTGGCACACCACCCATCAGTTGGGCAGGCAGCTACCTTCTATTTTTAGGGCACTAGCCTGATGAGAATTAGTAAAAGCATACCTCCTTGAGCTGGAACTCAAAATCCCAGCTCAAAATGTAGTAAATGTACAACATTTCTCCTAAAGGGTGCCATTAAGTACTAAAAGGTGGTGCTCCAATCATTGTAGATTTCATGTGCAACACAAATGCTAGGGGACAGTCTGTTGTTGGGAGATAGCATCTTCTGAAGGTCATTTGAAGCCAATGTTCTGACAGCTTGTTGGACAAGTAAATCTATTCCAACAAAGGCAGAATGTATGTCTGGGTGGCCAAGGGAAACTTCAGTTCCTGGAGTTACAGTTTACCTGATTTACTCCCATTTGGACACAACATTGTGTTGCTCCAGCCTCGAGATAGCTACATTTTAATTGTGGAAGAAATAATTCAGAGCATTACAGATAGCACTCTGGGGTCCTTCAGGACAGCCAGCAGTACACATTTATGATGCATTATAGAACTGATCAAGTCTGACCAAACACTAAACTTATAAGAGGACACCATCCATGTAAGCAGAAGTCGATGTTCCAAACAAGATAGCAAAAAACCACACTCAACACCTTAGTCTTAGAACACTGACCTGCAACTGAGATTAGAGAAAGACTGGAAAAAATGGAGCATTCTGTTTTTGCAAAGTGCTGACACATGCATGTAGTTTCACTGCTTTCCCTATAGTAACTCAATTTCCCTTTGTGAGGTCTTTAATAAAGCAATTACAAGACTAGGAAAATGTGTCCAAAACAGTCAGCTGGGGAGACGTGGAGAGATGATAAAACCATGGGTAACTTTTTCATATTGACTATATTTAAAGTAAAAAAAGCAACAAGGAGTTGTGTGGCACTTTAAGACTAACAGATTTATTTTTTGCATGAGCTTTCATGGGAGAAGATCCCACTTCTCCCATGAAAGCTCATGCAAAAAATAAATCTGGTAGTCTTAAAGTGCCACACAACTCCTTGTTGCTTTTTTTACTGGACTAGACTAACACGGCTATCCCTTTTATATTTAAAGTAGGCATCCTTTTAAAGTCCAAAATAAAAGAGGCAAGGGGAGGGAGAAAAAAGTAACACAAAGTTGATGTGGTCAAGATAGAGAAAAGGAGTGTCAAACACACAAAGCATCATTATAGTCCAAATCAAACCAATGACATTATAGTTAAGTATTAAGGAACTAAGCCATGAAGTATCATAGCCAGGAAAGGTTGACAGCCAATAAAATTAACAAGCCTGTGAACTATGCCTACCAATTGCTAGGCCTACTTACTCACTGCAGTTGAGTAGGTTTTTGGTTTTTTTTTTTAAACCACACAGACACACAACTTGAGAAATACTCAGCTTACGCAGTTTGAATCTTCTTCCATTTCCTGATCGCTCATGTACGCCCATCACAAAGAATTCAGTGAGCGACAGGGAAACAGATACGAGCTCAGCTCCTGAAAAGCCTAGAAAAAGCCTCTACCCCAATCCATAAGTGTCACTCCAACTGTTTTCAGTTCATTCTTAGGTCAATATTTGAAAACATCCTAACTCATTAAAAGTGTTTCTATTACTAGTAGAGC
The DNA here is from genome assembly GCA_007922195.1 of Podocnemis expansa. Taxonomy (NCBI): domain Eukaryota; kingdom Metazoa; phylum Chordata; order Testudines; family Podocnemididae; genus Podocnemis; species Podocnemis expansa. Next base: position 6,152,563 of record ML681967.1, on the reverse strand, counting down.
AAGATGCTTCAGGGAGTTTGGACAACTAAAAAATAGCCAACTGCTGAGAGTTTCAAACCAAATGAAAACCTTTTATGTTCAAAATTGGGTGGTCTGTCTTAAAAAAAAGCAAGTATTAGAAAAATTACTTTGGGGGGGGGGGGAGGTTTATCGAGACAGCTGGTAGCTATTCACTTTCCTACAGGCCCGAGATACAGCACTGTAGTATTTACCCACCATTGTCTCCTGGCCTCCAGTGCCAGTCGCCCATTTACAGACTTCACTCCCCTTTCCAGGCTGCGTTTGTGCAGCACCTAGCACGGCCGGGCTCCACCGACACGAGCTAACGACAAAGCCCGTTTTGAGGCGACTCCCCGTCACTGCTGCTCGGGCCCCTCCCTAGTGACCTGTCGAGTCGCCAAACGAGGAGCCAGGCCCGGCAGCGGCCTGGGCGGGGGAGAAGTTTCACTTCTGGCGGCCGGCAGAGCGGCCCGAGGCCACGGCCGGCTGGACCCCACCAGGGCGGGATGCCGGGGGCGGCCCCCTCCGGCACCGCTCCCCGCCTCGCAGCGGCGGCGGGGGCAGGAAGGCCCGGCGAGGCTGAGGCGCGTCGCTCCCGCTCCCGCTCCCGCCCCGGCTGGCTGACGAGGCCCCGGCGCCTCGCGCCCCGCTTCCCGCGCGGCCCCTCACCGATGGTGGAGATGAAGGTGGTGTTGAAGGCGTCCTCGCTGAAGCGGAACAGCAGGCAGGTCTTGCCCACGCCCGAGTCGCCGATCAGCAGCAACTTGAAGAGATAGTCGTAGGTCTTCGCCATCTTCGCTCGGCCGCGGCTCTGCCCTACCGGGAGCTGCCGGAGGGGGCGGGGCGGGGGAACTCCACCGCCGCTCCGCACCCCCCACACTGACGCGCCGAAGCCGCCATCCAATCGCCGCCGGCGACGCCCCGTATGTCATCACTACGCGCCGGAAGTAGATGTGGGGAGGCGCGAGGGCGCCTGGGAGGTGTAGTCTTAGGCGGCGTTTCCTGGGCGCTGCTCGGGCGGTAGGGCTCCTGGCGGCAAAGCCCTAATGATACAGGGAGCCCGGCGCTGGGCAGAGAAGGCGCCCTGCAGCTAAATGCCGTCTAACTCAGTAGCTGAACTAGCTGTAATGAACGTTTAGACACAGCTGCTAGAGGACACTGCCTGAGACTCAGCTTGAAACTCTTTCCCTCTCGCCCCCAGCACATTCAGAGACAGTCACTTTGCCAGGCCGGTCCACTTCTCCAATCGTTTCTGCTCTTCCCTTGAGCGGAGTGTTTCCTGCCAGCACATCCAGGCAGCTCCGGGCACAAAACCGCAGCCGTCTTCTTTTATCTTATCTAGCAAGGGCGGTAGCCTTGGTGAAAGTTCATAGATTAGTCAGCAGTTGGGAAGACAAGAAGCCATCCTTCTTTTCTGAGAATAGGTGTAGCGTAAGGTGTTTGTGACCCCATGTTGCAAATGTTCCAGAGAAGCACCTAAAACTGGGAAGAGTTCAATCTCCGTGACCAGTCAATCCATAATCTCCCTAATAAACCTCATAGCTAAAGTTTTTCTCCCACAAAAGCTCATGTACCAAATAAACTTGTTACTCTTTAAGAGGATTCCTTGTTTGTTTCCAAGAAATATGTATCCTTTATCATTTGATCCATGGTAGTTCTCAGCAATACATTCCACATGAACAAAAAAAGACCTGGCAGGTGGTAATAACAGTGGATCTTGGACTGCCATGTGATGTGACACGGCAAGCAGATGTGTTCATTTCATCAGGTGAAGGGCTTTATTTGCATCCAGTAGCAGAACTGAGCCAGTTGCAGACTTAGCAGTTTGGTGAATACTTAGATCCATACATTTAGAGAACCTATGGCTTCCTTTTATAAAGCATAATTGGTTTGGATGTTAAAGGTTACATCCACATAAATTAAAAATTCTGCACTAAATACCAAATTTTATTTTTCATAATACACTCATACTGATAATAAGAGTACCTGAATATCTACTCTGGCACTACAGTCACACTATATATAAACATTACACTGGCTCCTCACAAACCCAATATCACACAATACTGTATAGCTGTGCATAGATATGTAACCCTTCTGCCAGAGCGGGCTGGCAGGACAAGGGCTGGGTTCTATATCCAGGGGTTTTGCAATAGTGTAACACCACCAGCTGGCTTGAGACCCCACCCGGATTTCTGGGGAATCCTGCACTGTTCCCTGGGCACCCCAAAGGGGTAAGGCTTCTCCACCTGCAAGCACGAGTCTGAGTATAGTAAACAGAACTTTTAATAGTAGTAAAACAAAATGCAAAAGGCCACATAACAGAGATCAGCACTAATCTAGAGAAATTAGTATAGAGCAAAGTTCACAACAACCCACACCGCATAACAGAACATACAAACTTAATGGCAAAACCGGCACTGATCTGGAAAATCAGTGCTAACTAGGCCCCCAACCAACCCTAGGGTACATAGGGAGTGTCTTTCACACCAGCTGTCTGCTGATGCCATCTACAGGTCACTCACTCCACCCTCTAGAACTGTTCCTTGGCTCCACTTGCTGTCCACCAGCTCCGCTCACGGGTCACTCATGCTGCCAGCTTGCTGCTGGCCACTCTCACCGTCCACTGGCTCCACCCACTGTCTGCCAGCTCCACTCTCTGATCATATCAGCTCAGGGAGAGAAATTTCTCTCTAATGATTTTTGGTCAGAGAGAGAGTTTGCTCCTCTCCCTGGTGATTCCAGCTCTTAAGTAGCTATAAACAGCTGTTTTTATCTAAATGACAAAGGCCTCACAGGAGGCTTAGTCATAGCTATCAAAAGACAGGGGAAGCAATAGAGGGAGAGGCCAGAATAGCCTCAAACCCGCACCCCTGTCTCTTTCAAGTTCTTTCAGGCTGAAACATGCAGTCACCTTTCCTACAAACCTCTTCTTAACTAAGAGTAGTTTTTACCCTTTAATTCACACAGATTTGAAACAAACAGGGAGTAGCAATTCACAAAAAAGACATTATTTTATATTTCCCTTTTCTAGAATTACAGATTGACAGATTTGTGATCAGATTAACCCTAAATATCATTACCCACTATGCTCTGCACCCAGTATGCTAATCAGCTAATTGTGCTCTTTGTATTCATGCTAATACAGGACCCATGCAGATTAGCTGCACCCCTCCCCTCCCCCAAAGCTGTTAAGCACAGCTTCTAAGCCTGCCTTACACATGTGTGTATATAGCAATGGTTTCACCAACTGCTGGTATATAAACTTTTAAGAAGTATTGCACCAGCTACATGTTTCTATATGTATATAAGAATTCCCCCAAAAGTGTTTTTAAGGTGATGCCAAAGTTTTATGCACAAATCAGCATTCTGGGTGTGTATTATCTTTAACCTAGGAAATGCAGAGTAGAAGTTTCATTTCTCCAATGAGGCATCCCATAGAGACAACACCACGCAGAGTATCAAAATTGCATACCAAGAACTCTGAATTTATCAGTTATTTCAATACCCACCTGTATCTGATACCACAGATAAGCATGATGACTTGACAGCAACTAACCTTGGTTATTTTCAGGTAAGTGCTCTGATTGCACAACCTGGGGAGATGAAGTTTGTACACAGTAATACGGAAGCTCAGGGTTTAATAGCACTTGGAAAATAGGCTGCCGCCTGGAATCATAAGGCTTCATCCTATGAGGTACTGGGGTAAATTCTGCATCCAGAACTATTGCCACTTAAAAATTTAAGATCCAAAAGGACAGCTATGGTAGTCTAGTTCAGTAAAACAAACAAACAAGGAGTCCCGTGTCACTGAAAGACTAACAAATATATTATATAATAAATAAATAAATAAATATTGCATGAGCTTTCATTGGAGAAAGTCCCCCTTTGTCAGATGTCTTGAAGGCATCTGATGAAGTGGGATTTTCTCCCACAAAAGCTCATGCAATAAATATATTTGTTAGTCTTACAGTGCCACAGGACTCCTTGTTTATTTTTAGAAATTTAAATATCTAAATCCAATTTGTGGGCATAGTCAGCTATTTGGATGTTCAAATGCTGGACACCACACCCACAAATAAATAAGGGCATAATAATTCAGTTATATGCACATAAAATTTTGCAAGTTTCAAAAAGAGATCTGGTGAAAATTGATTTAATTTTGGCACCATGTTTCACTTAGCTATCTTAAATGGTGATACATCTGTGTAAAGTGAGGCTACAAGACTGTAACTTCTTTCCATAAGTCATTTAAGTATAAAGAAATCATTATTTTCTTCCTTGATTGAAACCAATAATGTGCTGGAGTGAGTCAGTATCATTATTAATTTCTGCAGTGTCCCCCAAAAGATGTCACAGGATTCTATCAAAAATGAACTACAGAAAACCACTGAGAGCAATAATGCTTTAATTTAGTTTTAAAAACTAACAAAGTGAGCCCTATGAATGGAAACAGGGAGTTACTTGTACAATTGTAAATCACTGGGACAGATTGAACTTACCCATAGGGAAATCTACAGGAAATAGTTTGGGGTGTTCACTCCAGGTAAGGACTGCCCACTTCCCCTCTTAATCTGAAGAAGAGTCTGACCTTAAAGACCCCATGTTTCCCTTCCAACCCTCTCTGAGGTCTCCCTCACTTTAACCATGGCTTCAGTGGGATCGCCTGATAAAGCATGAGTGCCTGGTACTCTTCTTAAAGGATATTCTTCTCAATAGTTTATCTGTACTAATCTTACCCAATATTGGTGGTAGATTGTGGCAACAATGTGCAACCACAACCTCTCATCACATACAGATTCTCAAACCATTTGGGGGTGGGTGGTGTCCAGGAACAGAAGAGAGGATGGGACTTACCCTCCCTCATTGGCAGTCTAGGGCTGATCTGCGTCCCAGCTGCACCTGGACTGAGGGGCTAGGACCAGGCCAATTCACGGATGGGCGTGACTGCTGACTATGAACTAAGGAAGGAACTTCATAGAATCATAGGGTTGGAAGGGACCCCACGAGGTCATCTAGTCCAACCCCCTGCCAAAAAAAGCAGGACCACTCCCATTAGATCATCCCAGTCAGTGTTTTGTCCAGCTGGGACTTGAACACCTCCAGAGATGGAGATTCCACCACCTCCCTAGGCAGCTTATTCCAATGCTTCACCACTCGCCTAGTAAGGAAGTTTTTCCTAATATCCAGCCTGGACCGCCCCAGCTGTAACTTGAAACCATTGCTTCTCGTTCTGCCCTCTGTTACTACCGAGAACAGTCGAGCTCCATCCTTCTTGGAGCAACCCTTCAAGTAGTTGAAGGTTGCTATCAAATCCCCCCTCAGTCTTCTCTTCTGCAGGCTAAATAAGCCTAGTTCCTTCAGTCTTTCCTCATAGGACTTGTGCTCCAGCCCTTTGATCATTTTGGTTGCCCTCCTCTGGACTCTCTCTAATTTGTCCATGTCCTTTTTGTAGTGGGGAGCCCAAAACTGGACACAGTATTCCAGATGTGGCCTCACTAGTGCAGAATAGAGGGGAATGATCACATCCCTTGATCTGCTGGTAACACTTCTTCTGATGCAGCCCAGTATGCCATTGGCCTTTTGGGCAGCAAGAGCACACTGCTGACTCATGTCCAGCTTCCCATCCACCATGACTCCCAGGTCCTTTTCTCCAGTGCTGCTATTTAGCTGATCACTCCCCAGCCTGTAGCAGTACATGGGGTTTTTTCGTCCCAAGTGCAGGATTTTACACTTATCCTTGTTGAACCTCATGAGATTCCTCTTGGCCCACTGCTCCAGTTTGTCTAGGTCTCCCTGAATCCTGTCCCTGCCCTCTAGGGTGTCTACCGTTCCCCCCAGTTTGGTATCATCTGCAAACTTACTAAGTGTGCAATCTATCCCATCATCCAGATCATTAATGAAAACATTGAACAGAACTGGCCCCAGGACCGACCCCTGGGGCACACCACTTGTTACTGCCTGCCAACTTGACATGGAGCCATTGATTCCTACACGCTGAAACCGTTGTTCTAGCCAGTTTTCTATCCACCTTACAGTCCATGCATCTAACCCATACTTCCTTAATTTGCCAATGAGAATGCTGTGGGAAACCGTATCAAAAGCCTTGCTAAAGTCAAGGTATATCACATCAACGGCTCTTCCCGCATCCACAAATCCAGTCATCTCATCATAGAAGGCGATGAGGTTGGTCAGGCATGATTTACCCTTGGTGAATCCATGCTGACTGTTCCTGATTACTCTATTTTCCTTCAAGTGTTTCAGGATGGATTCTTTGAGAAGCTGCTCCATGATTTTTCCAGGGATTGAGGTGAGGCTGAAAGGTCTGTAATTCCCAGGATCATCCTTTTTACCTTTCTTGAAGATAGGTACTATATTTGCTTTTTTCCAGTCCTCTGGCACCTCCCCTGTTCGCCACGAGTTTTCAAAGATAATGGCCAACGGTACTGCTATCTCATCAGCCAGCTCCCTCAGCACCCTCGGATGCAGTTCATCCGTCCCCATGGACTTGTGCACATCTAGTTTCTTTAAGCAGTCCCTAACCTGACCTTCTGTCACCAAGGGCCTCTCTTCTTCTCCCCAGTCTACCGTACCTAGTGTAGTGGGCTGGGAGCTGACCCTGCTTGTGAAAACTGAAGTAAAAAAAGCATTGAGCACTTCAGCTTTTTCCTCATCCTCTGTCACGAGGATGCCTGCCCCATTCAGTAAGGGACCTACACCATCCCTGATCCTCTTCTTGTTATTGATATACTTGTAGAACCCCTTCCTGTTATCCTTCACATCCCTTGCTAGTCGCAACTCCATTTGTCCTTTGGCCTTTCTGATTTTATCCCTGCAGTCCCGAGCAATGTCTTTATATGCCTCCTTAGTCATCTGTCCTAGCTTCCACTTCCTGTAAGCGTCCTTTTTATGCTTCAGCTCAGTGCAGAGCTCTCTGTTAAGCCACAGTGGGCGCCTTCCACATTTGCTGTGCTTTCTCCTTATCGGAATTGTATCTTCCTGTGCCCTTAGCAGGGTTTCTTTAAAATGCACCCAACTCTCTTGGACACCTTTCCCCTTCAGATCAGCCTCCCAAGGGATCCTGCCCATCAGTTCCCTGAGGGAGACAAAATCTGCTTTTCTGAAGTCCAGGGTCTGTGTTTTGCTTCTTTCCTTCTTTCCTTTAATCATCAACTTGAACTCAATCATTTCATGGTCACTGCTACCCAGGCTGCCATTGACTTCTACTTCCCTGATAAATTCTTCTCTATTTGTGAGCAGCAGATCGAGAGGTGCAAGGCCCCTAGTTGGTTGCTCCAGCATTTGTACCAGGAAGTTGTCCTCAACACTCTCCAGAAACTTCCTGGATTGCCTGTGCACTGCTGTATCAACTTGAGATGAATGGTGTTAAAAATTCAGTCATACATAGGTAAATTACCTTACATCATGGTCAAACAAACATAATAATCACTCTTTGATGGAGAACCAACATGGAGGTCTTAAAACAGGGCCAAAACATTCTATTAATTGGCCACTTATATGAACATGGACTGCTGCATTTGGAAAAAATATAAGCAGGAGCAGCTCCAAACAATGAAATACAAGAAGTCTTGAAAAAACAATGCAATGATTCAAAACCTCTCTTTTTAAATAAAGTGCTCAGCATGGTGATCTCAGTCTGTTTGGCTGATGAACACCTCAAGGAGATCTAGGTATCATCTGAAGAGCAAGACAATAGGGCAAAAAAAGACTTTTTTCACACTCACAACAGTCAGCATTATTCAGGTTGGAGTTCTGGAGAATGGTTGCTTACTTTCTTCTACATCAGTGGTAGCAAGGCTGTGTGTGTTATTAAGATAGGTTGTTAGGCTATGTACTATAAGATTTAAGATTATAAATGATGACAACTTAATCTGGCCCTGAAGCAATGAAACTGAATAAATTAATTATTTCATATTAGCATGAGCCATCAAATTGGGGAAACTACCAATGAAAAACTAATCACAGAAACATTTTACATTGATTTTATTTTCTGAGGCCTGAGTGGCTACATACCATAATTAAGGCCAATTTTAAAAGTTACTACATTATCTTAGTTCAGCAACAAAGAGAGTCATCAAAGCACTTATGGAACAGACAGATTTTCATATGTCTCTGGAGCAACACGTTTGTGTTCACCATCTGCTACTCAAACAACCAGTTTTATAGAAAAATAATGCAAATCACTTTTGTCTTTAATTACTGTGGTTCTCTGCACTACTGTATTCAGTTCTGCATAGGAAAAGTGCAAGTTTGCTAGACTAACAAGATATGTTTAATTAACTGCCAACTTAAAAAGTTACCTTAAAATAAAGACATAAAAACTATGTATCTTTTTTCTACCTTTAATATTTTTAAAAGTGCCACTGTACAAACTGATACTTCACAAAGCTATTGAACTGTTTTTGAAAGGACATTGTCAGAGCTGTTAGACTTCTCATGATGTTTGCTCCCACAAAATTCCACACTTTCAAATCCAATATTTGCTATAGCACTTAATTTTTTTTTTAATTGCTGTGCATCAATCACATGCTAGACAAATGTGAGGAATGATAGCAAATTTTATTTCTGTTTGACAAATATTTCTATCTACTAATGGGGAAGGGTTGTTTTGTTTTTAGAGAAGGTGGGAGATAGAAGGAAGCCAGTACTGTGTGTCATATTTGTGTCACCATCTCTTAAAGGGTTATGCTTCCATGAGAACAAAATAGAAAAAAAAACGGCTGTATCGTTGATCTGTAGGTTGACAGAATGATAATACTGCCTTTCTTAAACCCTCAAATCACATATAACCCTAGTCAGTTTCAACTTTAAATTAAAATCCACTGGTTATATCATCCCATTAGAACAGTTACAAATTAACCTACGTCTTCTCTTTGTAATATTACTGGGCAAGTTAAACCGCTGCTACTACGACCCACCCAAAAGATGACAACAACTCACTGGGGATGAAGTGAGACTAATATAGCCCTTGCCCTGCTCAAAAAAGTGTTGTAAAATTTAATGAAGTACAAGTGGTCTGTAAAGCACTAAAGACCCTTGGATGGATGCATGAAAAAAAGTGCAGAGCAACACAGAACTTTCATGCTAGCTAATATTATATAAAATGTCCCAAATATAAAATCAAATTGCATCACTTTAGATAGAGGGAAAATTTAATATATATGTAACTGATCTACACACACTCAAAAGAATGACCTGAAATCCTTAGAAAAGTAATGCAGCCACCTTCTAATTCAACTTACATTCCTATTTCTATTTTTTTGATTTGCAAATACCATCTGTCTTCTCAGTTTTTTGTATGGCTGTGTTCACACAGCACTTTTGTTTCGAAACAACCTCATTGTTTCGAAACAAAAAAAAACTTGTTCACACGACGCACAGTTGTTTCGAAACAAGGAGAAGCCCTTGTTTCGAAACAACTGTGTTGTTTCGAAACAAGTTAAACCGCATTTGGGGTCGAAACAACCTTGTTCTGAAACACTTGTTTCGAAACAACGCGTGTGAACATGTTGTTTCAGAACAATAGGTTCCAAAACAACATTTAAAGGGCTGCCCCCTCAGCACCCTGGCCAGGGAACACTCAGCACCCTGGCTAGGGTGCTGAGGGGTGTCCCCTGGCCAGCAGGCACTGGTAGGGTTCAGCGCTGCCGGGCGCTGAACCCCGCCGGTGCCTGCAAAGTGGGGCTGCAGGCACCGGCGGGCTGCAGCACTGCACAGCACTGAATCCCCCCGGTGCCTGCAG